>JAIEZT010000068.1:26040695-26413195 GCA_019594935.1 Periophthalmus modestus | reverse complement strand
TTTACACTATATAACCCAGGGGCTGTCAAAGTTTTTAAGGTTGGGATCCCTCAGAAAATCCCCCCTATTGTCGTCCACTATGGCATGACAATACCACAACCTTCAAACCATATTTAAAACCAGTTTTAAGTGAAGGTTACTTTCTAATACTGTTTACTAGGTTAAACCGGTGGATATAACCCTTTCAACACTGCCTCTGTGCCTCGTTGAGCCATTTCGGGGTCACTGATCTTTTGTCCGAACCAAATGTTGAACAGAGCCGTGGCCTTGTTTGATCCTATAACCTTTGACCTTAAAATGTATTTAGTTAGAATACCGAGTACTTCAGTTAAATGTATTTTGTAACGTATTCCAGTCCACCGACTTGCATGTAAATTAAATGATAATGTTAACAAAAATGCAATGCAGGATTAAAAAAGACTTTATGCTTGTTTCACTCTTTGTTGTGCTTTTATTTACCACTAATTGGAGAGGCAAAATAGATTGCAGTACTTGAAAGTTATTGTAATCTTAAATCTAACCACCAAATGAAAAAGTAATTGTACCTCAGTAGCTCAGTTGGTAGAGCATTGATCTGAAGGTTGGCATTTTGAATCCTGCTCTTAACATCACTGGTAGAGCGGTCAGATCCACTGGCCCACAGGTTGGCAGTGCAGTTCCAGCTCCCACAAATTAATGCTATTGTTGTGTCCTTGAGCAAGACACACTGGTGTATGAGTCTGTGTGTGTGAAGGGGTGAGTGGTTCCTTGATGTAAAGCGCTTTGAGTGACTTGAAGGTGGAAAAGTGCTACATAAAAATGTGAACATTTACCATTTTACTAGAATCCAGTTACTCAAAATTAGTATTCAGAATATGTATTCTTGGTACATGTATTCAGTTACTCCCTAACACATGGACAGTACTTCTCAATCCCTCCTCCTTATGTGTGTGTGTGTGTGTGTGTGTGTGCGGCAACCATGTTTGATCCTATAACCTTTGACACTAAACTCTGCCTCTTCACAGTCCCTCCTCCCTGTGTGTATGTTTGATCCTCACCTCTAAATTCTAACATACACTCTGTCCCTCCTCTTCATGTCTGTGTGTGTGTAAGCGGCGGCCATGTTTGATCCTCACCTCTAAATTCTAACACACACTGTCCTTCCTCTTCTTGTCTGTGTGTGTGTGAGCGGCGGCCACGTTTGATCCTCACCTCTAAATTCTAGCACAAACTTTGATGGTGACCTTTACTATTGACTTAAACTGCTCGGCAGTCAGAGCCGTGCAGGGAAATTGCACCATTTGGTTCATTTGCACCAGCTCTACTGTCGCTCGGCAAATTCAAAGTCACGGACAGAAGAAAGAGATCGGAGATATCGCAGAATGAAATGACAAAAAGTTGAAAATGATAAAAGCCCCACTACCTACAGAGGCAAAACTTATTTACTCTTACTTGTTTCCATTGAAATTTTGAAACTATAATCATTCAGAGTATGGCATAAATCTCATCTATCTCCATGTCATGGTCAGATATGGGTTTAACTTTCTATTTCCATGGAATTATATGGTTGAAGTTATGCAGTGTGGCTTTATTGCACAGTGTGTTTAATCAAAAAAACAATCAGTGTAAAGCTTACTTAAATATTTGACTGTTTTAAAGACCATATTTGTCAGACTTCTGTTAGTCAAATCTATATCCACTATACTGATCTTATTTGGCCCCGTCCACTTTTGCCTGTAAATGCTAAACCACACGTTCTTTGTAGTGGAACGACCTAGCTCACCAATAGTCCGATTTTAATAAGAAGCTAACAGTCACTTTTATTAAAATTGGAAAACATAAAATAAACATCCTATTAAAATTAAAATTCATTACAATAAAGACTACACAATTATTTTTATATGTAGCATACAGTACTTCAGTTTGTGGCATTGTTTTAATATTTCTTGTGCCTCAAAATTAGCATTAGAGTTAGCATTTAGACCATAGACTGTATAAAGAAGTGGACTAAGTGTGCGTGATGTCACCCACAGCGTTTGGCTCCCGTCAAATGAAGTTCATCGATGCTAGCAGTTATAAGGCCAATTTGGAGCCAGGCTTAAATTTGGAATTCTGACCGCGAATATCGCGAATGTCATATTTGGAATTCTGACCGTGAATATCCACAGCTTCACTCCAGAGCCAATCTGGAGTGAAGCTGTGGAAGATCGGGGGGTGGGCACTTAGCCACCCTACCAATAAAACGCTAGTGGGAGAGACCTCAGGGAAAGAAGGCAGCTAATTTGTCTGAAATGAATGTTCATATTTTGAGTTACAGACTCAATAGCGAAATAAAAACACCAGGATCATGTAGAGCGGGTCAATATGAACACCAAAAATGCCAAAATGACAAGTCTGACAGCAGCAGGTACAGAGAGAGGAGCGAAATTTCTCTAATGTAAAGTGAATTGATGGAGAACGCACAAAAGTGTCCTCTGGTGAACTATTCGTTTTATTTCTGTAGTGTTTAACATGTTGTCAGTGACATCTACCTGCATCTCCCTGTCCACTGTTTGACCTTGACCCCCTAACCTCTGACCCCTGACCCCTAACCCACCCCGTCCACTGCCTGATCTTTAAATATTTTGTAATTTTAGAGTGATTCAGCCAAAACTTCATAGAGATACAATTAGACAGGAAGTAGTGATGCTAACAGTGAAGTTGCCGGGCACTGCTCAAGCCCTGGCTTCGATGGGCAGCCATTTTTAGACCTAAATATGGCTTCTGTCCCTCTGAACCAGGCTATTTAGCACTATAACGTTTCTCCCTACAACGTGGCATTGACAAATCTGAATAATGAATATTCTTGTGAAAAAAAAAAAAATTCTCAATGAGACTTCCTGCATATTTAACGAAACATATACCAAACAACAGTTTACTAATTTTAACAAGCCATAACCTGTTCATAATATTAACCACGGATATACAAGGCAACTTTCCCACTTTGCATTATCCTATCTCTTTAGTTCAGTTCAGTAAGTTTATTCAGACACAAAGAAAAGAAAAATAAATAAAACATTATCGGTCACATGCACAAACTTAGTCAGTGTGACTGAAAGGCATTGGCTGAAGCAAAGCTTATTTATGCCTGCCTATTTCCACATGTGAAAAAGTATACACAAGAAAAAAAAAACAACAAAAGAACACAGCTATTACAAATAAAATTTATAATACAGAAGAAAGCTATTATTTTTATATTCTTACAGTTACCTCTAGGATTTATATATATATATATATATATATATATATATATATATATATATATATATATATATATATATATATATATATATATATATATATATATATATATATATATATATATATATATATGTATAATGATCATTAGTAGTTATTATTATTATCATAATTATTATTTCTAATCATCAACATATCATTATTATTATTACTATCTTATATTCTCAATACTTTATTTATATTATGTAATGGACTCTGTTCATTAATGTCCCGTTCAGCTGTCATAGCAACAGTTATACTATTTCTCTATATTTTGCTATAATTTTTTATTTATACATTTTTTTTTAATACTTTAATTGATGTGCAGCTTTTTAATTCATCCTCTAAACAATTCCATAAATTAACCCCTGTGACTGAAATGCACATACTTTTTTTTTTTGTTCTTACCATAGCTTTTTTGGAAGATACCAGTTCCCCTCAGATTATATGGACTCTCTCTAGGTCTGAACAGCTCCTGGATACACTGTGGAAGCATGTGATTATGGGCCTTATACATAACGACTGCTGTATTAAACTTAACCAGATCATTTAGTTTTAATGTTTTTAGTTTGATGAAGAGTGGGTTAGTGGAAGCATAATAGTCTGCCTAATCTCTTCTCAGCACGCGCCTGTTTTTCACTGCTCCTGTTCATTAATGATTCACTAAAAACAAAGAAACGACTTACACCAGCTTAAACTATAATTTCTGACATTACATTTTTAACTATTTCCTCTCGGATTAAAAAAAAAAGGAAAAGTCTGATATAGTACTGTACTTTGGCGTTTGGAGCTGGTTTGGTTTTACGCATGATTCGTCAGATTCGAGTCCCTCCTCGTAAGGGGCGTGGCTTCAGCAAATCCAGAGTCTCAAAAGCGAAAGGAGGCTGGGATGGACCGTGAGCGCAAAGCCGGGACCACACAGGACTAAAACCGGGCTTAAACTGGACTAAACCACGTTGCGCGCTTGTGTCAGTGCGTCCCCGTGCGTAAAGGTGCTTTGGGGACATGTGTGACGGATTTGGAGTGGCGCATACCCACTTTGGCGCGGTCTTGTTTTTGGAGAAGACTGAAAAGTGTGGGACAGAATAAGAGTCCACGCGGGAGATTCTGACAGCTCTGCGAGCTTCAGGAACATCCGGGAACTTTCAGGTGCGTGAGCCTCGCTCCAAAGCTGTGGAATAATGTTGTTCAAGGGCTGCGAAATGGCAAAAACATTTTTTACTTTACTTATTGTATTACATTTTTGCCTTTTCCAAAACATTTTTTTTCCAGTTTTGATTTCATGAATTACAGACCTTTATTAATTGCCCATTAAAAAAACCAACAACAAAAAAAAAAGTTAGATTTCTTCCTCATAAGCATCTTAAATATAATATATATAATAATATAATATAATATAATATCATATCATATCATATCATATCATATCATATCATATCATATCATATATAAATAAAATATAATAAATTGTTCTTTCAACCCAACCACTCTGTGTGGTCCCCCATATGTGTTCTCCCCCAATCTCTTAACACAACCTGGAAGATATTGTAACAACAAAATTACTTTGTTGCTCATTTAAACTTATACAAAAAAGACTGGTTTAAGATTAAATCTAGGAATGAAGTAACATTTATACTATATACTTTATACACAAATTGAATGAGATTAAAAGGCCCATATTACTTTTTCTGATCTCTGTCATAATGTTTCCTCATCACAAACATGCCTGGAATTGTGTTTTGTTTCATTCACACATGTTTAACACACAAACCCTGCAGATTTAGACTGAGGTCTTCTCTCAAACAGAAAACACTATGTTCCACCTTGTGATGTCATGTGGTAATACAGGCAGTTCTCCACTTTATTTTAAAACTCCATACACATTCACTAGAATCATTTGAATAATTTTAGCTGTGCAATTATCAGTCTCTACTGAACAAAAGGTTAAACGTAGCAGTTAAGTTGAAAACTACCGCTTCATGACATCACAAGGTGGAACAGAGCATTTTTAGCTTTGGAGATGTAGACAGACTAATAATAAGAGATTACTCAAACGTGTGTGAATGAAACAAAACATAACTCCGGGTTTTTGAGGAGGTAACTACCTTTTAAGATGGCTTAAAGCTCACAAGGGTCAATTTTGTTTAATATTTTATTTAAATAACTTAAATAAAAATAATTTAAATCATAATCTTAATCAAACACTGTGTCTAAAATATTAGATAAATGCCATTCAGTGTGTAATGGAATTTCTCTGTTTTATTATGTTAAAAATGAAAATGAATAATTACAAATAGTGTAATTTCTTATTCAAAATGCACATGGCTTCAGACTTACTGCTCTTTGTTTGTTTGCGTAAAGCTGAGATGGTTATTTCACTTGACAAATACTGCCTTTTGTGGTGGATTTGAATAACACGATACACGTAGTTTAAATGACCGTTTACTAATATTAAGTCATAATTATTTCATGGTGGTAATGTAGTAATTAGGGCTAATTGTGAGGATTTTTTTCTTTTTCTGACATTGCATTTCGATTTGTGATTTATCTTTTAATAAAAGGATTCTGTTCAAAGTTCACATTTTAAACACACCCAGAGAAATTAACAAAAAGACTGAAATTTGTACTGACAAGAATCACATTTCAGAACTTGCCTGTACAGATCTAAACTATAGGGTTAGCAGTTTTATGGAGACACAGGGTATCTGACTCACACGGGAGGGCATCTGACTCACACGGGAGGGCATCTGACACACGGGGAGGGCATCTGACTCACACGGGGAGGGCATCTGACACACACGGGAGGGCATCTGACACACGGGGAGGGCATCTGACACACACAGGGAGGGCATCTGACACACACGGGGAGGGCATCTGACACACGGGGAAGGCATCTGACACTCGGGGAGGGCATTAGACACATACAGGAGGGCATCTGACTCACACGGGGGAGGGCATCTGACACACGGGGGGGACACAGGGCATCTGACACACACGGGGAGGGCATCTGACACATGGGGAGGGCATCTGACACTCGGGGAGGGCATTAGACACACACAGGAGGGCATCTGACTCACACTAGGAGGGCATCTGACTCACACGGGGAGGGCATCTGACACATGGGGAGGGCATCTGACACACAGGGATATTTCAGAACATGTTTGCACAGATCTAAAATACAGGGTTAGCACTTTTTATGTACAATAAGACAGAAGATTTTGCTTGTGGAGGAAATGCTGATTCTTGAAAAACTGCGGCCTTTGAGATTTACTAATTGTCCATTAAAATTGTGATTTTGATTTGATTGTGATTAATCTTTAGGATCTAATAATAATAATAATAATAAAGTTAACGGTCCTGTGTAATTTCATTTTTATTTATCAACATTTCAGCAGTTAATTTTAAGCTTTTTTGTTGTTTTGGACTTTTCTTTCCTCATTCATACCTGGAGATCATCTTAGTGCCCAAATCGCCATATTCACTTCTCACTGTACAGCTAATCATTAGGCCTCATTTATACTGCTGTACTGCTCGGTGTAGTTACAGCGGAAGTCATATAAAGTGTTGTTTTGGGTTGTTTTTTTTTATTACAAATTATTATAGTTATTGTAGTACTTTCTTTTCTATTCCCATGTGGCCTTATATCTGTGTAATGTCTCAGTGGTCCAGGTAGGTTCCAAAGTGGTCCATGGGCATATACTAGTCTATGTGGCCTTATACGTGTTCTGATACAGCTCAAGATCATTCTAAAGCTGTTCAGGAAAGATTCATTTCCTGTGAATGGGACTTGTTTAATATTGATACCTGCTCAAATGAGTATCTAGTTACGATACTAGTTTTAATATCAATTTGTATCTGATTTCCCTTTTGTCTTTCTATCTGCATCCATCTCTACCCTTCTTACTTTGTCCCCCTCTCCTTTTCTCTTAACCTTTTGTACAAGTCACTCTTTCTTTGACAGAGTTTAGAACTAAATTTCCAGAAGATTGAAAAGAAAATGAGCCGTTTTAAAACTGATCAGGTTCAATATTATGGCTCAGATTTGGGTTTGGACTCAGTAAATGGCTGACGTGCCTGGACTTATTTCATTCAGACATATAAATATAAAGTTTAGTTTTAAAGTCATACCTGCGTTTCAGCTGCAGTGATTCATATTGTGATGTGAATATCTCATATTAAATAGATTAAAATGAATGTAATCTGACCTACCACTTAATCTTACCTACCACCTACCCTTGTATATTGATCTGCAGCCCTGGTCTAGTTCTGGTTTTAGTCCTGGTTTGATCCTGGTTTAGCCCTGGTTTTGCCCTGTGTAGTTGTGGATTAAACCCGGTTTAGTCCCGGTTTAGTCCTGGTTTTTGTTCTGGCATACTACTGGTTTAGTCATGGGGTGTCTTGGTGTAGTCCTGGTTTGCACCTGGTTTAGTTCTGGTTTAGTTCTGGATTAGTTCTGGTTTAGTCCTTGTTTAGTCCTGGTTTAGTCATGTGCGTTCTTGGTGTAGTACCAGGTTTTATTTTGGATTAGTCCTAGTTTAGTCCTGGTATAGTTTTGGTTTAGTGCTGATTTAGTACTGCTTTAGTTTTGGATTAGTCCTGGTTTAGTCCTGGTGTAGTTTTGGTTTAGTCCTGCTTTGGTCTCGGTTTAGCACTGGTTTAGTTTTGGATTAATCCTGGTTTAGTCCTGGTTTAGTCTTGGTGTAGTTTTGGTTTAGGACTGGTTTAGTCCTGGTTTAGTCTTGGTTTAGTCCCAATTTAGACCCCTACTGTCTATTGTTGGTGTAGTCCTGGTTTGGTCCTAATTTACTCCAGGTTTGGATATGGTTTAATCCTGCCTTAGACTTCTGCAGTCTAGTATTGGTGTAATCCTGGTTTAGACCTCTGCACCTCTCTTTTGGTTTAGTTCCAGTTTAGAGGAGGTATTTGGTGTCAATATGTAACATTTTTTGACACTTTAAGATAATTACAGGTTGCATTCAATTAAGATCTCAAATAAATTCTGATAGTCTCTTATTTAGTCTTTCTTACAAATCAAAGATGCTGTTGTCCCAGTGTTAGTCTCATGCACATTTGTCCCATACAGTAGAGTTTTATTATTGTTCCTGATGATTCAAACTTCTGCCCCATTTTATCACAAAAAACACATATCTGTTTGTGTGTGGTTCAGATCAGCCTTGAGTCAGAGCAGAGTGTAACTGTAATTTGTCAATATGTGGTTTACTGTTGTGATGGGAGAGGACCAGAGATAGATCTGGTTTAGACTGTCTTTAGTACTGGTTTAGACCTGGTTTAGCACTGATTTTGTCCCAGTTTAGTACTGATTCAGACCTGCATTAGACCTGTATTATACTTGGTTTAGATGTGGTTTAGTTGTGATTTAGTCCTGGTTGAGGGAGAGGACCAGAGATAGACCTGGTTTAGACCTTCTTTAGTGCTGGTTTAGACCTGGTTTAATCCTGGTTTAGACCTGGTTTAGACCTGGTTTAGACCTGGTTTAGAACTGGTTTAGACCTGGTTTAGACCTGGTTTAGTCCTGGTTCAGACCTGGTTTAGAACTGGTTTAGACCTGTTTTGGAGTTCTGAACAGCCTTGAGTCAGAGCACAGTATCATTGTAATCTATGAACACTGTCAATACTGTGGTTTATTATTGTGATGGGAGAAGACCAGAGATATACCTGGTTTAGACCTGGTTTAGACCTGGTTTAGACCTGGTTTAGACCTGGTTTAGACTTGGTTTAGACCTGGTTACATGGTTCAGATCAGCCTTGAGTTGGATTAGAGAGTAACTGTAATCTATGAACCAGAAACAGAGACAGACCTGGTTTATTCCTGGTTAGGACTTGTTTTACACCTGTTTTTAGACCTGTTATAAACCTATTATTATAGCCCTATTATTATAGCCCTATTATTATAGACCTATTATTATAGCCCTATTATTATAGCCCTATTATTATAGCCCTATTATTATAGACCTATTATTATAGCCCTATTATTATAGACCTATTATTATAGACCTATTATTATAGCCCTATTATTGTAGACCTATTAGAGCCCTATTATTGTAGACCTATTATGTAGACCTATTATTATAGACCTATTATTATAGCCCTATTATTATAGCCCTATTATTATAGCCCTATTATTATAGCCCTATTAGACTTATTATAGACCTATTATTATAGCCCTATTATTATTATTGTATAGACCTATTATTGTAGACCTATTATTATAGACCTATTATTATAGACCTATTATTATAGACCTATTATTATAGCTATTATTATTATTATTATAGACCTATTATTATAGACCTATTATTATAGACCTATTATTATTGACCTATTATTATACCTATTATTATAGCCCTATTATTATAGCCCTATTATTATAGACCTATTATTATAGCCCTATTATTGTAGACCTATTATTGTAGACCTATTATTGTAGACCTATTATTGTAGACCTATTATTGTAGACCTATTATTATAGCCCTATTATTATAGCCCTATTATTATAGACCTGGTTAGACCTAGTTTAGACCTGGTTTAGACATGTTGTTTTTAAATACAAACCCAATGTGTCAGACGAGCGTTTTAGTGTCAAATGTAAATTCTGGCAGCCTCATTTCCATCAAATTGCCCCGGGGCAGCTGTGCCTCCAGTAGAAGTTTACCACCAACAACATTTAATGTAACATGAATTTCAGTGCCCAAACATATGACACACTTTTACATGATTACTATTTTCTGAAATACTGATTACTCATTATTCTGTATTCATCATTACATGTTATGGATCAGTTTAAAGGGCCCATATTTCACTGTTTTCTGTTCTATGTTATAATGTTGATTCCTCATCACAAACATACCTATAGTTGTGTTTTGTTTCATTCACACATGTTTCACACACAAACTGTGTATATTTAGGCTGAGGTCTTCTCTCAAACTGAAAAGACTGTTTTTGAGGAGGTAACAACATTTATAACATGGCTTAAAGCTCACAAGTCCATTTTGTGTAATATAGGACCTTTTATGGTTGATCACTCATAATATGTACAGATACCTGCAGGGCCAGACCAAGTCGAGACTGATCCTGATTCCGAGTGTGGTCCTGGGAGGTCTTGGTCTTTGGGGGAGTGAGGACTACACAGGGAGGATTACTACAGTCTGAGGAATGAGCTCATTCTGAAACTGGACCAAACCAGGACCAGACCAGGACTGACTCTGCACTATTGTCTTCAGTTGGCCTCCCCTCTGTGAGAATGCCAATTGGAACGCATGATACTGCTTACTGTTTGGACAGAAATAACTTTTTCTTTATAAGTTTCTGTTATCTTTGCTTAATATCAAAAGGTCCAGATAAAGATGCTTGGAAACGCTTGGTCTATCAAGTATTATGTAGTAGTATAAATTGTAGAAAATGTGATTTAAATCCTTCTATCGTGTTTTAGCATACAGTAGATCAGATAAATACGTTCCCTCATAAAAAATAGAGATGGAGTCTTAAATTATAGTTAAGATAGTGTAAATGAAAGATTCTAACAGTTTTGTAACAAAATATGATTATGTAGATACACAGCATATTGATCTGCAGTCCTGGTTTACTCTTGGTTTAGTCCTGGTTTGATCCTGGTTCGATCCTGGTTTAGTCCTGGCCTTGATAAATACAGTTTTTCTTGTAAAATGTGATACAGTTAATTTCCACATTTTGGCAAATTATTCTAAGTTAAGAGAAACATTATTGATCCACAAAATTATAAATAAATATTTAAAAATCTCATCCTCACCCTGCACAGGTGGTCATCCTTTTTTCCAAGCTCAGGTCCTCTACCAGTGGCCTTAGAGTTTGAGGATTCTGTGCAGTATCTTTGTTGTTCATAGTACTGCACTGAGATGTCTTTCCTGGGATCTGCTGTAGCTGTAGCTTCAATGTGGGGTCACTGCCCTGAGTGCTCTGATGACCACGGGCACCTCTGATGCCTTCACCTTCCAGGCCTTCTCCAGCTCTTCTTTGAGGCCCCTTTGTATTTCTCTAGTTTCTCATGCTCCTTTTTCCTGATTTTCCCATCACTTGGTATTGCAATGTCCACCACACCGACTTTGTTCTGTTATTTATCCAATGTTTGGTTTGTTCGCCATCAGCATTCTGTCAGTCTGTATCAGGAAGTTCCACAGATCTTGACTCAATCACTCTTCACTACCTTTGGAAGTGTTTCCCACCTTGAGCTTGGGGTTTCTGGTCTGTACTCTGCACAAATATTTCTGCACTATGCCCACCACTTGGTTATGCCGCTCCATGTATGTTTCCCCTACCAGCATCTTACACTCTGCTGGTTTGCTTCTTCCTCTATGCTCCCATTCACTCAGCACATAATCTGTTGGGACCTTGTCCTTGATGTACTTATGGATCTTGGATGTTTCATCCTCTCACACTCAGTCCTCGATCTCCTTCCTTACAGTTTGCATACAGTCTCAGGGTGCTGGATTGGATGGATACCTCCATGCATGGTCAGGAGCTTTAATGTCTTAACATTTGTAATCTGTAGTGTGTGTTCTTTTGGCCAGCTTATGATTCCAACTGATTACTCCCACCTTGCCATTGAGCCAACGCCTTACTCCTTGGGGGTATTTGGATGTGGCTGCTTTGGCCGTGGCTGCTTTCCCTGTTTCCTCTTCCCAAGGTTGCCATTTGCCTGCTGGATACCAAGGTACTTGTAATTCCTCAATGTCTGTGCTGATTCTTGTGGTGTGAGTTAAAGTCTCACTAATTCTTAGCGTACAGCTTGATTTCCCATTCCTGAGTCAGTATCCTTGGCATGAGGCTGACTGTGTTCAGACCTATGTAGAACAGCAGTGGTATATGTCATGTCTTGATGTTGTACACCTCCTGGGATTCAGTGTGTGTCCTAGGCTTTCTTGTATTCAATGGGACTGTACCCGTTGAGAGATCCTTATGGAGTTTCTCCCATATGCCCTTCCATGGTTCCCATGGTTGCCTCATATATATCTGCCCATTGGTTTCCTTGATGGTTAGATAGATGGGATCGCTCTCAATTTTGCATTCAGATTTATATAATTTCATAGTATAATTCCTGGTGCGGGAGGAGGATGCAGTAGTTAAATTAAACTCATTCAGAGCACATCCCGTTTCCTCTCCTCAGATTTCTCGAGACTAGCCCTCGTCCGGCGCCGCTCTCCCAGGGTCAGACTGCCTCTGAACGGGTAGACCCTCCGCACACTGCCCCCTCCTCCTGGAGCTGAGTGTGGGGGCAGATACAGAGCTGTTAATTTGTATCCAGTGCTGGGTTTGGGAAGAGGGAAAGTTTGCAGTGACATTATGCCGGGGGTGTGCTGCATGTGTGTACGGCAGAATGTTCAGCAGTTACCATGGTGACAATGTACTCATTAGCAAACACAGCCAAAAAAGTTTAAAGATGGTCTGAAAACTCAAGAAAATATACAAAATTGATTTAAACAACATATTTTCAGGAACCTGTGATTAATTGTTACTTAATTCCTTCCTTAATTCCTTAATCCTACTTTGCAGTGACAAAATGTATTATATATTACTTGTATTGATAAAGTGTTTTTCATATACAGTATGTCACTAAAAGTGCTTTATTCTATAGACAATCATTTCAACACACCCTTCAACAACCTATCTAGTACCTACAGCTGGACCCATAGGCTGTCCAGCTGTAGGTATGTGCATTTCTGTCCTGTGTGAATGTGGCTTTTTAAGTATCAATACCTGCTCAAATGATCTAGTTTTGATACTTTTGACAGCCCTAGTATTTATTATTAAGTGCCTGTCATTGCATATCACTCAAAGTTCTCGTACTCGTAAACACTACAAATAAGTCCCTCACATGCATCCAACCAAGAACCTAGCAGGACCCTTGTCCAAATCTGGACCTCTCTGCTCTAAACACATTAGGAGCTAAAGTTTGTGTCTCTTGTTTTTCCAAGCTTCAGCTCAAATGAAAATGTTGAAACTGGAGTGGACACTTTTCACATGCAGATTCTCTCAGATCATTTGCATTTCTTATTATTTTCTTGTTTCTTGGATCTCTGAAATCCTGGCCCAAAACCGGTCTGCTGGGTCTTGGACTCTCCCTGGTCTCAGTGGGGTCTTTGTGGTACTTGTTTGCAGTACTTTTGTGCTGTGGTATGCATCTGGACTCTTCTCACTCCTAAAGTAGGTTTTCACGTCTTTATCTCAGCTGATTAAACTCTTTTACAAACTGGTTTCATTCTGTGCTTAGAGTGCTTAGATCAGTGGAGGACGAGTGTGTAAATATACAGCTCAGAATGTCTTCACGAGAGATTTTAGGCTTGACTTTGGTTTGGTGTTAAAACTGTGCTACCCCACTGTTTTCTAGTATGCTGTAAAAGCAGCACTTACACTTACACCAATATGCATTTTTTTTTTTTTTTCATGGACGATAATTTTTTTCATGGTTGAGAATCCAGAGGAACCGATGGCCAATAACTTCTGCCGATATTTTTGGGCTGATATGGGCCAAATATCGGCCCGGTATATCAGCCATTCAATCACTGTGCTCTGTCAGCAGCTCATAATCAAGTTTTTAATTGATCAATAAAAAGATTAATAAAAAATACAGATGCACTGATGTGATGTTGGTATATGATATTGGTAAAAAATAGGTTCAGCTAATATCCTGATTTGTGGTTTGTGATATAACTTGATGTAATTAGACTATTCAACCAAGAATAGTCTAATAGTCGCCCAGAAAGTCTCATAATATTTGAATGTTTATTTACACAAAGTTGCTTTGTTGTTATCTGAGAGATAAGTAACAGCTACGTAACACTTTTGGATTAGTTTTGTCCTGTTTTTGTTTAAAATAAATAAATGCTGTTTTCAATCTCTGCTCTGGTGTGAGTTGATATCAGACATCAGCAGCCTTAAAACTAAGTGTCAGAATCGATATCGGAACTGTAAAGGCCACATATGACTCATTATCCAGAACGAAGTATATCTGTATTTTGACGTTTTGATTTAAAAGTAAAATGATGGAACTATATGAGCTTTAGGTAATTTTGCATATGTACATTTATATTCTGTATTCTAATGTGTGTTCTAGTAGTTTCTTTTGAATTGTTGCGCTGACGTGTGGAGGCCAACCCTGAGTCTGCAGCAGATTTGAGGATTATCTCCCTTATCTGATCAGAATGGTCTGGAGGGACTCAAAGGTCGAGCTACTGAACGAACTGCCATAAATTTCTCCCTCCCTTTTTTTGTCCCTCTTTTATCTGTCTCTTCTCTTTCTTTCATTGTCTCCGTTCTCCCTCCCCCTCTTACTGACCCTCTCCTTCTTTTCTCCCTCTCGCTTACCCTCCTCTCTCCCTCTCTCTTGCATCTCTTTCCCTTCCATCTTTCTCTTGCTCTCTCTCTCTCTTTCTTCTGCCTTCCCCCTCACCCGTCTCTCTCCTTCTTTGTCTGACTCTTCCCTCTCTCTCTCCTCTTACCCATCCTCCCTCTCTCTCTCAGTCCCTCACTCTTTCTCTTTCCCCCCTCTTTTTTCTTCCTCCTTTCTCTGTTTTTCGTTTTCTCTCATCTCCCTTTCCCCTCTCTCTCCTTCTCTTCTATCTTCCCCCCGTCTCTCTCTCTCCTTCTCCTCTGTCTCCACCACTCTCCACCTATCTCTCTCTCCCCCCTCTCCTTCTCCTCTGTCTTTACCCCCTCTCTGTCTCTCTCCCTCTGTCTTTCTCCCCCCTCCCTCTGTCTGTAAAATGCACTCTCTTCTTCCAAACTAAGACTGTTTTAAATAAACTTTGGATACTAACGACATTTTGTTCAGAAAAGACAAGTAAATGTGACGACATGAAACAGCCGTCGGCGACTTTAACGTTTAACGTTTGTGAATTTTCTGTCAAAAGAAGAATCTGTGATTTTGTCATTTTTACTTCACGGCACACAGCCAAGCAGAATCATTTTTTGTAATTTGTAAAGCAATTTTTACAAATATTTGTTTCGTAAAACAATTAGGTTTTGTAGGAAAAACGTAGTGGAAGTAGTAAATCTATTGCTTGTAGTAGTCAAGTAGAAGTAGTTGGTGTAATTGTGCCATAGTGGTTGTAGTATTTATAGAGTTGTAGGGTTGTAGAGTTTTTATATTGTTTTAGCTTAAAGCCACAGTATGTAACTTTTTAGCCAAAAAATAGACAGTGGGAATTTTGTCATTTTTAATCTATTTATTGCGCTGAAAAACTTGCGTCAGTGAGAGCAAGCTTGCATCTGCATAAACCTGACTCTTATTTGGCCTGGAGGAGGACCTCCTCTGCTTGTTTCCATGGAAATGTTGTTCCTTTGGCTGTAATGTTCCACAGTATGAAAACGTATCTATCTCCAAGGAGAATGTTCTGAAGTATGGTTTTAACTTTCTATTTCCATGGTAACATGCAGTCACTACTCCTACTTTTCATTCATCTTTAGCTTTTATTATTAAATGCAAAAAGGCCTGATTGTACTTTTTAAACACAAATATCTCCTGGAATTATAGAGTTGGATGAAAATGTATGTACTCATATTCATAATTTGAGTTATATTTGCTCTTTTTTTTTTTTTTTTTTTTTTTTTTTAAATATGACTTTGACAAAAGCTGACAAAAATATTTTTGTTGATGAAATTAACACTACAACAAAGATTCTGTGGAAGCCGACAGCCGATAAGCTCTGCTGATATTTTTGGTGGGGCCAATTTGATTATTTTCTCCAAATAATCTGATTTGAAATTACTACAAACTCCGCCACAATCCTGTTTCTACGAAGTGGATACGAGAGCTGTGTAGTCATATTTTGTACAGTGTCCTCTTCACAGTGAATAGAGCGTCTGGTTGGCCCAAACAAAACATCTGTTCTCTGAAGAGATTTAAGCCTGATGACTACTAAAATCATAAACCTTACATCTATATACGAGGGCACCAAATGACACGTTTACTCTGATAAAAGACATGGGATCAACCCGACATTCTGAACCTGTCTGTGCAGTAAATATTTCTATAACCCATGTTATTACTGGAACGATCCTTCAGACAGCTTGAACCTGTTGGAGGAATTTCTGATATTTCCGACGGTCCCATGACTTGGACCTGAGACACAGAAAACACTGGAGTTATTAGAGGGCCTATATTGCACCATTTTTGATCTATGTTATAATGTTGTTTCCATGTCACAAACATACCTGGGGTTGTGTTTTAATAATAATAATGCCTTACACTTGTAATGCGCTTTATCAAAGCCTCTCAAAGCGCTACACTGAAGTCATTATTCGTTCACGCCACACTTGGTGATGGTAAGCTACTATTGTAGCCACAGCTGCCCTGGGGTAGACTGACGGTTTTGTTTCATTCACACATGCTTAACACAAAAATCATGCATATAAAAAGTTAACCATAAAATGACCACTAAATGACATCACATCAAGGTGAAACGGAGGTTTTTGAGCTTTGGGGATGCAGATAATCTAATACTACCGGAAAACTCAAACTTTATGTATGTCAGTTCTGAATAATGTCAGATTTATTGTTTGTGTGTATTTTTTCTTTAGTGGGGAGATTTTCGCTGTACTGTAATCCAAAAATATTTGAGTAGTAGTGTAGGGATGCAATGATCCAGCTTGTTCTGCTCCGATACTTATATTAATACTTTGGCTTTAAGTATCTGTCGATACCCTATATCAACCAATACTAATGCAGAGACTGAAAATATCGTTTATTTCCGTTAAACACTGTGTCCCCTGCTGTCCTCTCCTCCTCTACCCTTTGCCTCTCCCCTCTCCTCCATTTCCTTCCCCCCTCCTCCTCTTCCTCACCTCCCTCCCCGCTCCTGTACAGTGAATGGTTTATAATTATCAGAATAAAACCCAATGCTTGTGCCCTTTGCCCGCTGTTTGGACAGTGGTTTGTGTGTCTGTGCCATCAGCAACGGAGCGACCAAAGCTCAAACACTGCGCTGCTGCCTCCAGACAAACTAACACACCAACAACTCAGTGAGTATTGCACCTTTTCAATGCTTTTCTGAAAAACACTGGACAGTTTACACAAAAGATTTGGTTTTGTTTTTAGAGTCCAGGTGTGGACTCTGAGACGAGACTGAAATCTGAACTCAAAAATCAAGAATCCCGTGCGTTTCATGACGTGTTTGTAGAGATCTAAACTACAGGTTTAGCAGCTTTTACACAAAATAACACACAGGAAGAGCATCTGACGCAGAATAAGACCCCATGGAGATGCAGGGAGGGCATCTGAGACACAGGGAGGGAATCTGACACAGAAATGGATTGTGAGTTTATTTGATTTGAAGATCTGATTGGGGGTGATGTCCATTTGAAGTTATTAACTTAAAGGTGCACTTTGTAACTTTTCTAGTGCAGTGTTTGCTATGTGGTTGTCTCCATGGAGAGATTAGTCATACTGTGGAACATTGCAGAGAAAGGAATAAACTGTATATTTCTGTCAAGTTACAGCATAGACTGTAGAAAGATGTGGACTGAGTGAGTGTGACATCATCCATAGTGTTTGGCTCCAGTCAATTGAAGCTCATCGAGGCTAGCAGTTATAGGGGACAATTTGAAGCCAAGTTCCATATTTGGAATTCTGACTGCGAGTATCATACTAAAGAGTACCAAAGAGCTAATCTGGATGAAGCTGTCGAAGGTAACACCCCTTCCTTGCTCCCTGCTAAAGCACTGTCAATAAAACTTGCCAACGCTTGCAGGAGTGACCTCTGGGAAAGAAGGCACCTGATTTGTCTGTTATTAATATTCATATCTACAGTTACAGGCACAGTGAAATAAAACCACAGGATCATGTTGAGCAGGTTGATATGAACATTTTAAGACCAAAATGATGAGTCTGACAGCAGGAGTTACAGAGAAGGGTGACAGTTTTTCAATGTAAAGTGGACTGATCACTTCCTATTTGGAATGCAAAGGCAAGCAGGTTAGCCATGTCCATTTATATATACAGTTTATGAGTTGCAGATCATATCTGGAAGAATGCATGGTTTTCAACCAATAAAACACCTCCAATTGAACGCTACATTGACAAGTTTAATGTCATATTGTGGAACGTTCCTGGTAAAGCAATAACATCTCCATGGAGACAAACGAGTCAGAGAAGTTACCTAGTGTAGCTTAACCATGAGAAGTGTAAATGTGTAAAATGGTTCCAATTGTTTTGGACTAAGATATTTGTGTTGTGTGACCTTTAACCTCTTATTCCAGTCGATTTTTGCTTAAAGGTCCTATATTACACAAAATTCACTCTTGTGAGCTGTAAGTCATGTTATACTGTTATCTCCTCAAAACATGCCTGGAGTTGTGTTTTATTTCATTCACACATGTTTGAATAACCCAGCATTATTAGTCTGTCTAAATCTCCATAACTCAAAATTATCTGTTCCACCTTGATGTCATGTAGAGGTAGTTTGCAAGTTAACAGCTCCTTTTACCTTTAGCTCAGTAGAGATTGGCATTTCCATGGCTGAAATTGTCCAACTGATTCTAGTGAAGGTATATGGAGTTTAAAAACACAGTGAAGCACTTCCTGTATTACCATATGACATCACAAAGTGGAACAGGGTATTTTCTCTTTAAAAGAACTTGTGTGAAACAAAACACAACTCCAGGTCTGTTTGTGATGAGGAAACAACATGATAACATAGATCAGAACATGGAGTATTATGGTTTAATTCCAGGATTAGTTCCAGGTTTGGTTTCAGGTTTAATCCAGGTTTGTTCCAAGTTTAGCTCCAGTTTAGCTCCAGGTTTAGCTCCAGGTTTAGCTCCAGGTTTAGCTCCAGGTTTAGTTTCAAGTCTAATCCACATTTAGTTCTAGGATTAGTTCCAGGTTTAGTTCCAGGTTTAGTTAAAGGTTTATTTCCAGTTTTGGTTCCAGGTTTAGTTCCAGGTTTAGTTCCAGGTTTAGTCCCAAGTTTAGTCCTGGTTTAGTTCCAGGTTTAGTTCCAGGTTTGGTTCCAGCTTTGGTTCCGGGTTTAGTTCCGGGTTTAGTTCCGGGTTTAGTTCCAGGTTTAGTTCTAGGTTTAATTCCAGGTTTTCCAGGTCCACTTTTTCCTATTGTGTACATTGTACTTTACCATGAAATATCCAAAATTTAAATTCACAAATGCTGACCCTGATCATTTCTTGCATTTCTAAGAACTCACTGTAATACAACAAAGTCTGAATTTGAACAATATTAATTTGAGCTTCTCTCATCAGTATTCAGTATTATTGGCCTATAAAATATTGTGAGGTCCTCTGTAACACAGCAATTTGTCAAAGAATATGAGAATTAGAAGATTATTAAAGATGCATTCTGTCGCTGTTCTAGTTACTCTCCATGGAGATGTTATTACTTTGTTTGGAATGTTCTAAAGTATGGCATTAAACTTATCTATGTCCATGGAGAGAGCCAGTCGACCACTAGGTCCAATTGGAGGTCAGAGGCTATGGAGAGGTGACCCCCACATCCTCACTTAATGTATGTTTATTAGATTGCATGTTTTTTTTAGTATCTCTTATTTAATAAATGCAAGATAAGAGGTTAATGCAATACCCAGACAAAGCAAGAGCATCTCCGTGAAGACGAGCAGTGGTGAAACCTCAACCAGAAAAGTTCCATAGTGCATCTTTAAGCTTTGATGTGGTGTGTTGTTAGATGAATGGCTTTTCTACATTTTGTAACTATACAAATATATTACGTCAGTGTTCCATAATTTATTCAGTCTGGAAGTTTCTTATATGAAATGCATTCAATTTTACACCAAATTCACGTTCCAAATATGAGGAAATATCTGTGCAGGAACACAGTTTGTGCAGTGGGACTAAATATTAATCTTAAATTCATCATTCATCATCGAAACAGCAGACTCCAGTAAAGATTGACCAAGATAACAGCATAACAGTGACCTTGTCCCTAAACCTACTGTGTGTCCTCAGACTGGGGTCATCACATTTTAAAGTGCATAGTCTTGTGGTACTGTAATGAGATAGTACATTATCATAGTTTTACATCAGTTAAATTACAGTTTGTGAGAATAAAGTTGAGAAAAAAATTACAAAAATGCAAGAAGTACACCAAGTAGCTCTTAGTTCTAAAACAGAATCCCTGTACCATCAAAAACACAGGGACAATTTACGCGCAAGGAAGACATTCTACTAATCCGTTTTAGATGAATATATAGCAATTTACAATGCTTATGTTAAGTGAAGTTCAGTGAAGACTGAAACCTGAAATTGAATCCAAGAATCCCATTCATTTCAATTGTTTGGAGAGGTGATTAGCAGCTTTTACACAGAATAAGAGCCCATGAAGACACAGGAAGGGTGTCTGACACACATAGACATTTCAGAAGTAGAGGTCTACAGAGGTCGCGTTTACCCTCCAGAATTACTTGCGTGTTTGGGGCAGATGGGGTGACGGACACGGGCGCAAGATACAAAAATGGAGGAAATCATTTGAAGATGACTGTATTACACACCTCTCATAAAGTTAAACTGTTGCAGTCTCATCAGTATTATCCACATTATCTATTATGCAAATAATGACCCCCAGTCCACAAAACAGCACTATTTTCCAGTTGAAAATACCCTAATTTCACGACCATAAGGCGCGGGTAAAAGTTGCGAACATCGTGGGAGCGATGGATGACAGACGGCAAACACAGCTTTACAAAGAGAGCGCAGGGAGAAAGAGAGAGGGCGCAGGCAGAAAGAGAAAGGGCGCAAGGAGAAAGAGAGAGGGCGTAGGGAGAAAGAGAGAGGGTGCAGGAGGGTAAACAGCGCGCGGAGACGCCAACACCGGGCGCTGTCAGGCACATGCGCGCTCGCTTTCACATTTTCACCGCTCACTTTAAGTTACCGCGCCCTCGATTTCTGTGTATTCGCTCTTAACTTAAAGATAGTCAAATGACGCCATATATGTGCTCTAAAAAAGGCAAAGGAAGCAAAACTAACATGCATCTTTTACCGTGCCTGCGCCCTAAGGCCCGGTGCGCCTTTTTATGTGTTAAATGCAGATAAAGCACCTGTAACTGAACTGCGCCTTATAATCCGGTGCGCCCTATGGCTGTGAAATTACGGTAGTTCCTCATGTGTCTGTTCTAGGGTGAAACTGCTGCAGATTAGTGATAGAGACTCTACTTTCTGCAGCCTTCTGTGTATTAAAAGCATTTGTCTGAACTACTGCACCACATTTCACTAATAATAATAAGGCACTATTAAGGGCTCACACTATTTTAGTGGTGTCCGAATGTTCAGTTGGTAAAAAAGTAGTGCTCTCAAAATTTCCCACAGTGCACCTTGAAAAGTAGTGGTCATCAGTGATCACGAGAAAAACAAACAGCGAACAGAGACAGATTTTTAACTGGACACAGCAGATAGAAGCACTGGTTTATCACACTGTTGATCCTGATTATGAATAAAACACCATAGCAGTGTAAAGTTGCTAGCGTTAGCCGCTTACGTTAACTCAAGCTGTTAAAAGATTGAGAATTTCCACATCTCAGAGAAAAATGTAAAAATCCAGTCCATTTACATGAGATCCAGCTTGACAAAAACTTGTACAGTTATTATTAGTCCATGAAGACTTGTGTGCCAGTTGAATCGTTATTTATCAAAATAATGATCATTATTTATGACAAAAATCAAGTTTTATCAGAGTGTAGTGGACTTTTCTTCACTCAGATACCATAGTCACGTGACCCGAATGTAGTGAGCTTCGTGTCCAAATTGCACTACAGAATGCACCAGAGCGCAGGGTAAATGAGAGGCTAGGGGGGACATTTGGACACAGCCATAGTTTTCACTTCCATCTAAAGTAGAAGTGTAATGTTCTGATCTGTGGGACACTTTTGAGTCTAAAAGTGAGTCGTTTTACTGTAGACAGGAAAACACTGATACCAGGTTAGCTCATAACTTTCAGCTTGTGGAGTGCTGTCTCTTTGCTGCCATATCCCACTGCAGTGTTTCCGCTTGGAGATTTAAAATCTCACCTGACTCTCTCTGTGACTGTGGTGGGCTTAAGCAGAGTTCCAGGTCCAGGTTTTTCAGAGGAGGTGTGTACAGTTTGATAAATGACAGACTGATGAGTTGACTTTAAATCTGCAAAGAATGACTTCACACAGCACTGCATTTAACATCACAAACAGATTCAACCAGGGATATTTAAGAACAGTAGTCTGCTCTACATAGAATCTACACTAGTGTTGTCACGATACAAAAGTATCAAACTTGATTTTGATAATAAGGAATTCACTCGATACTCAATACTGATTCCGATACGATGATGATAAAAAGCACTATTTAGACAACAGAATGTGATTTTCAACACATTTTCAAATGGTAGTACTTTCTTTTGTATTCCCATGTGGCCTTATAGCTGTGTAATCCCTCAGTGGTACAGGTAGGTTCCATAGTGGTCCATGGGCGTATACTAGTCTTTGAGTCTTATGCTTCTTCTGATACAGATCATTCTAAAGCTATTCAGGAAAGGTTCATTTTTGTCTTGTGAATGGGTCTTTTTTAGTATAAATACTTCCTGAAACGAGTTTCTAGTTTTAGTATCAATTATGATCCGAGTTTCAATACTTTTAACGACCCTAGTCTACACTGCAAAGGGGAAAATGGCATGAATTCTAAAGATTACTTGTTTTAGATGCATTTTAGTTTGTTGGGCCAGATTTTTGGGCCAGAAAGACATTCTTAAAGGTCCATTTTATAACCTTTCTGGTGGAGTGACTGATGCCATTGCTTTCTCTGGAATATCCCAGTTAGGTTTAATGCCTATCTGTCTCCATGGAGAATAACAGATAACAGGTCAGATCTGTGGAGAGGTAAGCTTGCTTATAATAAAAATATTTAGTTTTGAAATAAAAACACTGTAATTTGATAAACCCAAAATAGTTGAGTAATGTCAGACTGTGGAACATTTCTCGCAGTACAGTAGCATCTCCATGGAGGCAGTGCACCTTTTAATATGAGCTCATTCTTGTGTTTGGACTTTAAAAACCCAGAGGAACTCTCTTTAATCTCTCTGATACAGCCCACTGTCCTGTTGTTCTCACTCATGTCCAGTTTTTGTTTTTTTTGAACAAGGTGAAAGGTGGTTATATTGGGTCATTTTGCCAGGGCGATGACCCCACGGACACTTGGCCCTGTTTGGTTTTGGGTTTGCATCTGGACAGAGCTAACAGGATTTAAAGTCTGAGGGCTCATGAGTGCAGAGATTTGTGACCCCAGCCCTTAGTACAAAGGGTGGAAATTAGCCTTTGGCTATAGTCTGCCGTGTTTACGTTAATGTCTATCATGTCATGTATGTTCATTAACATGCTTGGTCCCAACCAAATAAATAAATAAAATAAATAAATACTAAATTAAGACTAAATCAATCATTTATAAAGCAGTAGTTCCTAAAGCTTGAGGGAGCAGTTGGGAGAACAGGCCTGAACAGTTGCTGGAACACTTTCATTAAACACCATAATAAGATCTCAGATAGCTGGTGGATCCTCCAAATATCTTTCTCAGATCTTTTGCCCTGAAAATTCACGAAAAGGGGGAATGCATTCTCCCAAACGGGGTTCACGTTAAGTCCTGGAAGTAACAGTAGGCTGTTCTTACTTGAGTACATTTTTGGCTCCTCACACCTCTGACTGGTTTCTTCAAAAAGCCTGTATGATGCTTAACAGAGGACAATCCAAGCTCCAGACCACAGGTACACACATGAGGTTTGTGATTGCACCCACAGCCTTCTGTTCAGAGTGTTCTCAGTGATGACATATTCACATTCAGATGTTTCTGATGCTTTTTGGGTTTTTTTGGACATGTCTCAGCTGTGCCTCTTCCTGTCATAAACTCCACATGTGCAGAGTCCAGAGCCTGCCGAGAGATCAACAGGGCCAAAATACTGACGAGTGCTCTTAAGATTTGTGTCCCCACTTCCCCATATGGAACACTTGGGATTCTAAAGTCTATCTAGTATTTTCCTCTAGACTTGAGTAAGGGTCGGCTCAGGATAGATGTGTATCAAAGGCAGAAACTGGACATGGGCCTGTACGGGTGGTGGGTCTGCCAAACAACTGCACAATTGACATGTACTCTTAAATCAAACCTATTCAGCAAAATGGATTTTCAGAGCATTTAACCATGTTATAGTTGTTTTCTGTCACCAGTTACTCACTCGAAGTTTTTTGAGTGATTCAGGCATGTTCTTTAATTGCTTATTTTCAAGATGCCATTTTACCGATCAACTCGCTTTCACCACCCACTGCTCTGTAATTACTTTGTGCTCCAATTTTATTTTCTTAAACAGTGATCTGTGTAAGATTCACATAGTCATTTTGGGCTGATGTGTAGCTATCCATAGGAGGGGCCGACAGCATGCACCGCTTTGTTTCTGGGACTTGTTATTTAAGATGAATATTGCAATTTAAATTGTGCAAATTGTAACAATGATCCACGGGTGTCATTGATTGTAACTATAGAGCACACACAATATGTCTTATGTAATACATTTGTATTGTGTAGTGTAGGCCAACTAAAGCCACGTGTTTCTTCTGGGAGTTCATACGTCTCTGTGATTGGTTAAAACCACTTGTTACTCACCCAGACAGAGGCTGAAGCTGAGCTCAGGATTTTAAGATGCTAAACATCAGACTTAGCTTTCATTCAAAAGTGTTCTGACACTGTAGAGCAATAGATGTATTTACCAGTGTGACCCAGCAGTTTATCGGGTTGATTTGGCAAATGCATCTCATTACACTAATGCCAGAAACATGCAGCGGTGGAAGGTTATGAAGTACAAGTAGTAAAGTACTGTACTGTAAGTAAAGTACAAATACCTAAAATTTCGACTTAAGCACACGTTTACAGTGGATACTTTATACTTTAACTTCACTACATTTGAGAGCAGGTATCTGTACTTTCTACTCTACATTTTTGAACTGGACTGAAAAGTAAAAAGTAATTTTCAAATGTTTTGAGGAGTTTTTACAGTGTTTGTGGTAACATCCTGACTAAAGTTCCTGACTAATTGTTTTACTTAAGTAGATTTCATGTGATACTTTTACTTGAGTAACTTTTTTACCTCTTTTTTACTTTAGTAAAAAAATGGAGTACTTCATCCACCACTAGAAAAATGGTGGATTTCCATTTGTTGTAAAAAAAAAAATTACTAAAGCCATATGCTGTTTTTGAGAGTTTGTATTTCACTTTGATTGGTTAAAACCGCTTGTCACTCACTCAGAGCATGCAGAGGCTGACCAATAGCAGGGTGATTAGATTTTTATTGTCATATTTTATCATCATGTATTACACAGCCCGGACCATTTTCAGTGGCTGTTGCCAGGTTGAACTTAGTTTGGTTGGATATTGGTATAAATGGTTATGGTAAATATGCATATTTTTATCTGACTATGGAAAAAACAGGCCTGAGATGTTAAGCTTTTATTTCAGCGTCTGGGACAGTATGAAGTATTAAATATTATATGTGCGTTTGACCTTTGGCCTCTGTAGCTAAAGTAGGTTATAACTCTAGGAACATGGACTTTGGTCGTACATGTGAATATAACTTTATGAGCCAATAGAAACAATAAAAAATTAGTCATAACTATCATTGTACTTTTTGCTAACTAGCTTGGCAATACTGGTGATGTCATCTTTTTGTAATGAAATAGGTCATATTATTTAATTCCAAAGTACTCAAAATTGCATCTTAAAGCTGCACAATGTAACTTTTCTGATGGAGAGCTTGCCACCTACCTGCTTGTCTCCATGGAGATTTTATTGCTTTACCTTTAATGTTCCACAGTATAGCATTACGCTTATCTATCTCCATGGAGATGGGCAGGTCACGCCACCTTAGCCCAAGTTACAGGTCAGGTCAAGAGTACACTCACAGTAGTAATGTGTGTTTTTTATGGTAATTTTGAGCAAGAAAAACGTCTGGAATTGAATAACTGCAAAATAGATATCTTGAATGCCATACTGTGGAACATTCCTGGTAAAGCAGAAATATCTCCATGGTAGCAAAAAACAGAAAAGTAACATAGTGCAGCTGAACAAAACATTAGGACAGATGATCCGGGTTAGTCCATGCCCTTGATTTGAAATGCGTTTTTCATTAAAATTCATTTGTTCCTCAAAAGCTTCTTGGAAATTAGTTCAGGGCAGAAAAAGGGCAGCAGCTGTTTCAGTATCTCATAATAATTGTCCACTGTATCTTACCCTCTCCTCTGCATCCGTTGCTCCTCTGACCCTCCCCTCTGCATCCTCTGACCCTCTCTTCTACATCCTCTTCTCCTCTGACCCTCTCCTCTGCATCCTCTGACCCTCTCCTCTGCATCCTCTACTCTATCTGACCCTCTCCTCTGAATCATCAGACCCTGTCCTCTAGGGGTGTGCTAAAACATCGATACACCGATATATATCGATATTATTAAATTCGATACGGTATCAATTCTTTGTTTCCTGGTATCGATATCGATATTCCCCCCAGACGTTACTCTTTATGGGTGAAGAGAAGTGAGAAGCAAGAGAAACAAAAATGTCAGAAAAAATGTTTCAACCGCCTTCCTCCCTCCCTAGTTAGAAACATGCATTAATCAAAAAGCACTTCATTGTGTTTTTTAATCTTCAGTAAATGGAAGATAAATGCACCATTTAATTGTTTTTTTTTGTTTGTGAAAATTGGGTTGACCATTTAAGTAAGGTTGAAGGCCTTTATTTTTTTTTGAATCGTATCAATTTGAAATATATCGTATCGAATAGTATCATTTCGAAATGGCACTGTATCGAGATACGTATCGTATCGTGGACTGTGTATCGAGGTACGTATCGTATCGGCAACTTCTTGGTGATACCCAGCCCTACTGTCCTCTGCATCCTCTAGTCCATTGGTCCCCAACCACCGGGCCGAGGACCGGTACCGGTCCGTGACGCATTTTCTACCGGGCCGCACAAAAACAGTAAATAATTTATCAGCGACCGCATTTTCTCCAAAATGACTTTTGCCCGCTCCTCATGACACGCTAATAAGCTCGTCCGTAGATATATAATGAAAATCCTGACAGGAAATCGCAACATAAATCCATTTGATATAACGGCGAGTTTATTATATCTGTGCTAGATGTGTGTTCGCCGCACAACAGTCAGAGCGCGTTAGGGCAGTGGTTGAGGAGAGGAGGAGAGCTTGTGAGTCTTAGCGGGCACACAAACGTGCAGAAGCTAAAGCAAAAACAGCTCTATGTGAGATATTAAGGTTTCTTGACATTGTCTCCATATTCTGAAATGTTTGAAATGTTCATGAAAATAACACTTTATAAATGTACTTGTGGCGTATCTGAATCTTATTGTGAAGGGATATTTAAATGTTGTGAGATGTGTGCTCCTATGTGCTTTAGTTCAGTGTGGTGTGTGAGTGTGAGTGAGAGGTGACGTGTGCGTGCATGTGGCACATGTGGTGTGTGGTTGAGCGAAGAAGCGGTGTGTGTGAGTCTGGAGTGATACCTGAAAAAAGACAGTGGAACTGATGTGTAATTACGGTACAGTAGAGACGGCCAACTCTTGAGCAACAGACTGGGGTGATCTTTCAGCTCACACCACACTCGAAACAACTTTGAGGTCCCTGTGTCTCCCGACCACGGAGCAGGAAAGGTTTAACATAAACGTTACGATAGCGACCAGTTGGGGACCACTGCTCTAGTCCATCTGATCCTCTCCTCAGCATCCTCTGGTTTATCTGACCCTCTCTTTTGCATCCTCTGCTCTTAACTCTATTCTTTCTTTTCTCTGCAGACTTGTCGTCCGTGGGAGCAGGCACTGTCCTTTCCTCTTTAACCTCCTTGGATGCTGCGCAGTGGGGACAGTAGCACCATGACGTCCCCCTCTGCTGCAGAGCCCCAGCCTCTGTTCCAGCTGCAGGAGCCCGACTCCAGTAAAGCATCCCAGGATCAAGCTCTCTCCCCTGGGCACGGAGCTCCGGTGTACAGCCCCCCTTCCGGACTGGACCATGCGGTTTGTATCCCGGCTCCGTACACCGACAGTTCCCAGGAGTACCCCCCTACGCCCCTTTCCTTCTACAGCCCCTCCGTGCTCAGCTACCCCCGGCCTGCACTCGCTGAGGCCCCCTTCTGGTCGCCCCATGGACATGCCAACGTCTCTGCTCTGGCTCTGCACTGCCCCCCCTCCCTCCTGTACAACGAGCCCACCCCCCACCACACCTGGATGGAAGCCAAACCGCAGTTCACCAGCAGCAGGTGGGTGGTGCTGTTTTCACTGGGGCGGGACAGTCTGTCACAGTGTTTTTCAAACTGTGGTTGAGTGCACCTTTAGTAGTGTAAGGGGCTTTCTGCAGTTTGAGCTTTTTTTAATTAAGATATACGTCTAATATTGTTTTTGTCCTCGTTAGGGTTGGTCATCATTTACAACTACTTACAATGTACATAATGTAATGTACACAATGTATACAATGTATTTGAGCTAGGGATGCATTGATACCACTTTTTCAAAACAAGTACAAGTAGGAGTACTTCATTTTGAGTACTTGGCAATGCAGAGTACTGATCCTGACACCGGACATTATTTTTACAGGGGTTCTGTGACTATTTATTATTAAATCCAATTCATTATTTCATTATATAATTGATATAATCCTAATTTTCTTTCTTTTGAATGTTTATTTGAGGGATATTTAAAATTTTAAAAAGTACTTCCTCAAAGCAGCGAATGCTATCTTACTTTAACCACGACCACATTTTCATCAATATGGACATGCTAAACCTCTGTTAAAAGCGCTATACAATTCAGTCGCTTTGTTTGTCAATTACATTAAGTTATAATGCATGCACAAGAATCGCCAGCACGTTAGCATGTTGGCTTGTTACTGTCATAACACAGGCGCTGCGATGATATCCTCTGAACTATAAAAGGTTTTAAGTAAACCTTTAAATATTTGTCCAGTTAATGTAGCACTCACATACAGTGAGGCAAATGAGTATTTGAAGGACCTGTGATTTTGCAAATTCTCCCTCTTAGAAATCATGAAGGGGTCGAAATGTTCATCTTAGGTGCATGTCCACTGTGAGAGACATAATCTAAAAAAGAATTTGGAAATCAAATTGTATGATTTTTTCAAATAATTTATTTGTATGTTACTGCTGCAAATAAGTATTTGAACACCTGAGAAAATCAATGTTAATATTTGGTACAGTAACCTTTGTTTGCAATTACAGAGGTCAAACGTTTCATGTAGTTTTCTCACCAGGTTTGCACACACAGATCTTCTCTAGATCAGTCAAGTTTCTGGGCTGTCTCTGAGAAACATGGAGTTTGAGCTTCCTCCAAAGATTTTCTATTGGGTTTAGGTCTGGAGACTGGCTAGGCCACTCCAGAACCTTGATATGTTTCTTACGGAGCCACTCCCTGGTTATCCTGGCTGTGTGCTTCGGGTCATTGTCATGTTGAAGACCCAGCCACGAGCCATCTTCAGTGCTCTAACTAAGGGACGGAGGTTGTTCCCCAAAATCTTGCAATACATGGCCCCTGTCATCCTCTCCTTAATACAGTGCAGTCATTCTGTCCCATGTGCAGAAAAACATCCCCAAAGCATGATGCTACCACCCCCATGCTTCACAGTAGGGATGGTGTTCTTTGGATGGTCCTCATCATTCTTCTTCCTCCAAACATGGCGAGTGGAATTAAGACCAAAAAGTTCTATTTTGGTCTCATCTGACCACATGACTCTCTCCCATGACTCCTCTGGTTATTGGCAAACTTAAGACGGGCCTGTGCTGTGGACATGTGCTGGTTTAAGCAGGGGAACCTTCTGTGCCATGCATGATTGTAAACCATGACGTCTTAGTGTATTATTAACAGTAACTGCTAAGACATGGTCCCAACTCTTTTCAGGTCATTGATCAGCTCCTCCTGTGTAGTTCTGGGTTGATTCCTCACCTTTCTTGGGATCATTGAGACCCCATGAGGTGAGATCTTGCATGGAGCCCCAGTCCGAGGGAGATTGACAGTTATGTTTAGCTTCTTCCATTTTCTAATAATTGCTCCAACAGTGGATCTTTTTTCACCAAGCTGCTTGGCAATTGCCTGTAGCCCTTTCTAGCCTTGTGGAGGGCTACAGTTTTGTCTTTTGTGCATTTTGACAGTTGTTTGGTCTTGGCCATGTTAGTAGTTGGAGTCTTACTGATTATATGGGGTGGACAGGTGTCTTTAAGCAGTTAACGACCTCAAACAGGTACTTTTAATTTAGGATAGTAAGTGGAGTGGAGGTGGACTTTTTAAAGGTGGACTAACAGGTCTTTGAGGGTCAGAATTCTAGCTGATAGACAGGTGTTCAAAGACTTATTTGCAGCAGTAACATACAAATAAATTATTTTAAAAATGTGATTTCTCACAGTGGACATGCACCTAAGATGAAAATTTCAGACCCCTCCATGTTTTCTAAGTGGGAGACCTTGCAAAATCACAGGGTGTTCAAATACTTATTTGTCTCACTGTACGATTAAAGCTGAGCTTAATGTGCTTCTTTATTAAGTATCTCCTCAGAGGTCAGAGGTGAGCACTGAATGTCACATTAAGATGCAGTACAGTTCCAGTGGTATCAGATCTTAGTATCGGCTGCACATTGATGAGTACGAGTACTGGCAACTGAGATTGAACTGATATCCGATACTGGTATCGGTATCTGTGCATCCCTAATTTGAGCAAAAAGTGTTTTCCCCAAGTACAGATAAAGAAGTGGCTCTTGAGGCAAAAATAAGTCCACTGTGTATGGACTCCATCTAATTATAAATGTTTTATTGTCTGAAAATCAGGAACTGAGGAATAACTTTGGACCACTGCACACCCTTTAACATGAACTAGTGGTTTACTCTAATTTAGACCTGGCAAAGTCCTGATTTAGATCTGGGGGTACTCAGAAAACCAAATATTATCTTAGGTGGTACTTTTTTTTAGTTTGAGACTCACTCATCCATCACTACTTCAGTAAACAAAATTATAGAAACACTTTTATCTTCAATCGTAACAGAGAAATACATTCATATTCTCTTTTAATAGCCTAAAATGTAAATGTTTCAGACTTAGAATATCCTCGTTGTCTTCATTTAATTCTACTTTTTTTTCCTTGTTTTAGTCCTAGTTTTGGATTAATAAATTGTTAAAGTCTGAGTTTAATGCCATACAATTTGAGAGACTTTGTCATTTTCTTAGACACATCTTTACCTGAGTAACAAAACTGTGTCATTATCATGTCCAGTGCCTGAGACGGGACTGTTAACTGTCTCTCTCGTCTTTCTCCTTTTCTCTCTCACTTCTTTCTCACTGTCCCTCTCTCTTCCCTTCTCTCTCCCCCTCTCTCTCCCATCCTCCTTTTCTGCTTCTCTCTGTTTCTATCTCTTGTTCTGTCAGTTGTAATACTGCAGTTTTTCAGTTGTCTTCTCTCTCCCCTTGTCATCTTTCTCCTTTTTTCCCCCCATTCCTCTCTCTCTCTTTTTCTCTCTCTCTCTCTCTCTCTCTCTCTCTCTCTCTCTCTTCCTATCAGCTGTAATAAGTCACACTGTAGCTGTCTACACTCTCTCCTTGCCTGTCTTTCTCTCTCTGTTTCTCTCTCTCCTCCTCGCACTCTCTAATCTCTCTCTCACTCCCATTCTCCCTTCCTCTTCCTCTCTCTCTTCCTCTCAGCTGTAATACCTCACATTCCTTTACTTGTCTTCACTTTCTCTTCTCTCTTCACCCCACACTCTCTTCCTCTCTCTCTCTCTCATCAGCTATAATACCTCACACTCCTTTACTTACCATCACTCTCACTCTCTCTTTATTTTTCTCTCTTCCTGCCGGCTGTAATACCTCACACTCTTTTACTTACCTTCTCTCTCTCTCTCTCTCTCTCTCCCTCTCTCTCTTTCGCTCTCTCTCTCTTCCTGTCAGCTGTAATACCTCACACTCCTTTACTTGCCTTCTTTCTCTTCCTCTCCCTCCCTTCTGACTCGTGCGATGTCACTCTGTCCCCATGCTTGTCTCTTTGCAGAGGTTTGGCTGATATGGACAAAAAAAATCTTAATATGGTATTTATTATCATTATTATTTATTCGTATCATTCTCATGATAACAACAATCACATCATACTTTACAGTCCATCAGAAAAATGCCAAACATTTAATCAACTCCTTTTACAGATTTTTTTGTAGTTTTGTTATTACAGAAGATCAGGCATGGGAAGAATAGTTTGAAATTTATATTTAGTTACAGAACAGTGAATACATGTCACGTACCAACCTGCTTCAAGCTGTCCACCATTGTCCCTGTCCCGAAGAAGCCCAGGATCACTGGACTTCATGACTACAGATGTCAGCGCCACAGGTGTATAGTCATTAAGTCATTTGAGCGCCTGGTCCTGCACCACCTCAAGTCCCTCACCTCCCCCCTCCTGGACCCTCTACAGTTCGCCTACAGAGCCAATCGGTCGGTGGACGACGCCATTAACCTGGCCCTTCACTTCATCCTCCAGCATCTGGACTCCCCAGGGACCTACGCCAGGATCCTGTTTGTGGACTTCAGCTCTGCACTCAACACCATCCTCCCTGCTCTGCTCCAGGACAAGCTCGCTCAGCTCAATGTGCCTGACTCCACCTGCAGGTGGATCACTGACTTCCTGATGGACCGGAGGCCAGGAATGTTTCGGACACTTGGACAATCAGCTCAGGATCTCCAAAGGGCTGTGTACTTTCTCCCCTGCTCTTCTCCATGTACACAAACTGCTGCACCTCCAGCCACGACTCCGTCAAACTGGTCAAGTTTGCGGATGACACCACCCTCATCGGGCTCATCTCGGACGGGGATGAGTCTGTCTACAGGAGGGAGGTGGATCGGCTGGTGTCCTGGTGCAGCAGCAACAACCTGGAGCTCAACGCCCAGAAGACAGTGGAGATGATTGTGGACTTCAAGAAAGTCACAACCCCCCTGCCCCCCATCACCACTGTGGACTCTTTCCGCTTCCTGGGCACGTGCATCACCCAGGACCTTAAGTGGGAGCCGACCATCAGTTCCCTCATCAAGAAAGCCCAGCAGAGAATGTACTTCCCGGTCCAGATGATGGTGCAGTTCTACATGGCCATCATTGAGTCCATCTTCACCTCCTCCATCACTGTGTGGTTCGCTGGGGCCACTGCCAGGGACAGGCAGAGACTGCAGCGCATTGTGTGCTCTGCTGAGAAGGTGCAGCCTTCCATCTCTCCAGGACCTGTATGCCTCCAAGACTCGGGGGCGAGCAGGTCGTATAGCAGCTGACACTTCTCACCCGGGACATGGACTATTTCAGCCACTTCCCTCTGGCAGGAGGCTACGGTCCATTAGGACCAGAACCTTTCGTCATAAGAACAGTTTCTTCCCCTCTGCTGTTTCTATCATGAACATTTCATAATATGTGCACTAAACTGGACACTTTATAACACTGGTCACTAAATAACCCATGTTGCACTGTTGTTGTTTTGATGCTGCTATTGTATACATTTGCTATTGTATATATTTTCTACCTCCTGCATGCCCTTATTTGTGTTTGTATTTGTATTTATTCAGTGTGTTGTTGTTTTTTTTGTGTTCTATGTGCACTTTATCATCGAATTAAGTTCCCAGTCTGTGAGCTCTGCTCACTGACAATGGCAATAAAACTATACAAAATGTATTTTATAACATATTCTGATATATGGGCCAATCAGAGTACTGTATTCTGAATAGAACAGATAGACTGATATCGATCGGCCAATTTTTATACTTTTGAGTGTATCGACTATCGGCCTTAAATCTTAAATCTCCTCTCCTCTTAAATCTCCAGTTCAGCATGTTTTATTCCAATCGATCTTCTGTCTAAAAAAATATACACAGTTTTACATTAACACTATAGTACAAAAAAATAGCTGTGCAAATGTGACAACAGGTCTCTTAAAGGTTTGCTGCTTGGTGCTTAGGGGAGTTTATAGTAAATTTCCATAATTTGGGGAAAATAATCTCTCTCTTCTCTCTCTCTCTCTCTCTCTCTCTCTCTCTCTCTCTCTCTCTCTCTCTCTATATATATATAATGTATATGTACATATGTATGTATGTATATATATGTGTGTGTATATATGTATATATATATATATATATATATATATATATATATATATATATATATATATATATATATATATATATATATATATATACACACATATATATATATACCGTAAATTCCGAGTACAGAGCGCACCTGATTAAAAGCTGCAGGCTTTAGTCTTAGAAAGAAAATCAATTTTGTACTTGTACAAGCTGCACCGGATTTTAAGCCGCAGGTATCCCACGTAGTAATATGAAAAATTTGCTCAGTGGTCATTACAGTGGTCCCTCACTATAGCGCGGTTCATGAAGGTGCGTGTTCTGTGTCCTCATTGGCTAAAGGACATGCCGTGTCTCCTGTACAATACAGAATGCGTTCAGCCAAATTTACCAAAATGTTCAATGCTGCAGCGTGACTCTGAAACACCGGGGCGTCATTTGAGGACAACGCCTCCGACGCACAAAGAGGGTTGTAACCATGCGGATGGAGAATGAATAAGCCGCACTGTACAATGAGCTGCAGTTTTTAAAGTGTAGAAAAAAGTAGCGGCTTATAGTCTGGAAATTGTGGTGTCCAGAGTGTCTGTTGCAGTCTGCGAGTGCCTTTGGTGTATTGTTTTCCCTATGTCTTTGTGAATGCTGCAGACCAGGTTGAGAGAGTGACTTTAGTGTATTTATTACATAAAACCCATCAACAGAAGTGATCGGCTCCGTGGCGTGTCTGACGCTTGAAAATGCGCCACAGAAACGCAGTGCGGCCAAGAAGCGCGTCCACAGAGACTTTACATGTGAACTAACATAAAGAAAGAGTAAAATAACATAAGGGCGACAGCAGAATAAGTTTTAACAAGGATGCAAAAAGGGTTGTAACCATGCGGATGGAGTCTGCTTTAGCTTTGTGGATCACTGACTGCAGGAAAAAGAACATTACGAGACATTACAGCGGAGCAGCACCAGGACGAAGAGGCAGGGACAGAGGAACTGAGAAATACACCTGTATCCGCAAAACATATAGAATAATTGTAAAAAAAATAAAATAAAATATAAAAATGTTTTCTTGGTTGACCTCTTATTCTGAAATCTTAGAATATTTTTATTTTGAGTTGCATTTAAATTCAACTAGTCACAATTATTTTAATTAATCGTTTGAAATAATCGTGATTTCTATTTTAAGCCAAATGACTGGTTATCATTTTTGTAATAAACGTGGCCCTTGTTTTCCAGCTCTCTCCTGGGCTGTGGGTCAAAGATCGCAACCCTGAAGCGCGTGGAGGAGGAGGGGTCAGAGGGAGTCAGTTCTTGCTCTGCACCCCTGCGCTCAGACATGCACCTCTGCGCTGTGTGTCACGACTACGCCTCTGGATATCACTACGGCGTATGGTCGTGCGAGGGCTGCAAGGCTTTCTTCAAGAGGAGCATCCAAGGTACAGCCAGGACCTAAACCTAGACCTAAACCTAGACCTAGACCTAGACAATGCCTTCTTCAAGAGCAGCATCCACGTTACAGCCAGGACCTTCACCTAGACCTAGATAAGGCCTTCAAGAGGACCATCCAAGGTACAGCCAGGACCTAGACCTAGACCAGGCCTTCTTCAAGAGGAGCATTCAAGGTACAGCCAGGGAGTTGTCCTAGATCTAGACCTAGATCTAGACCTAGACCTAGATCTAGATGGTACTAGCATCCTTGTCCTGGAGCATTACGTGACTGTACATTGTCTTAAATAAATATATTAATATATTATTTAGGCAACGCATTAACATTCCTATGGTGACAAACAGATTGCAAAGTGCATCTTTAAATGTTCTTAAATATAAAACTGACTTGCAGGTCACAATGACTACATCTGCCCAGCCACAAACCAGTGCACCATCGACAAGAACCGCAGGAAGAGCTGCCAGGCCTGTAGGCTACGTAAGTGCTACGAGGTCGGGATGATGAAGTGCGGTGAGTCCTGCACAGAACAGTGTTAATGTTAAACTGCAGTAGAACCATCTCTTTCTAAGTAAAATGTGTGTTTACTGCAGGTGTGAGAAGGGAGCGCTGCAGTTACCGAGGCTCCCGCCATCGCCGTGGTAACTTGTCCGGGGGGCGAGGCCTGATGCGAGTGGGTCTCACCTGTAGGAGCCAGAGACAGTTACACCTGGAGCCCCCTCTCGCCCCTGTCACCCCCCTTCCCCAGGTAACACCTCTGATAACAGTACTGGGCTGGTGCATTTCCCAACTTCAGTACTTTGCAGTCATGATAGTCATTAGCTTATCTATATTTTCATCACGGTTTTAACCGGTTTTCAGACACGGTTAAAAATGTCATCTGTCAGTTGAAACCGTAGTTCACCTTCATTTATGTTACACAACTAAATTATTTATTTATTATTGAGTTTGAAACAAAATTATTTTTAGATAGAGATGTAAAATATTGTACCTGTTGTAGCAGTTAGACATATTAAATATAAAACTCAAATGAGTTGTTTCTCTGTACTGAGTACCAGTTAAATGTGGTGTTATACAAATGTTTGGCTCATATTTAACCTAAAATAAACATGTTTATTAAGTCAAATAAAGACAGTATATTAAATGTAGTTTGTCCATGTTGTTGTATTAAGTTACCAAAATTTGTGCTGAAGGATTTGAGCATACGCTGATACAATTCTGATGCCAATTTGGGTATGACTCAAATTGAAGAATTGCAGCACATGAACAATGAACCCAAGATGGTGATGTAACTGAGACTGACTGAGCTCAGTCACACAGGAGGAGCTCGGAGTAGAGCCACTGCTCCTCCACGTCGAGAGGAGTCACTTGAGGTGGCTGGAGGGACTGTCTCTCGGCTGGCCTGGGAACGCCTGGGGATCCTCCCGGAAGAGCTGGAGGAAGTGTGTGTGGAAAGGGAAGTCTGGGCCTCCCTGCTGAAACTGCTGCCTCCGTGACCCGGCCCCGAATGAAGTGGAAAAAAATGCATGGGATAGATGGATGGCGGTGTATTGTTTTCAATGGCCTGTGCTCACTAGTGCATGTATCCATTTGAATTTAGTAAAGTAACTGTGTTCTGAATATGACCAAATGAAAAACTAACCCTACCAGAATACAGTTATTTGGTACATGTATACAGTTACTTCCCAACACTGACTACAGATCCATGGCATATCCCTAATATATTTACAATATGTTCTTGTCTAACCCTGTGCCCCCTCTTCTGTCCCTCAGTCATCCCACAGCAGAACCCCCCACAGCCCGCGCCTTGTCCTCACACCTGAACAGTTCATCTCTAGGATCATGGAAGCAGAACCTCCTCAGATCTACCTGATGGAGGAGCTGAAGAAGCCGTTCACCGAGAGCAGCATGATGATGTCCCTCACCAACCTGGCAGATAAAGAACTGGTGCTAATGATCAGCTGGGCCAAGAAGATACCAGGTAAACATCACAAACATGAACAAAAATGGTACAGTGGATAGTGCTGTCACCGGACAGCAAGAAGGTTCTGTGTTGGACTATCAAGCTGACCAAGCCTTTATCCCTTTCCTCCACTCTTAGTTTTTCTTCTCTCCAGTGCAGGATCCTCCCCTCCTCTCTATTTCTGTTTCCTCTTTTGCTCCCTCTCTTACACTTTCATCTCTTGTTCTCCCCAGTGCAGCCCAACTGCAACTCTCTCTCTCTCTCTCTCTCTCTCTCTCTCTCTCTCTCTCTCTCTCTCTCTCTCTCTCTCTCTCTCTCTCTCTCTGTCCTGCTCTATCTCTCTCTTTCTCTCTCTCTCTGTCCTGCTCTATCTCTCTCTTTCTCTCTCTCTCGCTCTCTCTCTCTGTCCTGCTCTATCTCTCTGTCCCGCTCTCTCTCTCTCTCTATCTCTCTGTCTGTCCCGCTTTCTCCCTCTCTCTCCTCTTAGTCCACAGCGGGTGCCTCCTTCTCAGGTGTTAATGTGACAACCACAAAAGCTGCTGTTTTTCTGCACAAAGACATTTTCCATTCGTCTTTTTTCTCCCTCGTTCTTTTGTGTTTCTTATAAAGGCTCAGAGCTGCTGAGAGGCTGAGAGGAGGAGCTGACAGGCCAGAGCAAGTTCACTCACCGTTAAAACTCCACTACGACCCAACTTTGAAATACATTTTTTCTGACTTGCAATACATATAGTTTTAAAGAGGGGGTGTTTTATTTCTATGGGGCATTAACAATGAGAAGAGAATCCATTCTAAAGTATTTACACAGTTAATGTAGTCACAAGTGTAATATTTTGATTTGTCTGTGACATAATTTGTCATATATGCATTTTTTTTTTTTTTTTTGGTAACATTAGGTACTGTAGTTGTATGAGTAAATTCCTGATGTGTGAGTGACTAAATGTAGTCAAGCATAAAAATAAGGAATCCATTAAATTGTTAATATGAAATGCATGTGAAATGTTCAAAATTTACACACAGAAATCATTTTACAGATGCACAAAACTGTTTTACACACAACACTGGTTTCACACTTACTTATTATTATTTTCAGTGTATCGTATGTGTCGTATGCTGCTGTTTCCAGCTGATGGCTAAGTTAGGCTGTGTAATATGGCCGGCTCTTGAGACAGAACCAGATATAATGAACCAAACTGGATCCGAGTGCCCAGTAACCTGTGTGCTTGGTTCTTTCTGGGAAAGTGCTTCTCAGACCGAGGCACCTAACGCCACTCCCTGCTCCCCACTAAATCTGACCCCAGCCTGAACCAGAGCTGCTCTCTGCTACTTCAGGCTCTGGGTTTGGATCTACTCCAACAGTAGCATTTCTCACACTAGGCTTTAAAATGTAGGCCTATATTATACAGCCTGGTTTACCCGTAAGCTGGGAACAGCTGGATAAGATACATTTAATTGAAAAAGTAAATACTTAAATAATACTACTACTGCTGCTGCTACTACTACTAATACTAATAATGATGATGATGATGATTATAATCATCTTCATCATCACCATCATCATCATCATCATCATCATCATCATCATCCTGGCTTATGAAAGTTGCAGTATAAATTTTATTTGTATTGTTTTCTATATATGATATTAGTCATACAGTTTATATTTACCTAGTACATAGTTTTACAGTAACGAGCGTGGAGGAGCTGTAGGTTTGTGTGTCTGTAAGTGTGAAAGCAGTGTTGTGTGTAAAACAGTTTTATAAACCTGCAGAGTAATGTCTGTGTGTACATTTGAACAGTTCACATGTATTTCATACTGATAATTTAATGGCTCTCTTATTTTGGCTCTTTTTCGGCTTGACTTACACATCAGGAATGTATGCATAGAAATGCCTAAAATCACAAACAAATCCAAAAAATACAGATAGGACAAATCATGTCACAGCCTGCCTTAATGCAGTCACATGTGTAAATACTTTTGAATGGATTCTCTACTCATAATTAACTCCTAACACGCAATATATTTAGATCACCGTGTTACCTTTTTCAGTATGCATCAAAACTGAAACTTACAAAACATGCTGATAAAACATGCCTTTGCTCTCGGTGCTAAGTCACTCCCCACAGGCTTCTGTCCATAATCTGATCCGTCTCCTCAAAATCTTATGTGGAATGTGGAATCTTGGCAACCGAGTTGTACATGAGCTAACCACTGGGGACAGTAGTGAACACAGCTTGATAATGAAAGTTAAACTTTTTTTAAAAGTGACTTGAACCAACTGCAAAACAGAGAAATGCTTCCCTCACCCCATTTCTTCTTGGCTTTTTTCCAACAGATGCGATTTAAAAACTGCCACGGGTGCCTCCATGTTTGTTTATTTGTTGGTCTATTTTGTTCATTTTGGTGACTTTGTGCACCCTCTGGTGGTTGTTTAAGAGAATGCAGCTGTTACATTAGAAACATTATTATGGCAAGTATAAATGAGCTCCATAGAGACACAGGGAGGGCATCTGACACACAGGGAGAGTATCTGACACACAAGCAGGGCATCAAACACACAGGGAGGACATCTGACACATGGGAATATCTGGCACATAGGGACGTTTCAGAACATGTTTGTAGAGGTCTGAGATACAGGGTTAGCAGCAGTTACACAGAATAAGACCCTGTGAAGACAGGGACATTTAGTTCTCAAAGAGGACTTTTTATTAACTAAATTGACTTTGTGTCCATTCAAGTATCTACCATGAAGTTGAGCAATTACAGGTTTTTCATATCCACCACTGTAATATTTCTTTTATTTTAAGTCAAATGAGGCCTTTGTCCAAGTCTTTAATATATTCATTACTTTAATACTGTACAATTTGACTTCCTGTAATGTTTTGTTGCTGTTTCATAAGAACCATTCAGTTTCAAGTATGTCTCTAAGCCTTCCCATTCAAACCTTTTATACCAAAAAGAAAGAATGAATGAAAGTAAATGGGTGGGTCTTAAACTGTGGCTCTGTTGGTAACAAAAGAGAATTTCGTGAAAACTTTTGAATGGATTGCGATTTTGGTTTGGTTTAAAGCTAGGAGAGGCATTGGATAAGAAATAGCCAGGCAAATATTATAAATGTGTTTGGACGTCCATCCATCCACTTTCTTCTGCTTACCCGTAGCTGAGTTGCGGGGCAGCAGTGTAAGCCGGGACTCTCAGACTTCCCACACCTCAACGTGTTTCCAGGCCATCTGAGAGACATAGTCCCTCCAGCTTGGATTTGATTTTAAAATGATGTGAAATTCAATTGTAGTTGACCTTTTGGTAGAGAGTGCTTGTCTTCATGGAGATGTTATAGCTGTGTCTGAAATATCCCACAGTATGGCAATGAACTTATCTTCCATGGACAAGCAGGTGAAGCCATCAAGCTACAGGTTAGATCTGTGCAAGAGAGATAAGTTTAATGCCATACTTTGGAACTTGCAGGCTAAGCAATAACATCTCCATGGAGACAAGCAAGTGACAGAGCTTTTAACAGAAAAGGTGAACAGTGCAACTTTAAGAATGTTGTCAGTATGTTAGAAGTTTTTATCTACTACAAAGTTTTAGCTCTAATGCCAGTTTACTAGACACTCTTGAATGACACTTAGCTCCCCCATTCACAGCTCTTCCACTGGAAAAAGAATGATTTCATCCCACCAAACTAAATCATAATTTTAACCATGTCCCTTGCGCATCTCCCTTGTGCTCCTCAGGCTTCATGGAGCTGAGCCTGTCAGACCAGATCCATCTGCTCAAGTGCTGCTGGCTAGAGATCCTCATGTTAGGACTCATGTGGAGGTCCGTGGACCATCCAGGAAAACTCATCTTCTCCCCGGATTTCAAACTCAACAGGTACAAGACCAAACCACACCACTATGGCACATGGCACATCCAAAAGAGAGGGAGTATTGCGCTTCTATGGGGTATTAACTGCTAACACGTAACAAATATATGATGTTTCACCTGACCCATCTTCTGCTGAGTTTACATGTTTACATCATCAGCAAAACTGGGGTGTGTAATATTAAATGCAGTCAATAACACGTGCTATGGAGCGAATTCACCAATACAGTTGTTGAAGTGTTTTTTAAGTCAAGTCTGCCGCTGGACTCTCCACTGCTCCGTGCACCGGAGCGAGGAGGAGGGGACGGTGGCCGAGACAAACAAACACACACAACTCTCACACATACATACACACACACATATGCAACTCTCTCTCACATACATATATACGCATACACACACATACACACGCAACTCTCTCTTACACACATATACACACACATATGTGTAGGACACATACACACACACACACATACAGAGGAACAGACTTGGAGCCGAGCTGTGATGAATGGGACATTAGCACTACTTTTAATCCCTTTTGCTCTGTGATTTGTTTTCTTGTGTTGTTGTTAGCAGAGAAGGAAAGCTAATGTGCTAACTACAGTGACAAGCCAGGGCCTCATTCATTGTACAGTCTATTAAAATTCATTTGAAAATATTTATAATTTCTAACGGCAAATTCATATGTAAGATTAATCACTGCAATATGACATTAATTGGGCCTAGATAGTGATTGATAATGTTTTTAAAAGCACTGGGAATAGGTTCACCATTCATTTGTATATGAGGGACCTTTTGTTTTGACGTAACTCCGGGAGTTACGTCAAGTGTTGCCAAGTGAGCTGTAGTAACAGGCAGAGATAGACAGTTTAGTGTCTATGAATGTCTGTGGTTAAGCCTGTAGAATGCTGTGATCTCATCTGAAAGCCAAACCCTATGTCTGCTTGTGGAGCTTTAGTGAATGTTGTTGCCGTCGGTAACCACAGACCAATGATAAAAGCTGAGTCCTTGAAACGCTCAGATATAACACTGCAGATATCTCTATTTATGTTCCACGACCTCTGAGCTCAATACGGACTGTACCAGAGTGAAAATACACATCACACAGGAGGTGGCAGAGTGGTCAGCCCTCCTGACGCACAACAACAAGGTCCCAGGTTCAATTCCTAATGGGCGGTTTGATACCAAAATATCAGTATGTCTGATTGAGGCTTTTGAAAAGTATCCATGGGGTTTTTGAATGATGAAAAGTTTGAATGGTTGCCATTGCAATAAACAATTCAAACTAAATATTACCATATATTTTGATTTGACAACAGTCCTCAAAATGGCACCCTTATAACAGGAAGGTGAAACTCATGAATAGAGCAGGGCTTTGATTGGCTGAGCTATGAGAGCTGAGATGCAGTCTATGTAGTCTTCCTGGTTGGATTAGGACTTGAGTTTCATTAACTACTTTGCATTCAAGTGCAGTCCCGCCATTTGTAATAAACTTCCTCTTCATCTTTTTAACCTGAGCTGCGTTCAGGTGCAGTCTGGTCTTTTGTGTTACGCTGATTATGTGGATTTGTGTCCAGGATGTGATGAAGGTTTGTCCCTGAATGCAGCTGCAGTAACAGGAAAAAGGACTTCAGGGTTTTAAAGTTATTATGGAAAACACAGGAGAGGATCAGAGCTGAATCACACCTGGATCAGTCTCCTGGAGCAGAGGGAAGCAAATCCAGCAACAAAACAAAATGAACCAAAAAAACACAATAATAATAATAATAATAATAATAATAATAATAATAATAATAATAATAATAATAATAATAATAATAATAATAATAATAATAATAATAAATAATAATAATAATGGCTGACACTTGTAATGTGCTTTACAGGTTTGTGCCATCAGCATTCATTCACTCTACTTATTCACTCGGTGGTGGTAAGCTACAAAGGATAGACTGACAGAGTTGAAGCTGGCAATCAGAGCCACTGTCCCCTCCGACCACAACCACTAACATACACAACACATTCAGATGTGTCTTGCCTAAGAACACAACAACAGAAAGTGATCCAAATGGGAGTCGAACCTCAGAGTGCTCCAACCACTGAGCCAGTGTTTATACATGCTAAATGCTAATGCTAAATGTATGTTATTATATGTCTGCAGGGATAAGGACCAGTGCGTGGAGGGCATCATGGAGGGCATCTCTCACATGTTTTATACAGTGTTATTATTCAGTATCTTGTATGTTTATTCTGGCTGTGGTCAACTAAAGAAATTCTTGATCGACTAAAGACATGTCCTGCTTGTTAAATTAGTCCACTAAATAGGGGCCTGGCAAATGCTTTCAAAACTATGTATCTGACCTAAACTGCACTCACAAGACTACACCTACAGGGGGAGTTCATGCATAAACAACTATTTTTTACATATAAATACCACAAAAAAATAAAAAAAATCAGCTCACTTCTCCTTTCTGCTGTTGTCTCACGTAAGTCCTTATCATCGAAATAAAACGATTAGTCGACTAGTACACATTTTGGTTGACTAAGACTTGATTATGTTTATAGATCAGAATCAGAAGACTTTTAATGCCATTGTCAGTGAACACAGCTCACAAACTAGGAACTTACTTCCGTGATATATTGCAACATACAACACTGAATAAGCACAAATAAGGGCATGCACAAAGTTAAAAAAAAAAGATATACTTAAAAATAAAATACTTAGAGGTAAATAAATACATAAAGGTAGAGATCCTTATGTTAACTGCATTTTTCTATATTTTGTTCACAGGGATGAGGGCCAGTGTGTAGAGGGCATCATGGAGATCTTTGACATGCTGTTAGCTGCCACCTCTAGGTTCAGAGAGCTGAAGCTCCAGAGAGAAGAGTATGTCTGTCTCAAGGCCATGATCCTTCTCAACTCTAGTAAGTTTAAATCTATAATGTACAAATGAACCAAAACAATATGGCCACACGGTCTATTCATAGATAAGCTATGAACCTACTCAAGTAGCAGTAAGCAGTAAGTTACATTTAAAGGTGAACCATGAAACTTTTCTGCTTATTTGGACTTAGTTACTTAGTTATTGCTTTGCCTGAAATGTTCCACACTTTGGCATTTAATGTATCTGTCATGCTCAATTACTTATTGCTTATTTAATTATTTTATTCCCAGGAAATAAAACCTAATGGTCCATCTCTGTGGACTAAGATAAGTTTAATACCATATTAAGGAACATTCCAGGTAGGAACAACTCCATGGAAACAAGCAGGTTGCAGACCACTCCCCCACCCCACAAAAAGTTACACTGTGGAACTTTCAATCTATTAGACGCAAATCTGAAAAAGCATGGCCGCTCTGCCTCAAAGCTGTGATAAACATTTGAATTTTAATTGTGAATTTAACGTAATTATTCGTTATTTAACCAAGAGATTTCTGTTTTCTGATTTTGTTTATATAGTTTTTACTTCTACATTTTTCTCCCAGTATTTTAAAATTGGAAAAAAAAAAAAAAAAAGTTTTTACTTACTTTGGCCTCAAGGGTGAAATGTTAGACAAAGGAAAAACGATTTATTTTATTTACACAGACAGATTTGTTGGAGATTTCTTGTTGATTTATTCACATGCATGACTTCATTAAAGGGGAAGTCACATCAAGTATTAGGTCTACAGCAGTGACCATTTTACCTCCAATAAATCACATACTTCCCCTCTTAAATTCTCTTGTAAATAACAAGAACAAAAGGTTTCATTTAAGTTTTACTTTTTATTTTGTAAATGTATCCTCAGCCTGTCCTCCATTTGTGACATTTGTGTTTACTCTGAGTTATTTAAACCAGGTCACATGAGTCTGAATAGGTCACGCTGTCCCGTCTGTGTTACTGTGGCAGAGTGGTTATCCTGTCAATAAGGAGGTTGTGGGTTAGACTCCTGGTCTCTCTGAGTGCAGTGTGCATGTCCTCCCTGTGTTACTGTTGCAGAGTGGTCATTCTTGTTTGCATACCCAACCTTATACGTTAAGGTTAGCTCTAAAACTGAGGTATTTGAAATTGAGATGACAAAAAATACGTGTTTATTTATTAGTTTATCAGTGTCAATGCACAGAAAACGCTGACCTACACAAAAGAGGTTATATGTTTGTGCAAGGTCATTGCAAAATTCACAGAATGCAGCATGGCATGGCACCCCCGCACCATCTTCATTGTATGAGCTTCTGGGTGAGGGCCTAATAGGAGGGAGGCTAACACCTGAGCCTGTGCCCTGGTTCTAAGTCAACTGGACATACACCAGAGGAACCACACCTACACTAACAGCGACGCGAACGTCCAGCACCACAGCCTTCCGGACAAACACCCATGCACTCGCCTGTCTGAGCTGCTCATGGCCTGGAAACACCCGCCCACCCAGTACCACCTGTTGGAGGGCACAATGGCCATTGCCCAATGGGCCTTCTCCATGGAGGTGTCCCTGGACCAGTACACTGTGGTGGGCAAAGAGGGCTCCAAGAAGGAGGCTAGGAGAAGAGCGGCTGCAGCTCTTCTGCAGATGATGGGCTACATAGTCCCAGATGACCTAGTCTGCTCCTCAGACAGTGACGTGCAGTGAGGTTCATGACTGGTGGGGCACTGATGTCGTCACAATCAGATTTACAAACATATAAACCAGGTGTCAGAGAGTAACTGACCCGGGGCCAAATGTACTAAGTGACTTGGGGCCAGAATAAAGAAGAATTTCAAAATAAAAGTTCCGAAGTCTGTATGAAATAGCTCTAATACAGTGGTTGGAGGTACTGAACCCCACCAGTTTCATCTGCACATTCACCGAACCCTTCTTTATTGAAAAATAAAATATTACTTTTTTTCAAATTCAAGACAGTTTTACTGGGGAACAAAATGAACCCTGCATTAACATCACTGTGTTCAAAGAACAAAATCAATACAATGCATGAACTCACAACAAATTACATACATACCTTTTCACAAAGACCTTTTTAATACTACCACACTGAAATGATTTTAATTTTTAACCTTATGTATTCTAATAATGAACTTATTGTATTTGTGCTATTTATTATTTTTAACATTTTAACACACACCCATCACCTAATTTCCATCAGGTTACAATAATAATGAATATTTACTGCAAATCGGTGACTTCTGCTGTTGCCCTTGAGAGACCAGTTCAGAAACGCGGCTTCACCTTGGCAAGAGCCACTCTCATGTAATTTTCACAGCAAAGCTGTTCTTGACAAATGCGTGAAAACAGTACTATCCAAAGTGCATTTGGCGAATTTAGACACGGCTTAATTTGACAATCATTCGAACGCCAATTTACGTCGAAGTACCCTCGTACTTTGATAGGCACATCAAAGGGTGCATTTGTCGAACTGGGACACCACCGGTGTCTGGAGACGCTCGCAGTCCGCGAGTCTATTGGCGGTGACAGAATCTGATGCTATAGAGTTAAGAAAGAAATCACATGACAAACCATCACGACAGTCACAAGTTCACTACTGAGTCACTAAATTCTCTGCAGCACAGACTGGCCAAGCAGCGTGAACCTGCAGCCAGTGATGGCCAAGCGGGGGGTCTCATCACAAATCATATGAGTCTGGTGAGTGTCTTGACCTCCGCCGAACCCCTGAGACTGACTCACCGAACCCCTAGGGTTCGATCAAACCCAGGTTAAGAACCACTGATCTAATAGTATGTAATAAAAAGCAAGCTGATTGTGTATTGTTTTTTATCCTTTTTCTGGTTCCCCAATTTTCGGTGGATTGAAGTAATTAAAATTTCTTACCATTTTGTACGTCTCTGTTTGAAAAGAGCCGAGTCTTTCGTCCCGTCGTCTGGAGCAAACCATTTAGCTAATTTAGCGTTGGTCTTCCTTTAATTATAACCTCCTGCTTCGACCGAAAGTCCAGTTTAGAAAACTGTTTGAGCTGGAATTGCACCGCCAACCTTCAAGTCAGTGGATCTAACCACTCAAGCAATGATGTTTATGTAGAGAGCGGAATTTGAACCACCAACCTTCAGAGCAGTGGACAAACACCCAACCAACTGAGCTACTGTTGCCCCGTTGCGTTGTCCATGCTGTAATAATACAGCATGTACAATGCAAGTCAAAATTTAAAACAATTACACAATTAGAAGAGTAACATCATAAGAAATACACAAAATTGAAAATAGAAAACTACTACTAATGATACTGCTGCTATACGGTACTGATATTACTTAAGCTACCAGTACTACTATACACTACTATACATTTCTCAGTTAAAGCAGCACTGTGTAACATTTTATTGCTGTTGAAGGGGAACACCAGAAAGTTATAGCAAAACTCTAGAACTTCCTCCATGGAGAATAGATACATTTGCCCTTCTGTGGAACTTTCAGAGCAGTATTATTTCTCTAAACTAAACTCCATTTCTTTTAAACGCAAATTGGAATTGAATTTAAAATTCTGCCTGTAAACCTGCTTCTGACCTCAGCTGGTTTGAAAAAGATAAAAAACAGCAATGTAAATGTGTCTGCTCCTCTCTGCCCCCTGGTGTTGAACTTAGAACATGTGGATTTATTTAGAATGGACAGGAACACTTTAAGCTTGTGTTATATTACATCACTTTACTACACCAATAGTGCTGGTTTAGTCCTGGTTTATAGTCCCGGTTTACAGCCCTGGTTTAGTCCTGGTTCAGTCCTGGTTTAATTCTGGTTCAGTCCTGGTTTTGTCCTCGTTCTGACTTGGTTTAGTCCCTGGTTTAGGCGTGGTTCAGGCCTGGTTCCGTCCTGGTTCAGACCTGGTTTAGCCTTGCTTTAATCCTGGTTTAGGCCTGGTTTTGTCCTGATTCAGACTTGATTTAGTCCCTGGTTTAGGTCTTGTCCAGTCCTGGTTTAGTCCTGGTTTAGTCCTGGTTCAGTCCTGGTTCAGTCCTGGTTCAATCTTGATGTAGTCTTGGTTTAATTCTTGTTCAGTTCTGGTTCAATTCTGCTTCAGTCTTGGTTTAATCCTGGTTCAGTCCTGGTTTTGTCCACGTTCAGACTTGGTTTAGTCCCTGGTTCAGTCCTGGTTTAGTCCCTGGTTTAGTCCCTGGTTTCGTCCCTGGTTTAGTCCTCGTTCAGTCCTCGTTCAGTTCTGGTTTACTCCTGGATCAGTGCTGGTTTAGTTCTCATTCTATCATGGTTCAGTGCTGGTCCAACCTGGTTCAGTCCTGGTCCAGCCTGGTTTAATCCTGGTTCAAACCTGTTTCTGTCCTGGTTCAATCCTGGTTTAGTTCTGGTTCAGTTGCATGTTTCCAGTTTACTTTAAATTTGCAGTGAAAACAGGTTTTAAAAGAAAATGTATATGGGCAGTACAGCCAATTCATTTCTCCATTCTCTTTGGTGATTTGTTTTTTTGATGCCAAATGTCTTTCCTGTCACATTACTGTTACTGGAGTGGGCAAAGTGCGTGAAATGTCTTGCTCAGAGATACAATGATAATATGGACAAAAATGTGACTCAACCCACAAACCGTCCCTAAACATTATAATTGAAATGTGCCCACTGATCTCTCTTTTATTAAAACGTACATTTTGTAAATCTCCTTAAAAAGAACATGAGGTTCTACTGAAACTTTAATCACTGTTTTATTAAAATTTCAGTGATTGAGAGGTTTTGTGATCTTATAAAATTAAATTTGTCAAAAATCTGGTTGGAAACGTGAATACTCGGATACTATGTTTGGGTACTTCTGTCTATGGAACAAATAAGGCTTTAAAAAGTGCTGTGCTCTTTTTGACAAAAATGTTTAATTGCAAAGCAGAGAGCATCTTTTTGAAAAACATGACCATTTGAAAAAGTATAATTTCTTTTTGTTACCATCTTCTAAATAAATTATCAATGAAAATAATGTGAAGAGGATTTTATCAAGGAGACATGGAATTATTTTGTATTTATACTACATGGCACTGTCACTGATAACTTTTTTTTTGCAAATTAACTTTTGTAGGCTGGAATCCAGAATACTCACTTGAATACTGTATGAAAATGTGAGTCTGGTCACTGGGGAGTCTCCCAGAGTTCAGATTGGGCATGACTGATGGGGGGGATTAGCCAATCAGGAACACCCATGATCCATTGGTATGAAAATAAATACGGCTGCTTACATGGGGAAAAAAAGGAACAAAAATATCGGGGGGCTGAAGAACAATTTTTGTAGAATCAATGAGCGGACCACTAAACTCTGTTCTTCTGAAGTGAGAGATATTTCATTTTGTTCATATGCGTCACTGAAATAAACAAATCTGATCAGACAGCTGTGTTTGGTTCTGGCTCAAGACATGAATGATATCCCTTTGTATAAAAAATACAGACTAGATGAGTCTGGACTTGACAGGAAACTCATGTATTTGTTGTTATGTTTCTGCAGACCTGTATAATTCTGGCCAGACCGGGCTAAACTCCTCCCTTTGTCACATGTTTTGTTACATATGTTTGTCAAATGTTACATATGTTTATTTGTTTGCAGACCTCTGTAACTCAAGCCCACAGACCGCAGAGGAGGCGGAGAGCCGGGCTAAACTCCTGCGTTTACTCGACTCTGTGATTGACGCCTTGGTCTGGGCCATCTCCAAACTGGGACTGTCATCTCAGCAGCAGACGCTCAGACTGGGACACCTCACCATGCTGCTGTCACACATACGACACGTCAGGTATTTACAACAAATACACAAACGCACATTAGTCTCATGTGGTATACAACACGTTTAGACATTTATTGTGCTAAAAGTGTACCAGTTTGTCTCCACGGAGAGGGATCACTCTAATGCTTACTGTGGAACATTCCAGGCAAAGCAATAACCATCTCGTGTAGGCCCGTCTCCGTAGAGACGAGCCTACACGAGAAAAATAGCATAGCTGGCAAGAAATGTGGCTGCCATTCTCAACAGCATATTTCGCACCACCACCAATCACGCCAATTCACAGAGGCAAATTACAAAGTGTCTTGTCCAAGGACACAACAGCTGGTTTAATGAAGGAGTCAAACCATCATCATTTAAAAGTTCGGCTCTTTTCACATTAGAGTATGACCAGTTATGGTTCAATTCCAGTCTTGTGTTGTGACCTTGATAATCACGAGGCTAAGCAGGGCTGGGCCTGGTTAGTACTTGGTGTCACAGTGAGGTGGCAGGAGGCAGTGGCTCTTGTGAAAACTGTTGTTGTGTCTTTGGGCAAAACACCTCACCTACATTGCTTAGTATAAATGTTTATCACCGTGAAGTATGGAGTGAGTGAAGAATGGTTGCATTTGTAAAGTGACTTGAGTGTCTATTATATTACTATTATGTTAAAAACCTTATGTAGGTTCCTTATATTTAATCGCAGTATGCTTGTCTGAATGGAATGCTTTTTTCTCTCTCCCTCTCTCTTTCCACCACCTTCCTCCCTCCTTTCCCTCCCTCTTTCTTTCTCTCTCTTCCCTCCCTGCCCCTCTTTCTCTGTCCCACTTTCACTTCTTTTTCTCTCTCTCCCCTCTCCTTCCATCTCCCTCCCCCTCTCGCTCCCTCCCTCCTCTTTTTCCCTCTCCCTCTGTCTATCCTTCCATCTCTCTCCCTCTCTCTCTCCCTCTCTCTCTACACAGTAACAAAGGCATGGACCACCTCTCTACGATGAAGAGGAAAAATGTCGTTTTTGTTTACGACCTTCTCCTGGAAATGCTCGATGCTAACACCTCCAGTAGCAGTCATGCCTCCAAAGCTTTCAGCCAATCACAGCCTGCGTTCAACCCCCAAAGCCACGCTTCCCAAGCCTTCAGCCAACCCCAGCCAGAGTTCAGCCCCCAAAGCCACGCCTCTGAGTCCTTCAGCCAATCACAGCTAGAGTTTACCCCCCAGAGCCATGCTCCTGACTCCTTCAGCCAACCACAACCAGAGTACACCCCTCCTGAACACGCCCACATTCTTGACCTGCAAGCCCCGTCCACACACAGCCAGCCGGCCAATCACAGCCTGGCACACTCTCACATGGAGAATAACAAGTGAGTTGTGCTTTTTATCTTTAGTCTTGTGAGTATTAAAATGTATCTGAATTTAAAGGTGACATATGCAGATTTGACCTTTTGTGATATTGTTCCCTTATATCTATTTTAATGTCCCACTGTGAGCTGTTTTTGCTAATGAAATAAGACAAAAATAAAAGCACTTATGTCAATGGTTTTTTAAAATAAATATAAATTATTTCATAAATACCTGGAAAACACATTTTACTGTGAGCAGGACAGCCATAAATGTTAGGCATTGGGGCCTTTAACTATAGTCAGTCAGTTCCAGAGTGAAGAAAATTTAAGAAAACTTCTCCTATTTAGTTTGTCATTTGACCACTAGTCATTAGGATCTCTGCTGGCCCCTTCAAATGCTTCTTATGAATAGCTCAGGGGTTAGCAAGCTCCAGAGCCACATGCGCCTCATTCATCCTTATACTGCAGCTCCTTGTGGCTTGGGAAAATAGTAATAGTATTAGTAGTAATAGTAAAAGTGTATTTTATTTGCGTTTTTTTTAAATGCAGTCCTAAATTGGAAGATTATTGTGATCTTGAAATATTAAACACAAATTATATTTCATTATTTTTCATCACTCAAAATAAGCGTCATACTCACGGAAGCTGGTACCCGCCAAAACACCTTCCATTTAAGCTCCGCCACATGCTCCGAAAGCAGGAGGAATGAAGGAAAGGAGGATGATGACTCACGGCATTTTTTGTTATCTACATCAATAAGTTTAGCTTTTTAATTCATTTGAAAGAGATCTTCAACTCAGCGTGTTTTTTTGTTTTTTTTAAGAGTTCAAAATGTGTTCATTACATAAATAAAATTTAATTTTCTCTGCAGCACTTCATGGATTTCATAAGCAATACATATATTTGTTTACACAAAGCGTACAGGTAAAAAAAAAAAAAAAAAAAAAGCAATATATACAGTGTTATCTTCATTTTAAACATCAAAAAGTATTTGCAACTCCCAGTGTTTTCTTTTCTGTGAAAACCAGATCCAAAAGACTCTTTGGGTGTTAAAGTTTGCAAACCCCTGGAATAGTTGTATGATTCTGTCCAATGCACACCCCACAAGCCTACGTCAGCCATGCTCCGGCACAAAAGCAGGATATACAACAATATTCTGCAACTTCACAGACCTGATGTGATGTGCAGCCGTTTCATTAGCTCAATGTGGACTGATTGTGTTGTGATAGCACTCTGAAAGGGGAGTGACTCGGCGCAGAGAGCAAAGGGGGGTCGGATTCAAAGAATCAAAAAAACAAACTGAAACTCATAAAAAATGTCATGCGAAATACCCCCTCTTTAAAAGATTTTTCCCGTGTCTCTTTTATAGTTACCTGCCGGCAGACTCCTGGTCTATGGACTCCTGCAACACTGGCCCCACCTCCACAGAGTACCTCCTCCCAGATGAGAGAGGCAGCGGGGCTTTGGGTACCTGAGGGACAGCTCTTTGAGAAAAGGAGGCTGGGCTTTAAACATCTTAAGAGCCCCTCCCTCTCCTGTATTGGTTCTGCTTCATGGACTCACTGTGGAACCTCTGCGCCCAGAGGAGGAACTTTTGTTAAAACTACAGTTCTTGTCGGACTTTTCTACGATTTCTGTGCGATTGGTCTGTGTTTTGGTAAATTGTGAACTCTGACGCCGCTGGAGCCAAAGGCATTTTGTGCTCTTTTTAAAGACTTTTACAAATCACTGTAACACTCATGTACAATAGAATACAATAAAATACTACACTTCTCCACAGCCCTGGAGAGGACTCGAACAACAAAAAGCTCACTATAATGAAAACCAGGTTTTCTTTCATGATGCTTGACACTTGTGTCTCAACCATAGGCTGTATAAAGACATGGACTAAAGGAGTGCGACGTCACCCGTAGCATTCGACTCCAGTCAAATGAAGCTAATTGAAGCTAGTGGTTATAGGATCTTGGCCAATTTGGAGCCAAGGTCCATATTAGGAATTCAGACCGCAAGTACGAAGGCAGCCATAGAGCCAATCTGGTGCAGGCTGTTGATTCATCCCCAACAGGTTTGATTGACAGTGCTGCAACGCACCTGCTCCCTGCTAAACCAGCAGTGCAGGTGCATTGCAGCGCTGTAAATCAAACCTGTTGCTAACGCTAGTGGGGGTGACCTCGGGGAAAGTAGGTGCCTGATTTGTTTGTTATTAGTGTCTTGATTTACAGAGGCAATAGATAAATAAAAATACCGTGATCATGTAGAGCAGGTTTATACGAACATTTTAAGAGCAAAATGACAAGCCTGACAGCAGCAGTTACTGAGTTTTTAAAGTTGTAGAGTTTTTAGTTAGAACCACGTCCATGTTCACTTCATATTTGAAGCGCTGGGGCTAGTGGGTTTGGCTATGTCCATTTATATATACAGTCTATGGTCTAATCAATAGACACTATTCAAGGAGCTAATCACTGCTCAAATGTAGCACCAAAGTGTATGCATATTCAGTGATGGGAAGAATACTTTGTAAAAGTATTTAGTTACAGAATATTGAATATCTACATTAAAATGTATTTTAAATGTGATACATGGTCCAATAAGTAGTTCCAATACTTGAAAGACTTTCACGTTAAGCTGAATTGAGTTATAGTGTAAAAACTCAATAGGATTATATTTTTGCCCTGTTTTTTAATTTATTTATCTCCAATTAGAGATGGAGAAATCGCATATGCACTCACCACAGGTGCAGTGTTTTTAAAAAGTGTGAAGTTCAAAGCCTACTGCAATGTATTGTTTTGATTTTAGGAAAGTAACTACATTCTGAATACCACCAAATGAAAGAGTAACTGTACTTTAATACAGTTTGCATATGTTCTTTTGGTAGATATTTAGTTATTTCTTTGGTAAAATGTTCACAATGCAGCCTTGTATACCAATACAAGGCTGTAATGTGAACATTTTAACTGTTGAAATTGCTGAAGGCTGATAAACTTTAAAAACAATACTTGTGTATTACTCAAGTAGAACTCAAAAGCAGACTGACACCTGATTTGGGATTTTACAAATTCAGATGTCAAAGCAAAGAAAAAAATCAGATGTGCATCATTATTTTTATGAAATTGTGCAGTCTTTTTATTCCTTGTGTCTTCTCCAGGGTCTAATGCATCATAATTTAAACAATCCACGACAAGCCGCAATTTTGAAACTGTTCAAAAATCTTCTGCATGTTTTTTTACCTGAATCAACTCATCTCTGACTGTCTAAGTTTCATATGGGACTCTCTAGGCTGTGTTCACGTTTTAACATTTTAATGACGTCATAACTTCAGAGGGCAGGGGAAAAACTGAACATTTTCTATTGTAATAATGTGTAATAATACGGTTTTTGACACTGTAGCTCAAAAATAATTCAACTTTTGTTTATTTATACTGACAGACAAGATGTTGAACTGTGTGCCAGTTTTTGTTTCATGCAGATGGCCCCAGTAATTGTGGAGATATTAACCATAAATCAGGTCAACACACCTGCAGTCTGACAGTTACAGTGAATTCCACCATAGAATTCTAACCTGTTTCCAGCTCAGGTTAAACTATAGGTCTTTAAAATGTTAGAACAGTGAATGCAGCCTATTTTTTCACTGTGTATCCAACCTGTGTCAAAAAACAAAAGTTTGTGGCCTTTTCAATGACTGTTAAACTGTCAATCTCTTGCCTGGTTCAGATAGAGCTGATTTTAAGCAACAAAACGACTTAAAGTGGGGCTAAACACCTAAACCCTGCTCACTACATTTCAAAAAGAGCTGCTAAACTGGGCTGTACCTGGAGAGGGCTAAAAAGAAGAGTAAGGGGGACAAGGAACAGTTTGATTTGTCTAACAGATATCCACACTTCAAACCTCTGATGTCATATAGTAGTAGTAGGCCACTGAATGCAACACGCACTTGGATTTAGGCATTTTCGACCAGAAAGCTGCAGCGCACTAAAATTGCCAAAATATACTAGGAATAGTAGATGATGCTATTAAAACACCAGATACAGTTTAGTAGAGAAAAAAAGTTTAGCGTTTTGATGATTTTGTTTTAGTTCCACTTTAAATAATTGCCAAAACAAAATGACGAAAGGGAAATCATTTTAGATGCATGTAGCACTCTTGGTTAAAATCAGCTCTAGACTCACCTGTGTCTGTAAAAATACTGTTCAATGTTTTTCAGAAAAAAATCAACTGTTTACTGTCAATTTACAAGTTTATATCTGCAACAATAAAGTGCTTAAAAGTCAGTGGCAGAGTCATTATCCTGACTCCTCCCTCTCACCAGAATGTTGTGGGTTAGACTCCTGATCTCCGAGTGCTTCCTGTGTGACTGTGGCAGAGTGGTTATTCTGTTTCCTCTTCTCAGTAAGGATGTTGTGAGTTGGACTATACAGTAATATAAAACAATATATTGTATATTAACAATAGACTATTAAGTAATATAAAACAAGCACACACATTGGTGTTAAACATTTCGACTTTTACTCAAAACGAAAACAAGTCGATAGTTCATAATTCAGTAGAACTTAGACATTCAGTTTGTGGCACTGTCCCTTTAAATTTTCACACATTTTTACAGAAATTTAAATATAATTTACTTTCACTTAAAACTAGCAAAAAGTCCAAACTCCATGATTCTGAAAACAACGTACTTTATCATAAATATCTCTAAAATTCAATGAAAAGAACACATTTTCAGCTCTGTACAACATATGCTACACATAAAATATCTGCTCCCTTTATGAAAAATAGCTGCAGTGTAGAAAATGGCTTGGACACTTTGGTTTTTGAGATATTCAGGTCCAAAAATTACAATTTCAAACTAAAGTACTACTTTTGTGAGGACGTTATGACAGTGGATGATATGGCTTGAGTTTTTACATCTTTCAAAAATAAAATAAATGAATAAATACAATTGTAAATACAAGGTTAATTTAGTATGGATAAAATATTCTAGGAGCTTTTATTTTGAAAGGAAATGTGTTTGTGCACCTTTAGGATGGTTTGAAATCCAAATTGTCTAAAAATAGAAAAATAGTTTTACAAAGGAAAAAAGATTAAACTTTGGCTAAACCTTTAGTGCAACATAAGAACCAAATACATAATGGTTAGTATTCTTATTACAAATTAAAATGTAAAATTTGGAAATAATTTGATGGTTTATGACAGAATGTCTTCAATAGTCTAAAGGAAGCAGCTCTTTCAAATACGGTTAACATGATTTTTGATCTTGATTGAACCTTTCCTCCTTATAATGTAAAAATGTGTAAGTGCAAAAATAGTTCAAATGGAGCATAACTGCAGTGACTTTGGGCCATATAAAAATACATTTGATTTCATTGAGTTCCTCTGTGGTTTATCAACAGCATACGTGTGTGTATATATAGGATAGTTCTTGTTAGCGATGTAACAATGTCCATGGTATGTATTGCTAGATTTTAGAGAAGTAAACAGAACAGAACAATTGGTGTTAAAATTACAGTCATAATCCACAAAATTTCTATTTAAAAGTGCATTTAGTCTGCTCTGAAGAGGAGCAAAGGATCATGGTCTATGTAGTTCCCTCTGTGTTGTTTTTTTTTACTGCATTCAAGAGGAGCATGTAATTTGATATATTGTTGTAATACTTTTGGCAATACAATATCTTTTGGTTATTGTTACATCTCTCATGTCTGTATTTATGTGGGTGGGGGCCCTTGGGTACTGTCTTTACATGGGTGGGGGTCAGTTGGGTACAGTCTTTAAGGTTTACTTTAAATTATTTGGATGGGTATCTTTCGGGTGTAGATTGTGTAACTGGGAGTCCCTTGGGTGCTCTTCTCATATGTTTGCGGGTCTGTTGGGTGCTGTCTTTACATGGGTGGGTGTCCTTTAGGTACTGCCCTTATGTCAGTGGAAGTCTTTTGGATAGGGCTCCTACTGTCTTTTGCTATCTATTGGTATAGATTACATAGTAAAGGAGCTTGTTTGGTGTAGATTATGTAGTTAGAGGTCCCTTAGGTAGTGTCCTCAAGTGGGTGGAGGTCACTTGGCTATAGATCACGTGGGTGGGGGTCCATTGGTGTAGCGTAGCATAGGGTAGAAGGAGCGGGCGAAGTTATTGGACAGAGCACAGCTGTTGTACTGGTCCTCAGACAGTGGGACTAAACAGGCCAGGACCAGAACAAGGAGGAGAAGCAGGTGAAGGGGGAAGGCTGCCCGGAGCACCCGCCTGAGGAAGGGCCGATGTGGAGAGGAGGTGTCACTGTGCTGGGCCCTGGAATGTGGAGGAAACAATAGTTATAGCACCTGTAGTCATAGCAGCTCTAATCATCAATACCAATGGCATATCGTCCATCTATATTATGCAAACTGTACTCTTGTAAACCTTTATTATTATTCTGTCTATACCCCAAAGCTTATGATGCCACAAAGTGGTAGCTTAAGTTAGCACTTCCTTTTACCCTTTATTCAGCAGAGTTTGATAATTCTTGGCTGACGTTTAGTCCATATAGTGTATAGTGTATGGGCTGAAATTATCAAAAACACAGTGAAGCATTTCCTGTATAAATACGCAGGATCTTTGCCTTAAATTTGAGTGAATGAAACAAAATTAACTCCAAGTACTGTATGTTTTTGATGAGGAAACAATACAATATAAATAATCTTTTGACTAACCAAGTAATCACAACATTGACTGCTGACTAGTTGACCAGCCTAGTTGCAGCCTTTGGTGATAACAATATCAATACCATAGTTAACAAATTGTATCATATCCCATATATATATATATATATATATATATATATATATATATATATATATATATATATATATATATATATATATATATATATATATATATATATATATATATATATATATATATATATATATATATATATATATATATATATATATACATATACCATATATATATATATATATATATATATATATATATATATATATATATATATATATATATATATATATATATATATATATATATATATATAGATCATATATATACATATATTTTTTTCCCAAAAAAATAAATAATAATAATAATGATAACAACACAATAATAATAATTTAAAAATAATAATAATAATAATAATAATAATAATAATAATGTATAGTTTACCTCCTAGTGGCTGATTGTTCCTTTGCAGCTTGAAGTCTGGGCCCCTTCTGAAAATGTGAAAAACAGTTAAATTAACATGACAGAGGGTTAAAACATAAATCATATGAGGTCCTTTAAAATTTACTTTAACTTACTTAAGGACAATTTAATATGAGAGTGCTGTGGTTTGCTCTGTACCTTGTGTGTGCTAACAGGAGTGGAGTGGGACAGTGGTTCAATGCTGTCCACCTCTGAGCCCAACAAACTGGACTTCTCCTGAAAGAAGACCAGGCCATGAGGAAATATTTTTTGTTCACCCGTCTGTGGATAACTGGGCAGTATTTATTTTAAAGGTTCTATAGGCTCTAACATTTTACATAAATGACAAACTGCAATTTCTCAGACAAGTTTTAATATGACCATTAAATTTGGGGTGGATCTTCCTTTCAAAGGAATATCTTAACTAATCCTATCTTATTTTAATGAGCATTACCATTTGAGAGAAAAGAAAGAGAAAGACTAAAATCTGAACGAATAAACTAATCCATGCATTTCACAGCATGTTTTTAGAGGTCTAAACTACAGCTAATACAAACTTAACATAACTGTTTTTGTAACCTGGTTTAGTCCCAGTTTTAATGTGGTGAATGCAGGGTGAATGCAGCCTAAGTTTGAATGAGGAGCTACGGGTCTTATTCTGCCCCAGCCACTTCTGCCTCTAAACACTTCTAAAACGCATTTACTTTGTGGTGGCACTTTCGGTTAAACAGGAATACCATTCATTTCAATGGAGACTTTTGCGGCTCATTTAATGATTTAAAGTAGGCTGATTTATCTATCTAATCCCTCAGTCGAAGAAAGTCGAAGTCGAGAAATAAAATCTGTCAACTGGACAAAACTTTGTAGGAGTGAAGAAGTGACAAATCACTCATTAGGGGCTTGAATGACTACGCTAGGATTCAGGCACAGCGCACACGCAGGGTAGCACAATAGACCTAGCCTACAAACTGGAAACTGGAAACAATAGCTGCTTTGAGTGTTTCAGTGTAGCTAGCTCCTCCCTGCAGATAGATGAGGCAGTGGCAACTAGGGGTGTGCAAAAATATCGAACTATCTATATATTTTATCTTTTCATTTATTGATACATCATCGATATGTGGGCTGCTGTATCGATATATCGACAAGAATTTTTTTTGTATATTTTACTAAACTATTTTGTCAAAGCCTGTTGTTTAGAGGAAAGAAACTCGTTTATGCAGAACATTTGACATTTGATTCACTGTTTTGATTATTAAAATAGGTTTATTTCATATTTTTTTCATACTTTGGGTTGACTTTTAGTATCACGGTTGTGATTTAGTAGATATGTCGTGATCCTTCAGAGCCGTTAAACTGCAAATGTCCCTGTGCATGTAAATGCGGAGTTCTGTAACAGTCTGATGTTTATCTAGTTGATAAAATGCACATAACAAAATGTTATAAAATTGATGTTTATTTTTTGTGAAAATGGGGTTGATCATCAAGTCCCATAAGCCTTTATTTTTCACTGAATCGTATTGAATCGATTTGAAATATATCATATTGTATTGTATCAAATCGACAGTGCACTGTATGGAGATACATATCGTATCGTAGGCTGTGTATTGGGGTATGTATAGTATCGGCAACTTCTTAATGATACCCAGCCCTAGTGTCCACCAGTAATCTGACCGGAACTGAAGAAGCACCTTGGATGAGGTGTCCAGTTGACAGATTTTATTTTTCTTTTGCTAGGCTGATTTGTGTAAAATGTTCAATATTTATGTGAGTAATAAGTCAACACTGCACCAATTCTCTTGAGGCTTTAAAACTGCTCTGTAGTCCCTGTAGAACTTATGTACAGTCAAGACTGGCAGCCCCATGCAAAATAATATAACCCAAATAACCAAGGCAGCGCCCACGGCAACATCGAATATAACAAACATTATTCCACAGCTCAAAATCTTAAGCATTTGTTGAGTCATACCAGTCGAGCGCTGAGTGCGTTGGTGTCATTCTGCACTTGTCTTAGCAGAAGTGTGAGCTTGTTGTGGATCACATGGACCTTCTCTCTGGCCTCCAGCCCCTCCTCAGAGCTGAGATCCACCAAGAGTTCACAGGACAGAGTCTGTAGAGAGGAGACCTGTCCCTCACGGCTACGGAGGTCCTCCTGAAGAGACTATAGAGCGAGGGAAGGTATGAGGGGTAGGTAAGAGGAGGGGAGAGAAAGAGAGAGGGAGACACAGGTTAAACCCAGTGTAAGAGACCACCAGAGTACAGCAATCAAATCGTATAGTGCAAGAAGTCAAATAGGTATAACCAATGATAAGAATGTTAATTTGTTTGGTGTGTATACTGATATTACTGAAAATGCTTAATTTGAAGAACAAAGACTACATAGGGAAAGTAGCTTAATATGGTAAGAAGCCTCTTTTCTTTGAAACTGATTATATCTGTGCACTTTCCTTGTTTTAAATAAACAAATCCAGTTATATTTATTATATAACTGGATATAACCTTACTGAAAATGTTTAAATAATTAAATAGCAACTCCATTTGCAGTTATGTTATGTTAGAAGACAAAAATAACACAGCATTAAAGGTAGCCAAAGGTTGGTGGTTTGAATCATGCTCTCAACATAAACATCACCGGTAGAGCCGTCAGATCCACCGAAGCCACAGGTTGCTGGTGAGATTAGCTAGCTCCTACGGATAAATTCTGTTGTTGTTTCCTTTGGCAAGACACTTAACCCACCTTGTCCTGAGTGTCTGTGTAATGTACGAGTATGAATGAGTGTGAATGGGTGAGTGGCTCCTTGATGTAAAGTGCTTTGAGTACCTTGCAGGTGGAAAAGCACTATATAAAAATGTGTCCATTTACCATCATATCTCAGCATGTTCCTTACTGCTGACAGACGTATATTATCCTATATTGTGGTGCTGTGAATAAATACTCCACTCTATAGAGACATGACATGACACAAGCCTCCTCTCACCTGGAGCGTGTCCCTGTGTTGTAGGAGCAGGTCTCTGGACACACTCTGGTCTCTGAGGTTCACTGAGTACAGCCTGCCCTCACACTGAGACAGCCACAACAGCAGAGAGTGGAGGGACTCATGGAACTCCTGAAGAGAGAGACAAAAAGATATATAAAACATGTGACACACAGGGAGGGCACACTGAGACAGCCACAGCAGCAGAGATGGGAGGGACTTATGGAACTCCTCAAGAGAGAGACAAGATATATAAAACATCTGACACATGGAGAGAGCATCTGGCATACAGGGAGGACATGTACAGGGGGTATCTGACATACAAGAAGGGTATCTGACATATAGGGACACAGAAGGATGGGAGGGCATCTGACACACACGGAGGACATGTACAGAGAAGGTACCCGGCATCCAAGGAGGCCATCTGACACACAGGAGGACAGGAGGGAATCTGACACACAGGGATACAGGAGGATGCGACAGCATGTGAAACACACCTGGCACTTGCAGAGGCCCTGGTGTAATCGGAGCTCCCAGCCCTGCAGAGAGGAACAGGCCTGGGTCCAGCTGTGATTGGCCGAGTCCACTGCCTCCTCGATCTCCTGGAGGTTCTGGGGGTCAGAGGAGGAGGAGGTGTGGAGGAGCTGTCGAACACCCAGGTTCACTGAGATCATGAGGCATTTATAACTGCAAAACAGCCTCTGCATCTCCTGCACACACAGAGGAGAGGTTAATGTTGTGTATTTTTAGAGAAAAATCTAGTACCTGTAGATTAGACCTCTACAAAGAGGATCTGAAATGAATGGAATAAAGATTAAAGTTCAGATTTCAGTCTTATTTCAAATAAGAGTTGTTTACAGTGTTAACTCTGAACAGAATCCCACATTGAAAAGTAAACACTGCAAACATATTCTCAATTGTAAATTAAATTAAATCAATTCTAGTCTCCAACAGTTTGCTGACTGTTTCTCTCCACTCATTCAGATCCTGCTCTACCTAAGCCTAATGGTCAAAAATGACCTGATTTCCACTGTTTATCCTTATCTACCGTAAATTTCTGACCCATTACTTTCACATCTAATGTACCTTGAGTTTACAAATGTTGTCCTGCAGGTCTCTGAGGCTTGAGCAGGGGCAGAGTTGTTGCAGTTGGTCTAGCTCCGGTAACACTCTGCCCAACCAGGAAGTGACATCACAGAGATCAGAGGTCAGCTTGTGCCACTGCTGTGGATCCAGCGAGACATCTGGGTGTTGAGACTGGGCCTGGAGCAGCTCCCAGCGCTCGATCACTCCTGAGTGAAATACAGAGGGAAAAAAAGGGTTAATACATCTGTGCAGCACCTACAGCAATTATACATGAAAATACAGCCAGCATTTATATCTACAAAAACATAGTGCTTTACAGAATAAGAAAGACATTCAAATCACAATACAAGCAAATCAAAACATAAATTATCATCATAAAATGAACATTAAAAGAGAAGAATGCAGAATAAAAACCTTTCAGTCATATGCACGGCTAAATAGAAGCGTTTTGAGTCTTGACTTAAACATTGTCAAAGTAGAGAAACCTGTCTCACATCTTCAGGAAGACTGTTCCAGGTTTTAGCTGCATAAACCCGAAACGCTGATTCCCCATGTTTAGTTCTGACTCTGGGCACCAGCAGGAGGCCAGTCCCTGAAGTCCTCAGAGTGTGAGATAGTTCATATGGCACTAACATACGGGATATGTACTTTGGTGCTAGGCCATGGGAAGACTTGTACACAAACACAAGCTCTAAAGTCTATTCTCTGAGCCACAGGAGCGAATGCAGAGACTTGAGCACAGGATTTATGTGCTCGTACTTCCTGGTTCTAGTCAGGACCCAAGTAGCAGCGTTCTGGATGTACTACAGATTGAAGCAGGGGCTTGTACCTTATAGTGCCTGTCTGTGGTGCTGTGAGTGAGGGGCTTGTACCTGTGTTATAGCGCCTGTCCGTGCTGCTGTGAGTGAGTCCACTGTCGCTGAGCTCCTCTTCGTCGTTCAGGATCAGTTTGACCTGGTTCACTCGGTCAATGCTGCCACTGCATTCAGACATCAGCTTCACCTGGAGACCAATAATAATACTTAATTCATGCAATAGTAATACAAACACTTTACATTATATACACTGACTCACTCTTTAGCAATAACCTATGGGAGTGTGCATTTACCCTTTAATATACAAATTAGACAGTTGAAGACATAGGTTCTATACAAATATGACTGTAATAAGGTAGTAATTAAGTTGTAATTAATGTAGTGGTAACAGACTAGTATCAGGAGCAAACTAATGGATTTGATATAGGGTTGAAACTTACTTAGCTAAGATCCATTTTATTTCTCTATTTTCATACCATTGCATTACATTGTCAATTTATATTTTAAAAAGCAACATGTGGTTTAAATAGAGCACTTTATACAAAATTTGAGAGAAGACTGAAATCTGAACTTTAAACAAAGCCACGAAACCCATACATTTTAGATTTGTAGAGGTCTAAACAGGGTAAGCAGCTTTTTACAAAGGATAAGACTCTGTGGAAGCACAAGGACATTTAGCAGCAATATTAGCATTGCCCTTACATATCCATGTTGTTGCTGGTAGGGGTCGCTGTTGCAGTGAGATGAGTTCAGGCATTGGAGCATTTGACGTTTCAGAGCCTCATCCTGGAGCCAGCTTTGTCGCTCATTTATCGATTTCACTAAAAACACAAGAAAAATAAAGACTCAAACTGAGAATTGTATTATTTAAAAGACAGGTTTAAAATGGGAGTAGTATGGTAGTCCATCCAAGCAGTGTTCTCCATCTGCTGTGACATGCATGAGAGAAATTATGGTAAAACATGCAAAATTAAAACACAAAATTCACGTCAATTTCATGCAAAAAATGGTGCAATCTTGTCAGATATCACACTGGATGTCTTTGTGTAACACAGTATATACAGATATATAAAATGAGATTAAGTACTTATCCACAGTTGCCATGGTAATGAGCGTCGAGTAAATAATGATACACAAGCACATGTTAAAGTGAAAATTGTGCATGATTGGGTGGTCAGGTGAGTTTTGGTGAAGTTAAAGGTTACACAACCTTTCTGGTCAAGCTCATCTCGGTGAAGATGTCATTGCTTTATCTAGGTGAATGTTCCACAGTATGGCATTAAAGGTATGGAGACAAGCGGGTGACACTACCAGGCAAGTTAAGGATGCATGTTTTCAAGCTATTTTTTTAGCATATTAGCATTTAAAAATACCTTGAAAAATATGGCAAATAAATACGTTTAATGCCATACTGTGGAACATTCCAACAAATGCAATATCATTTCCATGGAGATGGCAAACCACCACTAATAATGTTACATACTGCACGTATAAGAGATTCTAAGATTGTTCAGGTGCATCTGGTTAACATAAGGTTTAAAACAGCAGACTCATGCAGCAGTAGTTTACCCTGTGCTGCGTTCACTGCCCTCACTGTGGCTCTGTAAAACGACTCAGAGCTCTCCGTCACCTGGATATCTGGAAGGAGGCAAGTGCAGGTTAACACTATAGATTCACTATGGAATGGTATATTGCCCATGGTATATTATTTTGGAGTATCACTTTTTCAAACAAACTGCTCAACCATCAAGGTGAAAACAGAACTAGTTCATTTTAAACTGTTTGAGGCAGTCCAAAACTGTTCCTCACTTTCCTAACACATTCCTAGCAATCTCATTCACCACAATGAGTTTATAAGTTCTTTTCACAACTCAGAGGCCAGGGTGGGGTTTTGCCACCACAGTAAAGCTAACAACAACTAGCATGCTAACAATCTGTGTAAACCCTCAGTCGTCCAGGTCTGATCCATGGCAAGACGAAGTTCAAATCTGTCAACTGGACAAATCGTTGTAGGAGTGAAGACGTTTCGCTGCTCATCCAAGCCGCTTCTTCAGTTCACTGAAGAACTGAAGAAGCGGCTTGGATGAGCAGCGAAACGTCTTCACTCCTACAACGATTTGTCCAGTTGACAGATTTGAACTTCGTCTTGCCATAGCATGCTAACAGCTCACTTCTTGGTTTGTGGATGATTGAAAGACTTCATAATAAGATGCAGACAGTACACAGTACACATTTTGACCTCAAGAGCTACTTATACCTGGATAGCAAGACAGATTTGGCTCAAATACTGTACTGTACATGTGAAAAAAATCAGGCACAGGGCCTTAAATTTGAATTTCATTATTTAACCAACTTTTTGGATATCATTTTGATGACAAAAGTAGAGGTATTCCATTTTAGAACTAAGCGCTATTTGTTGGATTTTGTACTTTCTTCTCAAAGTTTTTTTTCACAAACTGTTACTTAACTGATGTAAAACTATGATGAATATTTACCACAGGTATTATCCACCGGACCAAGTCAGAATTACAGAAACATGAAAATCTGTTGAATGCACTTTATATCATCTGTACCTGACAGAGCGCTGAAGAAGGTGGCATCATCATCATCCTCATGGGAAGAGGATCCGCCCACATCCACAGTGTGATCCCACTCAAGAGGGATCGAGTCCACGCTGACTGGAGTCTCCCGTCCCGAACGCTCCAGGGGCGGGGCTAAGAGGTGACACCGAGGCTCCGCCCCATCCAAGTGTAAGCCTGCCCCCTCCTCTCTCTTTCTCCTCCTCTTCCTCTTCGTCTCAGTCCAGGACAGTCCACGGCTCAGGTCTGGAGCGCTGTCCAAGTCTGAGTCTGAGAAGTCATCCAAGATCTGGAACAATTCAGAGCAAGTCCTTAAAGACCATTTCACTGTTTGATTTTCTAACTTTCTGTTTGTTAAATTAACAATTACACAAAGCTTTGCAAGGTGACTGTGGAAATGAATTTTACATATAGTAAAATTTCAAACTCAAAATTTCAATACCAAGGAAACTTGGTGCTATCAAAATTGGTTAAATAAAATCCTCTTTTTAAAACAGAATGTAAAGACAAAATAATAGTAACTTCTTTAATATTATCATGTGGTCTTGTTCAGAACAATTTTGTTTTGTGTCAGTTTTTCCAGTACTGATACTTGCTCAAAGGAGCATCTAGTTTAGCACAGTTTATTTATGTTTTTATTAACAGCCCTAGTTTAAATCCAAGTCAAGTTAAAGGCAATGGATCAGGCAATGGATGGAAGGAAAAAGAGCCACTGCACATAAGTCTGGCATTAATGAATCGATGGAGGCAGCAACAGGAAGAACTTAGTCAATGTAAAAAGCTTTCAGAAGAAATAACAGCAGATGGCCCGTGTTGGCACTGTTTTATTTTCTAAACATGCAGGTATGTTCATCCCGTGTTGATGCCGTACTGCTGATTTTCAGGCATACTTTGAAAAAAAGCATGTCTTTAAAACAAAAACAAAAAAAAACCCTCCATGTACCGTCTGTGTAAATGTCACAACGTATTTTTAACACACGGCTTACATTCAAGTGCAGCTTATATATGTACAAAATTGATTTTCTTTGAAAAAATTTGCAGGTGCAATATTCAGGTGCCCTCAATAGTCTGAAATTTATAGTAGTTTCAATATTAGTTTTAGTATTAATCAGTATCTGATTTTCAATACTTTAGATAAGCCCCATGTTTATACTGCTAAATACTGACCGGCCTCCTGTGCACGAGCCTGTGGTGGAACCGGGCCACTCTCCCAAAGACCTCCTGACAGTACGAGTGCATCTCCTCCAACTCCTCCTCCATCAGTGCTGCATCCTCAGGAGCGCTCTTCTGGATCAGAGTTTCCCCAAACACGATCAGGGCATCGATGGCATTAGTGTTTAGCATGATCTCCTGCTGAAACACCTATGCACATGGGATAGGTTTAGATTACATGTCAAACTTTATGTTACAATTACTGATACTTTGCAGCTGATGTCTGAAGCTCGGTTAACCTTTTTTTGAGCTTTGCAAACATAAGGCCATTTTACAATTAATTAATTAATTAACAATTATTGATCCCATCACCAAGCAACAGAAATCCTTAAAGGTGCACTGTGTAATCTTTCTAGTGGGGTGAAGGTGTTGATTCTTTGAAACGAATAACATATTTATCATGTCATCATTTCAGATAAAGGGTAAGTAATGATATAACAACTCAATGGAATATTAACTGTTTTGAAAAGAAATGTTCAAAACTCACAAATGGGCCTATTAACATGAAACAAAAACTGGCACAATGTCTTGTCATCTGGTTCTGCTTTAGTACCAGGTCAACAGAAATAATGAAGTGTAAATATACTAGTTCTTACGTTGAGTTGTCTCATCTTGTCTTGGACATCACTCTCTGAAAAGTGTTCCACATTGGTCAGCTGCAGGTCCATCTCCGTCAGCCAAACCAAAAGGCCCTCCCGCGTGCCCTCGAACTCCTCCCTCTGAGATGTAAAGTGCTGCTCAGACACACAAATGTTTTTTTTAACAAACGTTTAAAAAGTCTAAAAAACATACTTTTCAAAAGATATATATATATATATATATATATATATATATATATATATATATATATATATATATATATATCATTTTTGCTATGTGAATATTAATTTATTTTGAATTGTTCTGTGCTGATTCATAGAACCACAGTTACATTTGTAACCTCTGAATGAAGCCTGAAGCAGTACGAGCAATAACTGCTCACTGCAAAGTTGAGGTGCATCTTAGTGGAGACTTATGAAACACTGATTACAACATACTTTTTTTTCATTAGGGAACAGTATTACAACTTTAAATAAAATAGCTTAAATCTACCGTAACAGAGTCAGGTTTGTGGAGATGCAAGCCCTCTCAGAGTAAGGACGTGTGTTTTTTTCATTTGAATAAACACCACCAAAATGAAAAAAAAAAAAACAAAAAAAAAAAAAACTATGTTTTATTTTAACACATTTTTAGCTAAAAAGTTACATACTGTGGCTCTAACATAAAAGCTACAATGCATTTTTGTCAAATTGTTTTGAACTGTGTAATTTTATATAATATTTTTTACATAATTTTCCCTATTTTTAAGGTAACCTGTTGCCTCCCAGAACAGCTGTGTCAGGCCCAGATGTGCAGATTCACTTATTCATAGATATCCACTGTTTAATCTGACTTTATATTCTGCCATAAAGCTCTGAGGTCACCAGGGTCGACCAACCAGATCAGCCAATCACAGGCCTCCTTTCTGAACGGGACCAATCAGCCCTGCTCTCATTAAGCCTGGTTTTATATAGAAAAAGCCCATCTGCTCAGAGACAAACGTGACCCACATATAAAGGATTAAGAATGAAGAGCTCTGGAGTCATCAAGTATTTTGTTAAATGTTGTAGACACTGATGCTTAGAAGGTGCAAACTGAATGTAACTTCAAGCTAGGCATAAGAAAACAAGAGATAGTAGATAGAAGCAAAAATCTATCACTTGCATCATACAAAAACCTGAAAATGATACTGCCCAATCAACACCCATGTTTAGTACTATGTTTTACCATTACTCCTTATTAAACTGACCTTTAACCTCCTGATGATAGCGTAGACTCTCTTCTGCAGTCTGTCCCAGCGCTGGTTTCCCTCTTGCACCATCAGCTTCAGCCTGCAGGCGGTGTCGGTGCGCTGCTCCCGGGCCAAGCGCCGGTACTGTTTATTCACCAGCTCCAACTGGGTCAACCGCTCATGCACCTGCCTCTGAAATGCCTGGGAAATAAGCACAATAGAATATAAGACACAAAAGAGACAAACGCCTGGGAAATAACACACAAGAGGATACAAGACACAGCAGAGTGAAACATCTGGGATATAAGACAAGTTAACAGTTGGGGATAGTACAAGATCTTGTGCCACAAATCTCAAGACACCAAAAAGCCACAGGGTTGCGCACAGTGATCTTGGAAGATTGAGATTTTTTGTGTTGACATTTGGATTGGACAAAAAAGGGGTTGTGTGATAGAAAAGAGCCAATCCAGACGAGACTTTTAAAGGTAAAGTCCCTTCATTATGCTGTCAATCAAATCTGTTGCTAACGCTAGTGCAACCAACCTTGGGAAAAGAAGGTGCCTGATTTGTCTGTTATTAACGTTCCTATCTTGAATCACAGACAAAATAGCCCAATAAAAACACCACCAATTTACAGTGGGTTAATACAAAATGGCAAAGCTGACAGCAGCAGTTACAGAGAGAGGAGTCATCATTTTTCAATCTAAAGTGAATTGGAGCCAGAGTTGATGGATCCCTTCCTAATTGGAAAGCGGTGGCTAGCGTGTTAGCTATGTCCATTTATATTTACAGTCTATGGTCTTGTCCCACCCCTACTAATAGTTAAGATTAAAACATTTTTTTTTTTTTAATGAACTTCTTCTAAGTTTGGCAGCAACAAGTTTGTTTCCACTTTTGGAGATGACTCATGAATTATCTGTATGTATGTCAATGAGAGTCCAGTCAGCTCTGCTCAGATCTGGGTCAGACACACTGAGGGCCAGGGCCTGGTCTCTGGATGAAGGCAGATTATTCTTCTGTATAATCTGTAATCCAGCCCACTCACACAGTTTGTTTTAATAAAATTATTCACCTCAAACTTCTTGAGCTCCTCCTTGGCACAGGTGTACAGGACATTCTCAGACTCCGGGTTTGCTGCCGTGAGTTCTGCGGATTTGAGCCAGTCCTCAAACCGAGAATAATCATCCAAGAATTTACACCACAGTCTTGAGGTCTCCTCAATTCTAAAACAAGAGACAAAATAGATTTAGATTTGAAATGACGGGGTGGACTAGTCCTCATTTTGTAAAAGGTTTGGTTCCATTTTAGACCTGGTTCAGACCTGCTGTAGTCCTGGATTAACATTTATTTTTGCAACTCAACAAGTAACAATTGTTTAAAACTGCCATGGCCGACCCGCCCCTGTTGTATTCTCACCTTCCACAACTAAATGCCATCTACGTTACTGCAGCCCAAGAGTGTGCCAGCTTTGGCCTGACAGAAGATCAGAGAGCAGAGCCAGGTGAGGGGAGACAGGAGGGGCTAGTTGAGAGGAGGGGCCAGGTGAGGTGAGAGGATGGGTCAGGTGAGGGAAGAGGTCAGGTGAAACAGCGCCCCCTGCCTGTACATTAGCCTACCTCATCCTCCTCTCCATAGACATGGCGCAGATGTTTCTCCATCGCTGGTCCAGGCTGGAGGTGGTCTGTTGGAATGAATCGCTCTCAGAGTCACTGGAGCAGGCGTCCGAGTCATGAAGCAAAACATCACACAGAGTCAAGACCGAGGCCACGCTGTCTGTGTGCTGGTCTATGTCACGCTGAAGGTCCTATAAGAACACACAGAAATAAAATATAAAAACAAAACCTTGCAATGAGTCAGGACTGAGGCCCTGCTGTCTGTGTGCTGGGCTATGTCGCTCTGAGACATTGAAGGATGGGTCAAATGCAGAGAATGACTTTCCCTCACTTTTAAAATCAGATACTTTTTGTTAAGAAACACTGCTTTATATGCTACCAGTTATTTATGTCCTACCAATATAAAATCTAAGAAATATATCTTCTTTTTCGCTTCACAAATTGTTAAATTATTCATTGATGTTGCAAAAGTCCAAAACCTCAACAAGCGTAACTCCGTTTTTGAGATACTGCTGTTGAAATTACACGGTAAAATCATCACATGGAGTTTTCAACATGTGAAGTCCATTACACTCCTCTATTACGGTCTCAGATGTGGTACAGTTGCGTTTTGAGGGCTTTTATTTTGGCGGGATCCTCTTCCTCCTTCAGTCCAGCCTGAGAGCCTCTTGTAAATGTAGACGCTAAAGATTTTTACAGATATATTTTTCTCCCTTTGTCGTCTGTCTGCTGCTGCCTGTCACGCGTCTCCATCTCCTCCATCTTCCAAAAACTATCTTATTTTTATATTTTTTATATTTTTTTTATCCTGGATTTTCTAATGTCTGAAATCTGACAGAAACGAAGTTGGTTTGAGTTTCAGATCAGAGCAGCCTGAACTTTCAGAGAATTTTAACTGCGTTTTTCGTTTCAATAATTGTTTTCGTTTTGGTGTAAAAATAATAAACTAAAGCATTGGTCTAAATTACTATGGGAGGTTCAAGTCTCTAAAGATGAAATAATACAGTTTGTAGCCTGCTGTGAAGTTTGGGGTGATCTTAACCAGGACTAAACCAGGTTTAATGCAGATCTAAACCAGGACGGAACCAGGACTAAACCAGGTCTAAAGAAGATCTAAACCAAAACTAAACCAAGACTAAACCAGGATTAAACCAGGACTACGTCAGGACTAAACCAGAAGTAAACCAGAGCTAAACCAAGACTAAACCAGGACTAAACCAGACTAAAACTAGGACTACACCACGACTAAACTAGGACTAAACCAGGACTCCAGGACTACACCAGGACTAAACCAGGACTAAACCAAGACTAAACCAAGATAAACCAGGACTAAACCAAGACTAAACCAAGACTAAACCAAGATTAAACCAGGACTAAACCAAGACTAAAAAAATTAAACCAAGTCTAAACCAGGACTATGTCAGGACTAAACCAGGACTAAACCAGAGTGAAACCAGGACTAAACCGGGACTAAACCAGGGCTAAACCAGGATTAAACTAAGACTAAGCCAGGACCAAACCAGGAGTTAACAGGGCTAAACCAGGACTAAACCAAGACTGAACTAAGACATAACAAGGACAAAACCAGGACTAAACCAGGACTACACCAGGTGTAAACAAGACTAAACCAGGACTAAACCAGATCTAAGCCAGGACTAAACCAAGACTAAACCAGGACTAAACCAGGTCTAAGCCAGGACTAAACCAGGACTAAACCAGATCTAGGCCAGGACTAAACCAGGACTACACCAGGTATTAACAGGACTAAACCAAGACTAAACCAGGAGGAAACAGGACTAAACCAGGACTTAACCATGACTAAACCATGTAGGATTTAACCTTGGCTGAGGAAGTGACAATCAGGGCTAACACCGGAGTCAAAGGTTACAACAGAACACTTGACTTATCGTGGCGAAATATATTGGAGAACATTTTATTTAACTGGTAATTTTGGAGGCTTTACAAAATAGAAATTTAACAAATAAATTATTTATTTGGTCCTTTTGCAATCTAAAAACCTTTACCTTCTGTTTCTCCTCCTGTATTTCTGAGTCTGTTTTTTTGCAGTGGTCTAACCCCCCCTGCACTCCTTCTCATTTCTTCCTTTTTTGGTTCTCTCTCCATTTACCCCCCGCTCTGTCTCCTCTCTCTCTCCTTTCACCCTCTTTTGTCTCCCTCTTCTCTTCTCTCTCCTTCACATGCAAATTTTCTCCTCTGTCTCTTTTTTTCCACCCCCCTGCACTCTTCTCTCATCCTTTTTTTGGTTCACTCTACATATTACTCTCTTCCCTCCTCTTTCTCTCTGCTACCATCTTTTTCAGTCTCTACTCTCCTCCCTCCACCACTCTCCTCTCCCTTCCCTCTCTCTCCTTCCCCTCTCTCATTCTCTCCCCATCTTCCCCCTCCCTGTCACTCTCTCTAGTCTTTCCCCCTCTCTACTCTCCCTTCACTCCTCTTTTTCGCTCCACCTTTCTTTCACTTCTCTGCTCTTCTTCTCTCTCTCCTCCCTCACTCCTTTTTACCCTCATATTTGACAGTCCCCTCTCTCACTTCCTGCACACTTACGCTCCATTCTGGATTTTAAAGTTGTTTTTTTTTTTTCAGTTAAAACATGATTTTTCCTCCGTTGCTGGACGACAGACGGACAAAGACGTTAAAAGCACTACTCTCTCTTACTCTCTCTCTCTCTCTCTCTCTCTCTTTCTTTCTCTCTCGCTCTCTCTCTCTCTCTCTCTCTCTCTGAGGCTGAGTAGATTTTTCCTGTGGTGGTGGACCCTGCAGTTCAGATATGGCTTATTATATCATTATTATCATTATTATCATCATCATCATTATTAGTAGTATTATTATAGAAACGGGCCAAATGCACTTTAGCACATGTCTTCGGAGGGAGGGGAATTGTATATTTTAGGTATTTATTTGTTTATGTATGTTTTATGCATTTCAGGAGGAAAAGAGAAACAAAATATACATACAATGTTGCCTTTCTTAGTTTACATTAGAGCAATACAAATCCATAAACTCATTTATGTTTAAAGAAGACTAGACCTTTGCTTGTGGAGTATATTTGCAATTTGTAATATACTGGTTTGCCTTGTGTAAAATGTGTATTTTGTTGGTTGAAATGACTGTGGCCATGGTTGGTATGACATGAGGTTTCACCATAGGTTTATCCCTATTGACCACTAGAGGGCAGTATTCCAACTGTGCCTGTCCAAAACAAATCACAGTTTAATCAATAACTTATATTGTGTCAGTTACATGACTTTAGCAACTGTACTTTTAAGTGTAATTTTATCACATCATACTTTCACTTCTACTTAGGTAATACTACTCTGTGTGTCATGTAGAGTCATGTGTGGACAGTCTCTCCCTTTCCCCTTTCTCTTTTTCTCTCCCTCTCTCCTCTCCTCCCCCTCTCTTCCATCTCTCCTCCTTCTCTCCTCATTCTCTCCTCCTTCTCTCCTCCTTCTCTTCTCTTCTCTTCTCCTTCTCTTCTCCTTCTGTCTTCTGTCTCACCTGTTGTTCTTTGAGTCTCCTCTGGATGTCTTCGCTGTGGCAAATGTTGCAGACCACAGTTTGGACAGTTTGGTCTCCCTTTCCTCTCTTCCTCTCCTCCCTCTCTCCCCCTCTCTCTACCATCCCAGCTGTTATTCTTTGAGTCCCCTCTGGATCTCCTCACTGTGACAGACCTAATAGACTACAGGTTTTGGACAGTTTGGTCTGAATCTCCTCTCTCTTCCTCTCCTCTTTCCTCCCCTCTCCCTCTCCCTCTCCTCTGTCTCACCTGTTGTTCTTTGAGTCTCCTCTGGATCTCCTCGCTGTGACAGACGTTATAGACCACAGGTTTGGACAGTTCGGTCTCTATGCGTGAGAGCCATGTCTTCAGGTTGCTCATGTTCTTGTCGAGCTGCTGTACAGTCACCAGGGTCTCCTTGAGCTTACACACCCTGAGAACACAACAGCACATCTGCTTAGAAAAGTAGGAATCCTAGCATGTATACTATACATCACTATACTTGTGTAAAGGAGACTATACACATGAATGAAAAAGTGACACAAAGGGTTCGAATCTGTAGCACAAATGGTGAACTTCTACTCTTGATGGCATTGATAGAGGTATTATTTTAGCACTACTTCCTGAATTTTTGCTCTTTTCAGAGTTTTTTTCCACTCCAATGTAAAATCATGATAAATATTTACCACAGGTACTACCCCACCAAACCAAGTAATTATTAGAAAACCTGCCATACACACTTTACTGCAGTAAAAAGGTAGTCATTGAAGTACATGGTTGTTCAGAGTCTCAGATGATAAAACCATTTGTGGACTTTTTTTTCTGGCCATCTGTTTGTTTCTCTTGAGATCATATTGCCTTGCCTACAATGCATACAGTTTCCTACAATGTTACACAGTATGGCTTTAAAATTAGCCATCTTCATGGAGACAAGCTGATGGAAGCCCTCCTCCAGGCCAAGTAAGTGTCAGGTTTGCAGAGAAGCAAGCTTGCTTACAGTAAGGACTTTTCTATGTTTTCAGTGCAATAAAAACAAAAACAACATGCTTTTATTTTGTCTTTTTGGCACAAAATTGTATGGTACATCAGATAGCACACATGCAAAACGTTACACAGCATTTGATTTGTATTTACAAGAAAATGTTCAAACAATCTATTGTGTCATTATTACTGTAACTATTTTTGACCTTGACTTGGGTATTTTTGAAGTGTTAACTACATGCTTTGTACAAGCTTCATGATACAGGCCGAGGAGGGGAGGGGCACATTCCAGCTCTGCTCCACTGACACACTTCACACACACCAGAACAATATAACAGCCCTACAGAGACACAGCAGACCGAGCTCAGAAGTTCTACTTATCACAACTTACAACAAAAAGGCCATAGGACAGTTCTCACGGATCTAAAGGGGCAACTCGTGTCCTAGTTTAGTTGAAATATTTTGCTTTTTATTCATTTCACTTGATGAGTCAGTAATTTACAAAATATTCAATCTAAGGCTGGGTGAAAAAAAAAAAATCTACATTAGTTAAGACTGGTCAGATTAATGGTTGCAGTCCTAAAAGTTGTGTTTTGTTTCATTCACACATTGGTTCAAACTTGGTTAATTAACCTGTCTACATCTCCATAGCTCAAAATGCTCTGTTGCACCTTTCAATGTCATGTAGTGGCAGTTTTCAAGTTAACAGCTACCTTTCACCTTCTATCCGGTAGATCGGCAATTGCAGGGCTGAAATCATCCAAATGATTCTAGTGAAGGTGTATGGAGTTTAAAAACACAGCACTTTCTGCACACAGAATGCGAACATAGTTCGGCAATGCAAGTTATGTTCACATTGCCGGCAGTAAGTCAGACCTGTTCCCGGTGCATGTTGGACTCCACCAGAGCCATCACCGGTTCTGTTCATTATATTTATGGACAGAATTTCTAGGCGCAGGGGGAGGGGGCGGAGGGGGTCCGGTTCAGGAACCACAGGATCTCATCTGATGTTTGCAGATGATGTTCTGATGGTTTCATCGAGCCAGGACCTGTAGTAGCCGCTGAGGCAATCTGCAGCTGAGTGTGAAGCGGCGAGGGTGAGAATCAGCTCCTCCAAATCCGAGGCCATGGTTTTCAACCAGAAAAAGGTGGCCTGTCCTCTTCAGGTGGGTGGGGAGTCTCTGCCTCAAGTGGAGGAGTTCAAGTATCTCAGAGTCTTGTTCATGAGTGAGGGAAGGATGTAGTGGATGGATTGGTGCAGCGTCTGCAGTGATGCGGTCGCTGTATTGATCTGTTGTAGTAAAGAAGGGGCTGAGGCGAAAGACAAAGCTCTCGATTTTACCGGTCAATCTACGTTTTTATCCTCACCTATGAGCTTTGGGTAATGACCGAAAGGACAAGCTCATGGATACAAGCAGCCGAAATGGGCTTCCTCTGCAGGGTGGCCGGGCGGAGCTCAGTCACACAGGAGGAGCTCGGAGTAGAGCTGCTGCTCCTCCATATCGAGAGAAGTCAGTCGAAGTCCTAGACGCCTCCCTATGGAGGTGTTCCAGGCATGTCCCACTGGTAGGAGGCCCCGGAAGACCCAGCACATGCTGGAGGGACTATGTCTCTCAGCTGACCTGGGAATGCCTTGGGGTCCTGGAGCTGGAGGACATGTCTGGGGTGAGGGAAGTGGGCTTTTTAAAATGTAAAAAGTAAAATCAGACAAGTACAGCTACATAATCCCATGTGCTATGATGCCTGTGGACAGTGTTCCCATGAGGAGGGCGTGGCTCTTCCTGTGTCTCTACCTCCACCCTTCCTCCACATGTTTACATATCTCCAACTCCACCGCTCCTCCACTAAAGCTTTGTTTGAGTTTGTAAAAGTCTTTTGTGTAAGCTTAAGTCTCTGTCAGACTGAACTGAACCTGCTTCTGTCACTGAAGTTCACGTGTGGATCATGAACCTGTATTTCCACTTGGCAAAAATCTACCAACCTGTCTATGGACCAAAACACTCCATATGTCATGTAACAGCAGACCTTTATTTAAGTTAAAAGTTTTTAGTTGTATTGAAAAAAAAAAAACAAGAATTGGGATTTTATATCATTAAGGCCACATTGGTGGTCAGATCTGTGGAGAGGCAAGATGCATGCAGATCAAATTTATGTAATATTCTAGGAAATTAATGCAATGCAATTAAAGCAATATTCTACACTCGAGGAAAAATAATATAATTTCCATGGAGACTAGCAAGTGGTGGAAGTCCCAATAGAAGTTACATAGATAGACTCCTCCCAGCCTGTTTCATCTTTACCACAGCATGTATCACTCAATGCTAACCAAAGGCACTGGTCTGTCTGAAGCTGTTACTCAAGTTTTTAATCTGAGCTTATTTTATTATTTTAACACAATTATCACAAACTAAAACTTCAACAGGTGAGATTATTTGTGATGTTAAACAAATAGCATTAAAGTTGCAATCTAGCTAGCATTAGCCAACAGTTTTTCAGTTAGTCACTCTCATCTTTTTGTTGAAAATCAAACTCCTAAACAGTTTGTTCCTATTGATCACAGGCTCCTGAAAATGTGTTGAAATCAAGTTTGTATTTTAAGACATTTCTTGAGATGATCTAAAAATGTATCGGGCTGTGTTTGCATTGTGTCACTATGGTAACTGCTGAACATTCCTCCACAGACATACATGCAGTCCCCCCAGGGTGATGTCACTGTATCAATAAAGGAAATAATAACAAGAATTTGAAAAGATAAAAATGTCTCTTTTGAATCTTAATACTACCTGCATTCAGTGTATTCATAAAAAGAAATAAACCCTAACATTACTAGCCTGTTATGCTAATCTTTGACTAAATGAGTTTACCCTTCATGACCATGGATACCACCATGTTTCGCTGTGGATATAAAATATAGCAAGGCAAACCAAAACATGCTACACTGATGCTAGCTCCTCCCCTGCTGCATGCTGCTCTGTCTCTCAGTCAAAATACCCACACACGCTGCGGCTAATGCTAGCTCTGTACCCCTCCCTCCTTTTCTATCCCATCTCTCCCCCTGTGTCCCTCCTGTGTCCCTCCACAGCAGAGCGGAGGATGTGGAGAGCCAGACCGAGGCTGTACCCAGGACAGAGGCACTCACGCTGGGCTCGCGCTGTCGCCGTGGGTCCTGGAGGAACAGGTGCTGATGTGGAAGATACTCCATATTGCTGGTGTTCTGTGTCCCGCCCCCTCTCTCCCTCTGTCACTCTCCCTCTCACCTTTCTCTCACTCCCCCCTTCATCCTTTCTCATGCTTCTCTCTCCCTCTCTCCCTTTTTCTCTTTCCTCACTCCTTTAAACCCTCCCTCTTTTCCTCTCCCCCTTCCCTCCGTCATTCTCTGACTCTTTTCCTTTTCTAATCTTCTCCATAGCTCTTTCTCTCTCATTCTCTTTCCCCCCTTTCCCATTCTCTCTCTTAAGAGGAAGGGGGGAAGACCCCCCTTCCTCTTGTTCTCTCCCCCGCTCTCTCCCTCACTTACTTTTGTCTTTCCTGTTCTCTCTCTCCTTCCCTCCTTCCTCCCATCTCATGTTGTATTGCTTTCCATTGAGGGCTGCAGTAGATGAGGTGATATTGATACAGGAAATGTCTGGCTAATGGTTTTCTATACTAAACCAACAATCAGAACAGAATCACATAACTGAACATTATAAACAACATTATAACATCCCAAAAGTTCCATCCCAAAAGACTTTAAAAGCACAGATGCCCGCTCCATTACCCTATAGCCACATGAACATGGGGTACAACAGATACAGGCAGAATACAAGTGCACGCGTCTTTATGGTTCTGCAATAATTAAACCTCAGCAGGAAGTACATCTGCTGCTTTATTTTCCTTTACACACCAAAAAAAAAAAAAAAGAAAAGCCCTTTTGACTGTAAGAACCCTGAGGATATTGAAGCAGGTGTAATGGGACAGAAGGTAAACAAGTGGGGCTATAAAACTCTGTTCATTTAGTGAAGTGTTTGCTGCAGTTAAACAAAGCACAGTGTCTTTATGATGGCGGCAGATGGTGGATGTAAGGAGGTGATTTAATGAAGTGTTGTAACTGCAAAAAGCATTTAGATGTGAAATGCCACAGAGCAGGGACACAAGTTTGTATAGGTAAGTATAAGTTTTTGTCTTTAAAGATGCTCAAAAAAAGTGAGTGAAGGTAGTTTTTTTGGTGACAGGTCTGAACTCATCTTGTCTCCATGTAAATAAAAGGGAATTCCTCATACCACACCAACTGGGAGATAAGATCTTGGAAAACACCTTAAATATGGAGTGGTAAGCACCCAAGGGTGGTGGGTTGGTTATTAAGCAATATCAAAAGGACTGTGAAACTTTTTTGGAGAATTTGAAACCTTCTTGTCTCCATGGAGATGTTAATGATTTTCCTGGAATATTCTACCATACAGCAATAAACATTTATTTCCATGGAGACAAGCATATTTTTTCAGGGATAAAGGGTCTGCGGTTTAATTAATATAATATATATAAAAAGCCGTTGTGGTGGACATTGCAGTACCAAGCGATGGGAAACATCAGGAAAAAGGAGCATGAGAAACTAGAGAAATACCAGGGGCTCAAAGAAGAGCTGGAGAAAGCCTGGAAGGTGAAGGCCTCAGTGGTGCCCGTGGTCATCGGAGCACTAGGGGCAATGACCCCCAAACTGGAGGAGTGGCTACAGCAGATATATATATATATATATAGTTTCTCATGCTCCTTTTTCCTGTGTGTGTATATATATATATATATATATGGTCTGTGTATGTATATATATATATATATGTGTGTGTGTATATATATATATGTGTGTGTGTGTATATATATATATATATATATATATATATATATATATATATATATATATATATATATATATATATATATATATATATATATGTTTGTGAACTGTTTCAGACCTGAGCAGGAATGATAATCTCTATTGTTGGACCAAGAGTCGACCATAAAAACTGAAAATTACTGTTTTGGTGGGAAAAGGGACGTGCTTATATTTGTCTGTTACACGTGAACAGTGGTGACCTAGTTTACGCAGGCACAAATGCAAATTATTTCTGGAAAAACAAAATTTAAATTCAACTAATAGTTAAAGGTCTGGTACCTCATTTTTTTCCCATGTATTTGAGCAAAATGTTTCTTGCCTCTGTACAGATATATTGTTGAAAGAGCTCTAGAGGTCAAAATAAGTCTGCGGTGTGCTGTCTGCATCTGATTATAAAGCATTTTATTCTGGAAGAGTCAGGAATTACACATTAGTATGCTAGTTGTTGCTTTACTGTCTTGGTAAAACTCCGCTCTTGTGAAAAGTGGTGATAAACTCATTGCGGTGTATAATATATACAAATGAGGGATAACTTTGGACCACTGCAAACTGTTTCTAATGAACTAGTTCTGTTTTTCAATTTTAAGATGGTAATAATCAGATACAGCTCCTTTAACACACATTTTAGAACATGTTTTTGTGGTTAAACCTTTAACTTTATTTTAAAAAGTCTGTATTTTTGGGGCGGTGCTCGGCATGAATCCAAACAGCTTCATTAGCACGAACAAGCCTGTGGGGTCAAACTCGGGCTCAAAATTTAAATACACAGCGATTTATTCTTTTGTCTACACTCACACTCACCCAGACACACGCTACCACTCAAAAAGAAAGGGAGATAGAGAGAAAGGGGGAAAGAGAGAGGGACAGCAAAAGAAAGAGAGGAGTGACAGAGGAAGAGACAGCAAAAGGGACAGAGAAAGAGAGGGAGGAAAGTATGGGGATAAGTGAATAAGGAAAAGAGAAAGTGAGGAAGAGGGAAAGAAAGAGGAGGAGAGACACAGGGAAAGAGGAGGAAGAATGAAAGCGACATGAAGAGGAGAACAGAGAAAGAAAGACAGCCACAGAGGGAAAGAAAAGACAAAGAGGAGAGAGGGAGGAGGAGAGAGACAGAGGAAAAAGAGACAAGCATCTGCTCCGTCTGCTTTTCTCTCTCTCTCTCTCTCTCTTGTTCACACAAAGAGCAGTGATCAGAGCCGGAGGAGCTGCAGCCGCCCCGGGACAAAAGACTCGTGTCGGGGGGAAGGAGGCCGCCAACCCCCCGAGTCCTGGACAAAAGAGGAGCAAAGAGCAGAGTCAACTGGGCTAATCCAGGATCCACCACTATACTCACACTTAACATGACAAATAAGGTTCCATTCATGTTTTACAATTCAATCATATCACCTCTGTATAACTCCGTATAACTCTGTATAACTCTGTATAACTCTGTATAACTCTGTATAACTCCGTATAATATAACTCCATATAACTCCATATAACTCTATGAGAGATTCACTTCTTTTGGAAGAAATCTCCAAACTTCCGCTCCACAAATGTTGAATCTTCTCAGTTTGGGATTGGTTCCACAAAGTTGTCATAATAATCTTATAGCGTAAAGTCCTTTTGTCTGACAACAATCACACCTTTTGGGTTGAATAACGGCACCACTTTCTGAAGATATTGTGAAAAAACCCATTCGACTTGCATTTATTTATAGTGAGAGACAAGATGCTGAACTTTGTGCAATTTTTGTTTCATGTGGATAGGTCCATAGAGATATTAACCATAAACCAGGTCAATGCATCTGCAATCTGACAGTTACACAGCCAACTCCACCTGAGGATTCTGTCTCGCGCTCAGATTAAACTATAGACATTCAAAATGCCTATTAACATGTATTTGATGGATTTTTTCTAATTTTGATTTGGTTTGGTGGATAGTATCTGTGCTAAATATTTATCATAGTTTTACATCAGTATGTTTTTGGCTGTTTGTGAAGAAAAGTAGAAAACAAAAATTTGGAAAATACAGGAAGTAGAGCTGAGTTCTAAAAAATAATCCCTCTACCCTGCCATCAACAGGGGCGGCGCTGGAGCGGGGGGCTTGAGGGGGCACTAGCCTCCCCTGGAATGGCCAATGCTCTCCCATAGCTCCCAAAAGACTTTTGTCTCACTTTCAGAGCACATTCAATCTCGACTAAACATTTTCAAATGGCAACCACAGAGTGTTCAAAATTAGACTACAATGACTACATTTAAACTCATTCAAAGCTGTGAAGCAAACATGGTAGAGCGTGGGGATATGCTCCATTGTTAAAAGGCTTACCACCCCCTTAGCTCCTCCAACTAAAAATGTCTGACGCTGCCCTTTGTCATCAACACGGAAAACTCCATCCAAAATAGAGAGAGTTTATGTACAAAGAAGGCATTTTTCTGAGTTTAAACCTACATCTAACAAAATAAAGGTGCCGTCATTTATTGTTATTAGGCTAATTATAAATATTGTCTAATTTATACCTCGTTTACATTATGGTTGCCAGGTAACATGTGATATCTGCTGCCCATGTCCAACCAGGAAGTAAAATTCTAACCTTCACCAGGGTTACCAGGATTCATTGACCCAACCCGCACAAGAACATACCCCTGACAGAGCGTGAATGGCTTTGGATATGACCAAAATGCAGAACTTTCAACAGGATTTTTCCAAAATCAATGCGGTTTATATGGAAAATCGCTCTGGCCAGTATTATTCACTCACGGCAGCTCTTGAAAAGCTGCGAAACCCCGTAGGCAAATCATGTACCTGGCAATGGCAACCTTCATCAAAATTAATTAACAAGGGAAAATAAGCAAGGTTTTTTGTAAAATCTGAAACCGAATGATGTTAACAATGTTTCAGATAAATGAGTCAGTGGGATAGTGTCAACAGAGCTAATGCCGGATGTAGAGTCCACATCCAGGCGCGAGAAAAAGGACTGAGAGGAGAGTATGAGGACCACAGAGGGACAAAAACCTTACAAACATAACAGGGTGTGAGTCAGCTATAGACCAGAGGGGCTTGAGTAAACTGCTGATGTCATAGAGGAAGAAGAGCAGAGATAACAGTGAACTCTGAAACTCACGTGATGTGGAGCAGGAGACTGGACAGAGGATGTCAACATTTATTTTATCAAGGAATGCTAGAACTAAAGTACAAAATGTTTCAGAGGTAGTCCAGCTGCACAATCTTTTTGAAATCAATAGGAGGAATTGGATTGAGAAGGTCGAATTTAAGACAAGACTAGTCTATCTTAAGCCAGTATAAAGGAGGAGTTGTAATAGTGGATCAATAATTTGGGCCAATTGGCTCTGTACAGAGCCTGGCAACCTCACTGTTGGTGTCACTACTTCCTGTCCAATTATATCTCTATAAGGTTGTGGCTGAGTCACATTAAAATGAATAATATTTAAAGATAAGGCAGTGGACATGGAGCTGCAGGTGGGTTAGGGGTCAGGGTTCGGGGGTTAGGGGGTTAGGGTCAGGCAGTGGACAGGGAGCTGCAGGTGGGTTAGGGGTCAAGGTTCAGAGGTTAGGGGGTTAGGGTCAGGCAGTGGACAGGGAGCTGCAGGTGGGTTAGGGGTCAAGGTTCAGAGGTTAGGGGGTTAGGGTCAGGCAGTGGACAGGGAGCTGCAGGTGGGTTAGGGGTCAAGGTTCAGAGGTTAGGGGGTTAGGGTCAGGCAGTGGACAGGGAACTGCAGTTGGATGTCACTGACAACATGTTAAACACTGCACAAATAAAATGAATACTTCACCAGAGGACACTTCTGTTTTTATAAAGAGACATTTTTATGCCTCAGTGACAACGCTAATGCTAATTTTGAGGCATAATAAATATTAAAATGGCACAAACTGAAGTATACTACATATATAAAAACAATTCGGTAGTCTTTAATTTAATTCATTTGAATAGTTTTTTTTTTTACTTTATATATAGTTAACTTTAAAACACAGGGAGCTAGTTAGCATGCTGCTATCCCCACTTTATCAGGAAGTGTGAGGGCCACAGTCTGGACATGCCTACCCCAACTTAGGTTTAAAAATGGTGAAAAACCCATCAGACACTATTCAGGAGCACATTTATTCTAAATCCCATCCACATGGGGTAAAACTCTACTTGAGCTGACAGTGTAAAATCTAAGTCTCTTCATTAGTGTCACAAACCAAGTGCACGTGTCATCAGAGCTCTAATCAGATTGAGCTCTCAGCCAATCACAAAACAGAAACACAGACTGTAGAACTGTATTGGATTAACCTGCAGGAGGTGAGGCCCACTGATCTACTAATACACTTTAACCTGCAGCTAGCACGCGGCACGTTACTATGCTAACTCTGTCCATCTGCAACAAACATCATTCTTCACGATGGCCCAAAGCACAAAGATGTTGGATTTAAAGGGCCCATGTCACACTATTTTCTGATCCATCTTATGTTGTTTCCTCATCACAAACATACCTGGAGTTGTGTTTTGTTTCATTCACACATTAAACTCGCCTTAAACGTGCAGAGTTTGTGTGTTATTCTTTCAAACAGACAACACAGTAGAAAGAAGGGCATCTGATGTAGGCAAATGATTCAATGTGGCAAACCCTGACAAAATATGGAAGTGCAAAACTGAATATTAAAATCCAAACAAGGAGATCCTTATGAAGTTTTAGCAGTGTCTACAATAAACAAGTTCACTTTTATATTCTTTTTTTGGCTAATATCAGTCATTGTGCCTTGTGGAGTTTGGTCAGGTGACTTACTGATCACACTACTGCACACGGCCCTAAGTCTCGTGCCTGGAGTCTAACAGGATTAACCCTGATTCAGAGCTTCGTCTCTGGGTAAACTGCTCCTCATTGTCAGCGTGACAGAGGAAGGACACAACAGTGACGCTACAACACTTATGCTACAGATATGCAACTAATGGATGCCTGCAAGCAGACACTGACTGACAACAAGACAATTTTAAGTGGCCTCCAGTTCCACAATGAGTAATTCTATGTAAATGTCTTTAGACCAGATGCTCTTCCTAAATCTTAATGCAATCAACTCCATGTTATGATTTTTTTTTCCCCCCCAAATGACACAACAACAAATTTACAATGGACGGGATATTTTTAGCAAATTCAATATATTTTGTATAATATGGTTGAAAAACATGTGTATGTATGTATGTATTTATGTATGTATTTATTTATTTATGTTATGTTTTTAATAGCACTGAAAAAAAAAAAAAAAACATGTGTCCTTCCTGTGGGCGACCTTGCATCTCCACAAACCTGACTCTTATCGAGAATGTTCCGAAGTATGGCTTTAACCTTGTACTTCCATGAAAGTTACATAATGTATCTTTAAGGCTATATGAAATATCCTGTATGTTTTATTCTGTATATTTTTGGCAATGTTGTATTATTATGCAATCAATCTTAATGGATATTTCATTTCTATTTTCTGGTTGATAAATGTGTTCTCTAACTTGTATAAGCGTTGTAAACATGTCCACATTCAGAACAGTGTAATTTAACATTTTACATAAGAGAGGGGAGATATTGCAGTGTAATCTCCATGGCCGCAGTGGTACAATGGGTTTAATCTGCAGTTCTGTCCCCCTGAGTGAGAGAGGTTTTATATTTATAGATTCTGATGAACGGTTTAATCCACATCTGTAACATCTGGAAACACTCGCACACATGGGACGTACACATGTTCAAAGCAATACTCAAACTACTCAGCACTTTACTCACAAGCAAAAATAGATTTAGACCAAACTGGACTAAACCAAATCTGCATCAAGAGTAGACTAAACCGAGACCAAACCATGACCAAACCAGGGCCAAACTAGGGCCAAACTAGGGCCAAACTAAGATCAAACCAGGACCAAACCAGATCCAAACCAGAAGTGTGAAGATGGCCTATGGTCAACTTATTTGAAATGACTTAAGTCAAAATGTTGGCTACAATATAAATTTTTCAAGAGCAAAGACCACTCCAAAGGATGTACTTGCTGATTTTAGCAAAAACACAAACGATTTAATCAAAAATATTAATAATGATAATTTGCCAAATAAACAAACAAAACACAAGTATTTGTGGTGATGGCTTGTATGATAGGATTACCATGTACGAGTATATATGTTGTGGTACCTGGCTTGTATGATAGCATTAGCATGTACGGCTGTATATGTTGTGGTACCCGGCTTGTATGATAGCATTAGCATGTACGGCTGGCTTGTTGTGGTATGATAGCATTAGCATGTACGGCTGTATATGTTGTGGTACCTGGCTTGTATGATAGCATTAGCATGTACGGTTGTATATGTTGTGGTACCTGGCTTGTATGATAGCATTAGCATGTACGGCTGTATATGTTGTGGTACCCGGCTTGTATGATAGCATTAGCATGTACGGGTGTATATGTTGTGGTACCTGGCTTCTATGATAGCATTAGCATGTACAGGTGTATGTGTTGGTACCTGGCCTGTATATGATCAAACAGGTGCTGCCAGCGGTCGTTGACATCCTTCAGTTTCTCATTGACTTCGGTCTCTTTGGTTTTGTTACTGGCCGAGATCAGCTGCTCCCCAAGTTTCTTCAGATGAGTTTTATTCTCACTGAATAGGTTTATCTCTTCCATACAGTCCTGAAATGGACACCAAATATGTTAAAGAAGTGAAGTGAATGAAACTGGTCTAAAATCATTGCTTTCTTCAGCCTCTTCAAAACCAGTCAGCTATGAGATGTGTCAGCATCATAAACTTATGTTTTATCAACCATTTGTTTAATCCCTCTTGTGGAACTTTCACACGAGAGTCTCCAAACAAACATTCTTAAAGGGACGGGGTGCAAACAACACAATATGATGGACTTCCACAGCTGTTGTCCCATTGTAAATATCCTGGTGCACGAGGACAGACCTGTCTCTCTTTGGTCCAACACACTTCAAAATGGTTATAGCTTGACTGCATATTTTTCTCTATAAAACATGTATGTGTGTGTGTGTGTGTGTGTGTGTGTGTGTGTGTGTGTGTGTGTGTGTGTGTGTGTGTGTGTGTGTGTGTGTGTGTGTGTATATATATATATATATATATATATATATATATATATACACATACATATACATATACATATACATATACATATACATATATATATATAACTAAAACATACTTTCTGCAAAAATCAATTGTTTAAAATTTGGCCTAAGACGTCCTTTTGGACAGTTCTCCAGGATTAAGTGCATAAATGTATAAAACCATGAGTTGTTGTTACCTTCTTGAGCTTCTCCACCATTTCCTCGATGTTCAGGTCGGAGCTGTGGGCCACTTTGTTCTCCATCTGCGTCAGCCATTCACACAGCTCCCTGTTCTTCTCCTTAAAGATGATCCAAGCATTCAGACGGTCAGCGATCTCCTGTTTACGGTGGGACACCTGACAGACGAGAGAGGGGGGAAATACAGATGTTATGTGTATTATTTAAAAGGTACCTGATTTTACTGTCTTAAAATGTGAAAAACAGAACTAGTTAATTTTAAACTGTTTGCAGTGGTTTAAGTTACTCCTCACTTACCTTCACTCAGAGCATCCTAATTATTCGCCACAATGAGTTTATAACCACTTTTCACAACATTCAGAGATTTGAGTTTTGCTGTGATGCTAAAGCTAACAACAAATAGCATGCTAACATGCACATTCTGATTCTTACACAATAAAAGGCTTTATAATGCAGACAGTACACAGTGGACTTTTTGACTTCAAGAGCTGTTTCTGTTCTGGGGCAAGACTCATTTTACTCAAATACAGGGAAATTAACTAAAACAAAATAATAACAGTAAAATACCAGATTTTGTGAATTATTTAATATTTTGTCCTTCCAGTTGCATTCATTGCGAATTATAATGTTACGATGTAACGTCCAGACAGTTTCTCTTACTTGAGTACTAGTATCCCCAAATATATTTATACTTTTATTACTTAAGTCATTTTCACTACCACTACTTTGTACTTATTGTTATGTGTTATTATGAAGTAACAGTACTCAGGCCACTCTACACACCACTACATATCTAATTTGATTAATTTTCTCATTTCATTTTTCATAGGATATTAATCTCCTGTTTACACCAGAGATAAAGACTGAAATGCACCAGATTAAATATTGTGCTAATGGGATTATCATCTAAATTACCTGATGCAGCCATTTAGCACAGGAAGAATATAGATGAGATTAATTACAGTAATTGGATTATAAAAGTGATTATATGTGTCTTAATCTTGGTATGCAGCCAATAAGACAAGGAGCATCAGACAGAACAGTTTGTGATTTGAATACATTTGAACAGATAATGGCAAAAGACAATTATATAGCTTAATGTTCAGATAGGAAAAATGCTCACGTTACACACACCTCAACTTGGGTGGTAAAAAAGAAAAATAGCTGTGTATAACTGTGTAGAGTTAAGTTTAGTTGAGTATCGAAAATAAGATACTAATCAAGCTAGTAACTAAAACTAGTATTGAATCTAGATACTCATTTGAGCCTTAAAAAAAAAAGGAAGAAGTTACATTCACAGGACAGAAATGAACCTTTCCCGAATATCTTTAGTGTGACCTTGAGATGTATAAGAACAAGCATAAGACCACACAGATATAAGGCCACATATGAATATAAAAGAAAGTACCATTTAATGTTGAAAGTCACATTATATTGTCTAAAAAATTGAATGTTCCACAATACGGCATTAAGTTAACATATCTATCTTGCATTTATTCAATTACAAACAATATGCCACTAAGGAAATAGTTGGCACGATACTGTCCCCAGTTTTTTCTCCATGGAGAGAGACGTTTTAATGTTGTACTGTGGAATATTCCAGACAAAACTTCAGACTTCATGGAGACAAGAAATGAGCAGATCCTCCACCAGAAAAGTTACAGAGTGCAACATACATGTCACAAAATACTATGCATGTTGTTGCTAATACAAACTTTAGATCAGTGGCTCTCAAACTTTTCACTCCAAGTATCACCAAAGGAAAGATTTAGCTTTCCACATACCACCAAATCTAAACCAGGTCTATAACAAGACTATTCCAGGTCTAATCTTGGGCTGAACCAGGTCTAACCAGATCGGAACTAGGTCTATAATAGGACTATTCCAGGTCTAATCTAGGGCTAAACCAGGTCTAAAGCAGATCTAAACCAGGTCTAAACCTGACCTAAACCAAGTCTAAAACAGAACTATTCCAGGTCTAATTCAGAGCTAAACCAGGTCTAAACCAGGTTTATTACAGGACTATTCCAAGTATTATCTAGGGCTAAACAAAAAATCTGACCTTGAACAGTAAAAGTGAAAGTGCCTCCCACCAAAACAAAAGGTCATTTTTAGCTCCATCTGTTCCCACACCGCCCCACCATCCCGGAGTCATACCCCCAACCTTTATTATCTGCACCCCTCCTCTCTCTGCTTTAAACTAACATCTCATTTCCCTTCTGCCCACTCCCTCCTCCTCTCCCTCTCCTCTCTCCAAATGTCCTGGTGAAGATTTAAAGCTTTAACTACTTCACTCCTCATTAACTTTAAGAGCACCCAAACATGAGCAGCAGCTAATCAATGCAGGTCAATAGCTTTACTATAGCTGTTTGGGAGAAATAGTGAATTAGAGTAGTGGAAGCTGTAGTAGGAGTAGCAGCAAAGGCTGTAGTAGTAATATTGGTAGGATTAGTAGCACCAGCAACAGCAGCAGCAGCAGCAGTAATAATGGTACTAGTTAAGGTTTGGAGCTAGCACTTGGAGTAGTAATAGGAATAGTAATAGTAGTAGTAGCAGTAGTAGTTATTGTTGTAGTAATAGTTGAAGTAGTAGTTCTAGAGGCAGTAGTACAAGTAGTAATTGTGGTAAAAGTAGTAGTAGCAGCAGTATTTTTTAGAACAGTAGTAGTTAGGGTTAGGAGTTAGCACTTGTAGTAGTAATTGTAAAACTGGGTTGTTAGTAGTAGTAGTAGTAGTAGTAGAAGCAGTCGGAGCTGTCATACATGTTGTAGATGTAACAGTAAAAATATTGTTACAACTAGTTCAAGTTATCTTTGTAGTTGTATCTGGTTTCAATTATGTTTAATTTGATGATTTTAAAGTAGCTATAATAATAATAAATAATAATAATAATGTAATAATAATAATTATTATTACATTATTATTATTATTATTATTATTATACAGATATATGTTGATAATCTCAAAAAAAAATATATATATATATATTATATATACATATATATATATATATATATATTATATATATATATACATATATATATATATATATATATTATATATATATATATATATATATATATATATGTATATATATATACGTGTATGTATGTACACATATATATAACATACACATATATACACATATACATATATATACATATATATATAATATACTATATACATATATACTATATACATATATATCCATATATACTTATATAATATATATATATATATATATATATATATATATATATAATCCTCCTGAGACCTGGCCCATTCATTTGTGTCCTTTACAATGGACATTTTGTTCACCTGTATTTTTCTTAAGTATTAGGCGTAATCCTCCCAAGTCCTACAGTATTTTGTAGGGGACATCCTGGGGCTTTCCAGTGATGTGTCATGTGATTGGTTTGCATGCTGGGAACTTTACTTTTTTCCTCTATCAAGATGGCTGCCATACCAACAACCACATTTTATGGAAAGAGGAAAGGTAAGTCAAATATTTTTTATCTATTGCTTTTTTACCATGATAATTATATATGTTCTTGTTCATAAACATGTTAAGAACAAACATTTTTACATCTGAAAACAGTTCCATTATTTCTGTTTTGAAATAACAGGCATTTAATGAATGTCAACTGTAGTGGACACCAGGACCATTTTAGTGTATTTAATGACTGCACATTGTTGTAGGTGAAAGAAGTGAAGCAGAGAGGATTCTATACCGGATAGTTGAGGGAGATTCAGATTTGGAGCTTTCAGATGAGGAAAAGGATGAGAATGAGGGTATCAGCCTGTGATAGGTGAAGATGATGATGAAGAAGGAGAGGAAGAAGATGCAGGAGAATCGGATGAGACAGAGTCAGAGGCAGAGAGAGGGAGCAGCAAAGTCGTCGTGTTCTTTGGGCCAGGAGTAACTTGTATGTTTTATTTAGTTTCAGGCTAATGTATTAAAATTTTATGATCATGCGAGATGATTGTAGTATTTGTAATAGGTTTAAATGCTGTTAAATATATGCAAGTTACCTAAAAATATGCTTATGAAGTTTGTTGGTCAATCGGGAGTCATATCACATCCTGACACTGAAATTACTGCATTAATCCAAATTGATATGAAAAAAAATAACTCCTTTTATTGACTTGATTTTTTTTTTCCCCATCATAACAGATTCGCACCTGTGCTACCTGCGCTTCCTGTCTATCAAGATGACCCTACAATCGTGAATACTGGAGTCCAATTCAGTACTTTTCACAGTACATCGATAACAGAATCTTTGAGGATCTGGCAGCTTTTACAAATCAAAGACAGCTGCAAACTATAGGAGTGTCACTGAATACTACTGCCCAAGAAATTAAGTTTTTTTTGGCATATCAGTACACATGGCCTGCCTTGGCTATCCCAGAGTCAAAATGTTTTGGGGCTAAAAAGACTAAAGTGCCAGTTATTAGCAGGGAAAATGACAAGAGATGGGTTCTACAAGCTGAGGAGATCACTCAAGATTGTCAATGACCTGGATGTAACTGAAGAGGCAAAGGAGTCGGACATTCTTTGGAGAGTCAGACCATTGCTTGACCGTGTGAGGCAAGGTTGTCTCAGCCTTTCAAGGAGTGACAAGGTGTGCGTTGACAAGCAAATCATCCCATTCACAGGCCGCTGCCCAGTTAGGCAGTATGTGCCTGGAAAGCCAAACCCTACTGGCCTAAAGGTTTTTGTGTTTGCCTCGCCAAAAGGTCTAGTCCTGGATTTCGAGGTCTATCAGGGCAAGAACACCTTTATGGGCCAAAGACTGGGAGTTGGAGCTGCAGCGGTGTTGCGAATGGTCAAGTCAGTTCCTGCAGGAACTTATGTGTTTTTTGATCGATATTTCACAATGATCAATCTCATGGATGCTTTGCTCTCAAAGGGTCTTCCAGCAACTGGAACCAATATGAAGAACAGGCTTCCAAAGCAATGCCAGCTGCCACGAGATAAGCAGTTGAGAAAAGAAGGGAGAGGGGCTTCGGTGACATTGGTCCGGAGGGGACCTGAGCTGGCAGTGACAAAATGGTTTGATAATAAACCAGTTCTGATGGCCTCCACTGTCTATGGTAAAGATCCAGAGGATATCTGCAGCAGATGGTCCAACAAAGACAAAGGTCATGTCCAGGTGAGACAGCCAGCAGTAATCAGGGGATATAATAACAACATGGGTGGCGTAGACCTCTGCGACCGAATGCTGAGCTTCTATTGCATGTCAACCAGGACCAGGAAGTGGACGTCACGTGTGATGACACATTTCTTTGATGTTGCCATCACAAACGCTTGGATCCAGTACAAGTCTGACAGCAAAGCACTGAATCGACCAGCTAAGAACACACAGCAGTACCTGGACTTCAAATTGCACCTGGCTGAAGAGCTGCTGGATAGTCCTTCATTTGATGACAGCAGTGAAGACAGTGAGGAAGAGTATCAGCCACCAACAAAAACAAAGATCCCACAACCAGAATCATCTGTACGCAGGCTAGGAGCCAGACATATGCCAGAGATGTTGGATATTAAGCATGCAGAAAGATGCAGGAACAAGGGTTGCAATGGTAAGACATACATCAGGTGCTCCAAATGCAAGATGTTCCTCTGCATAACCAAAAAGAAAGCATGCTTCAGCGATTACCACAGCTAAAATATCCAGAAGAAAAGCAGGACTACTTATGTTCTATGACTTATCGTTCACTGTTGAACTGAATACATATTTTACATTACACTGTAATGCATTATTACAAACATTTTGTTGTTGCAAGCAACAGCTAACAGAAGAGTGTTACATTTTATTGTTTTTGTTCAAATTGAATTTGTTCTTGAGAGAATATCACTCTAAAGATATAATCTGCTCGTTTTTTTCTCATTTTCTAAATTCGATTCTGTTTTTACATGAATATTGTCCTGTTGTCCTCTACAGTGGACATGCTGTGAAATAAAAATAAAAATATATTTTTAAAAAATTTAAATTGTAAGGTGTTTTTTTTAGGCCCAAATAGACAGGAAATCACACATAAACTGTAATTTTAGGACACTTTTTTTCCTTGGTTCTCAGGAGGATATATATATATATATATATATATATATATATATATATATATATATATAATATATATATATATATATATATATATATATATAAAAATATGTGGGACAAGCTATGAATGTAAATAAATAAGTTTGAACCAGCTAATTCAGATACAAGTCATATTTTGGATAAGTAGGCTTGTGTCTGCATGTCCTTTTCAAACTGACTGAATCTTTCATAATGATTTTATGAAAAAACCATCTGAGCTACCACAACTGCTCTAAATGTGCACTCAAACTTGTTTCAGCTGAAAAACACGAATTGTTATTGTTATTGCGAGCCTGGTGCTAACCTCATGTGTTCGTTGGAGTAAAATGAACGGTGGATGACTGGTGACAAAGCGCTTAGTGTCCCAGAATCGGAGCATCGGTTGGAGCAACTTTAATTATTAACTGGCTCATACAAAAAACGTAAACTTTACACTGAGCTGGAATTTGCAGTTTAACTGTCAGATTGCAGACCTGGTTTATGTCTCTGTAATTACTGGCCCTATCCACATGAAACAAAAAATGGCACAAAGTCCAACACCTTCTGTCAGTTTAGATAAAAAAGTGAAATTATTTATTCACATTTATTCGAAGATGATTGAAATCTGTTTAAGACACAAGATTAATATGACGTGTTTGGAGAGCCATTCCCAAACACATAATGAACTTGAAGGTTGGTTGTTCAATCCCAGCTCTACATTACGACAACAAAAGTAAGTTTGCCAGAAGTAAGGATGGGGTGAGGAAGAATAACACTATGTTAAAGGCTAGGACAGACACACTCCTCTCTCAAATATGAAGTTTAGTAATATTCACCTGATTTTTGGGCATATAAAAGTCTAAACTTGCTTTAGGGTAATAAAATGTTTGGGAAAGTCTAAGATATGATGACATGATATGAAACGGAGTGATTCCTAACTTACCATCTCAGGACTAAACTAGAACTAACCCAGGTTTCAAACTGGACTTGACACAGAATTAACGCTTTCTCATCCATGCCTTTCAACCTCAGTGTTAAACCAGGACTAAACTAAGACTAAACCATGACTAAACCATGGACTAAACTAGGATTAAACCATAACTAAAGAAGTATTTAAAGCAGGACAAACCCATGACTAAAGCAGGAGTAAACTAGGATTAAACTTGGACTAAACCAGGACTATAGGCCATAGTTACCGTAAATGGAACATTACTGAGTCATTTTCTACTTCACCATCTCAGCTTTTGTCACTTACACCTACTGCACTACACAACCTGCTGTGTGTGTCTTTATGGAAATGCCCCATTCAAATGTAAAAGTCCAAATAGAAATAAACCACAGTATTAGCATTAGTATCAGAGCAGCTCTCCAAGTTTTTATAACTGTTTTGTTACTGTGAACACTAGGGCAGAGCAACATGACCAAAGAAATTAGCTTCCTGTTATATGCAACATCTTGAGGAGTCTTTCCCATTCAAAAGATATTATATTTAGTTTTAAATTGTTCATAGCAACGGTCACAATTTTTCATCATTCGGAAACCATAAATCAAAATAGATTTTGCCTTATGAAAAAAGAATATATATTGCTTTCAAGATTGATTTGCTGATTATATATATATATATATATATATATATATATATATATATATATATATATATATATATATATATATATATATATATATATATATATATATATATATATATATATATATATATATATATATATATAATATATATATATATATATATATATATATAAATATATATATATAAAATATCTATATATATATATATATATATATAATGTCAGGAGCAACAGGGACAAATGTCTTTTTCTGAAGATTGGCTGTAGACCGCTCCATTAAAAACTAATTACCAACTCTTTCTCTCATCTATCTCTTTCAACCTCAGAGTCAAGCCAGGTCTAAACCAGGACTAAGCCAGCACTAAGTCAGGACTAAGCCAGGACAAAACAAGTATTAGACAATTATAACTGAAACTTGCATAGTCCAAATGTACACAACAAAAATATGTAAATTACATAAATGTATATGTTTATATATAAAATTTGTGGATAAGTAGATGTAATCAGGGGTGGCGCCAGACGTTTTTGGTTGGAGGAGCTATGGGGGTGCTCAGTTCTTCAATGGGGATGCTCACTTAACATGTGTATTTAGAGTCGTATATGGATGCAAGCATACCTCCCACCCCCTACCATGTTTGTTTGCTTTGCCATTTTAAACCAGCTTAAATGTAGTTGGCCCCTGCAGTGATTTATAAAACCTAAAATGGATTTCTTCTTTGTTGTAGTCTCTCAGTTTAAGTCAACAAATACACAAACACTAAAGACAAACTTGCTGATTTACAGCTGTTGACAAAACAAATACTAAGCCAGGTCTAAAACTAGATTTAAACCAGGATGTAACAATAAAAAAGTTAAATTAGGACTAAACCAGGTCTAATTTATATTTAACCCAAGACTAGAACAAGAGTTAACTCAAGACTAAAACTCAAACAGCACTTGGACAAGGTCTGTCCCTGTCCCATCCCTCCCTTGCAGCCTCAGAGTCAAAGCAGTACTTAAGTGGGACTAAAGATGCACTAAAACAAGAACGAAGCCATGACTAACCAAGGATGAAAACAAGAGTCAAGTCAGGATGAAACCTGGACCAACCCAGGTCCCAAACTGGACTTAAACCAGGACTAACTCAGTGTTGGTTTAAATGTAGTTTTTGACCTAACTAAACAAGGTCTCAAACAGTACTTGAACCAGGTCTACCCCTGCCCCATTCCTCCCTTGCATTCAGAGTCAAAGCAGGACTAAACTAGGATGAAAGAAAGACTAAAATAAGAATGAAACCAGGACTGACCCTTAAACTTAAACTGACTTGAACCATCCCTCTCTTGCCTCCTCTGGCTCCTCACCTTGACACAGAGCTCATCCCACTGGAGGTGTAGAAACTCTATTTGCTCCTGAAGCAGCAGCTCATCCTCTGCCATAATAAACTGGGACAGATCCGTCTTCATGGTCTTCAGATCAGACAGGCACCCGGCCCAGTCTCCCATCAGATCCTCGGCCTCCTGCATAACAACATACCAGTCAAAAATCCACTTGAAATGACTCCTATAGCTTCCAGATATCTCCCAGAACACACGCTGCAGTAGTCTATATGTCGGGCTATAGAACAGACTGAGTGTGTGTTTCTGTGTATCTGCAGTGTCGCCCTCCTCCTCCTCCCCTTCTGTCTTTAAGTCCCGCCCACAAAAGGATTACATGGGACGTCCCAGGACAGAGCTGGGGGGATGGGGGGAGGAGGGTGCAGCAGAGGGGGGAGGGGTAAAATGAGTGTAATCAGTTACTTGAGTACTTTGAGTAAATTGCATTATTGGTAGTAGTTGCTAAGTTACTTTCATGTCAGGAATATTCTGAAGTAGAGTAACCAAATAAGGGTTGAAGAATGGCTATCCTTCAACCCTTATTTGGTTACGCTACTGTTTTGTAGAGTAATGTCACAGTTTAAAAAAGTTTTAAATCCTTAAAATGAGACTTATGTTAAGATTAATATAAAGTTGTTGTTTTTTTTTTACTTTTTTGTGACCATGTTCTAGCATTTACTGTGGCAAAATGCATGTTCCACATTATTTCAAATTGTCAGGAATGTCTGATTACATCAATGCTATTGTCAAATATACTTAATTATCGGAACAACTACTTTTATTTTGCGGAGTGGTTATTTTGAGGTGTGAATGGGAGGGGGGTGTTTGAGAGAGGGAGAGAAAGAGAGAGGAAGGGAGGAGGGAGGGAGAAGAGAGAAAGAGTAGTCAAACCAGTTCTGGACTTGACTTAGAAAATAAATGTTTAAATAAAAACAAATGGCGTAGAGGTGTCAACATGAGAAGCGTGACAGATGATAAAACAGAAGCACATCTTTGTCTGTGAATTTTTGTCTAAGACAATGGCAATAAAACCTTTTCTGATTCACTTATGTAAAAAAAAAAAAAAAAAAAAGCACAGGACACCACACCTGTGGGTAAAGTGTTTTGGCATTTTAGCGTGAGAATATAAAAGGTTAAGTACTTACAGCATTTGCTAAGGTCTTGTTAACAAAAGTATAACTGTCAAAGCTGATCACACGTGTATTGTAGATTAGTGTGAGCAAAGATTAAGAGCCAAAGCTGATCAGGCACAAACCAACAGTCAAACATTAACGTAAACAGGTGCTGTGATAGGTGTTAGCTATAGCAAGATAACAACTGTTAACAACCATTTACAATTTCCATAATAATTACTTAAGGAATAATGGAACATGTCAGTAGAAATGATCAGGAAAAAATGTGTGGATTAACTATATGTGGTATTAACTGCTTACACTTAACATATTTGGATCACCGTGTTAGCTCTTATTGTTTTCAAAATGTTATATTCGCCCGTCTCTCCCCCTTCGGAGCGGCACAACACAATCAGCGTGCATCCCACTAATGAAACTACTGCACATTACATCAGGTCTGTGAAGTTGTTGTGTACAGTTGTGTATCATGTTTTTGTATATTTAAGAAAAATGGCCACGTGGGAGCATGGGTGAAGTAGGCTTGTGGGCGGAAACTTGTACAGGATCGTACTTCTAAGCATGGGTGAAGTAGGGTTCAAATAGAGCTTGGGAAAGATCGCTAGATTACTCAAACATGCATGAATGACATAAAAAAAAAAAAAAAAACCCACTTCTGGCATGTTTTTAACGAGGAAACAACATGATAGAAATCTCCAAAAAGTAAATTTGGCATAATACACCGTCTTTAGGATAATTCTTACAAAAATACCAGAGGATGACACTGATTTCTTTCTTACTTAATTAATTTAACTTGTAATTAAACTACATTAAAAGTTATGTACCTTGATAAAGCGCTTCTCTCTCTGTAGATTGTCCTCATCACACTCGGGCAGTGATTGGTTGAGCCTGGTTTTGACATCTTTTACTCGCAACGCGCCATTGGCCAGTCCGGTTTCACAGCGCTCCCAGTTCTGATCAGTCAGATAGGCAAAAGGTTAGCCATGTTGGAAATATCTAATAGGAGAATAACTCTGTTTTAAGACTTTTAAAATCAACATTTAGTTTATAGTCCAGGAACCCACTATATCAAAATCAGGAATAAACTAGGACTAAACCCAAAACTAGACCAAAACTACACAAGGACTTCAACAGGACCCTACAAGTCCACATCAGGACTAAAGCGGACAATCTGAACCGCTAAACTATTCCAAGAATCTCACGCATTTTAGAACATGTTTGTAGAGGTATAAACTACAGGGTTAGCAACTTTTACACAGAATAAGACCCCCCAGATACACAGGACGGTACCTGACAAACAGGGGCATTTCAGAACATGTTTGTAGAGGTCTAAACTACAGGGTTAGTATCTTTTACACAGAATAAGACCCCATGGAGACACAGGGAGGGTTATATAAATATTGTGTTCTGATGAAACATTTAGTCCTAAGTGATACCTGTGTGAAGCTAATTGGGATTATACCTGTGAACTATAAGAGCCAGAGACAGATGTAGCAGAGCAGATGTCTAAAATTTAGGAGTAAAATGTCTGACTGTTGCATAATTGTCTTTTTCTACCTGAGATTTAAGGTGTAAAGAGGTCACAAACAAACCAGAGGAGTTATCAGCTTCATTAGTTTCATTTTTAAAGATGGGGCATTAAACCTATCCATCTCCATGGAGACAATCAGGTGACACCACCAGGGCAAGATACAGGTTAAGATCTGTGGAGATGCAAGTACACTCACTCAAGAATGCACGTTTTTCAAGGTATTTCTGAGGAATACAAATTTCTGTAATGGAATAAATGCAATGGTTACGCTTACAATAAATCGCCATGGAGATAAGAGAGTGGTGGACCTCCATCAGTAAAGTCACATAGTGCAGCTTTAACTTAGAACTCGTAAAGAAAAATGCAATTAGTTATTTTTTATCTTAATAGAGATGGGAGGAAAATGCATTACTTTTACTCCAGTTAATGTTTTCAAATCGTAGTAATAGTAGTTAAAAATAACATACTTGTTCAATACTTACACCTGCAATATTTAGTACTTAATCTTTTATGCAGAAATATTTCTGTATTTTTACTGTGGGTTCGACATATCTTTAATGCCGTGTGCCCTTCCTGATACCAATCTTTGTAAAAGGATTGGTGCTATTTTTGCCAATTGAGGCGGTAGTTTCAGGCCAAATCTCAAGTGTAATGGAATCTCCAGTTTCTGTTGTGATGTGGACTCATTCAGGATGAAGTCATTGTCTGGGATCAGCTCTTGTTACTGAGAATCTAACGGCAACCTGAGTGGGCAGAGTGAGAGGCTCGAGGACATGTGGGACAAAACCATCAAAAATCCAGTGAATACAGGAGCAACAGGGACAATAGTAAAGTGTAGGAGCCTGGTCCAGATTTTCAGACAGGAACAAGATCAGGTTCAGTGTGAAACAGTGAAGCTTTTATTTAAATACCTACAGCCTCTGGTTAAATATAGTTTAAATACAGACATTTGATACAGGACACCTGGGGTTTCCTCTTCTTTCATTTTCCTGTAGAACTCATACGTGCTGTATATGACATCCCTCATCATAGATAGTATCAGATTTTTGATACTTTTGACAACCCTACTAATTTATTCTACAACTAGCATCAAAACTAGATACTCATTTGAGCTGGTATTGATACTAAAAAAGTCTCATTCACAGGACAGAAATAAACCTTTCATGAATAGCTTTAGAATGATCTTGAGCTGTATCAGAACAAGTATAAGAAATAGACTAGTATAAGCTCATGGACTACTATGGAACCTACCTGGACCACTGACAGACTACACAGATATAAGGCCAGATGGGAATATAAAAGAAAGTACTACTGTTTGATGTTGAAAATAGCATTCTATTGTCCAAGTAGTGTTTTTATGACCATGGTGGTATCAGAATCGGCACTGAGTCAAGAATATTCCTTAGTATCAAAATCGACTTTGAAATTTTGGTATTGTGTCGTTTGATAGTATTCTACTCACTATTTTGAAGACACCAAGCAAATTCCTGTCAAGCCCTGTCCACTGTCAACATTACAAAAACATTTCCTACATTGTTTATTTCAAATTGGCATTACAGGATTCTACCCCAAAACCGCCAAAATTGCTGCACACACCTCATATATTTGGCTATGATAATAATGCTTTTGGGACTAATTCATTCTACAAAACACTAGTACGAAGTGTGATCAATTATAATTATTTTTGTTGGCACATGATGTATGTTCACACCTTTGAGAAAGCCATTACCATTAAATATGGCAGGCACTTCATACTGGCAGGCACTTCAGTCATTCTGTATTAAAGGTGCACTATGTAACTTTTTTTTTTTTTTGGTGGAGGTTCAGTCATCTGCTTGTGTCTACATTTCATACAATGGTTCACAATATGAGTGATACCACCAAAAGACCAATTTTAACAACAAAACAACATGCAAGATAGACAAGTTTAATGCTATAATGTGGAACATTCCAGGAACATCTCCACAGAGACAAGTAGCTTACATAACCAGAAAAATTACATTGTACACCTTTAATCAAGACTTGGAAGCTTCAAAAGTTTAGTTTTATAGCTAAAATTTACTATGTCCAGATAAATCCCATGTATGAACGCATTTTTATTGCCATTTTATTTCCAATTCATCTTCCATGTGTAAAAACATTGCCAGCCTCATATGTAAACTACAGTGAAAGATTTAGCTTTTGTAACCTCTAAAAGGAAGGTCAACAAACAACAAAAAGATAATGATAAAACAGAGGTTGGTAGTGCGTACATTTACTTAGACTCACTACTCAGACTTTACTCAAGTAAATGTAACTCAGTCTGAGTACTTTTCTAGCAGCATACTTTTACTTCTACTTGAGCAATATTTTAGTGATTTAGCAGTTCTTATTTGAATAAAACTTTTGGTTACTCTTCCCACTGTGAGTAAGTTTACGAGTGACGAAAGCTTTATGTTGACAATATGAAATGATTTGAACATTTGTGTTTCTTGCACTGCTCCTTCAGATGTTAATTTATTTGTCTAATTTTTGTGTCTATCCTTTGAAAACACCAAATTGTGTGCATTATTTAATGTTTTGTCCTTCACATTATATTAACTTTAAATTATAAATCAGATAGCATGAAAACACTTACTTTACTTACTTTACGTTACTTTTTAAGTTACTCTTACATGAGTAGTTTTAAAAATATAATTTTCTCTTACTTGTGTAGTTTCTTGGACCATTACTTTGTACTTGAGTAATATTATTTTGGAGTAATGTTACCCTTACATGAGTAATTTTTTTGAATTCTCTACCACCTCTGTTCAAAACTAAGTCCAGTGTTACCTTGATGATGTCTCCAGTGAGGTCCATCCTTTTGCCCAACAGAGCGTGCAGACTGTCCCACTCGTGCTGCAGTGTCCCCAGCTCCACCTGTAGCTGAGCCTGGGTGTCCTGGTCCCCCATGGAAAAGAGCTGTCGGCCCACCTCCAGAGTGTGGAGGAAACTGCTCTGGTACTGCTCGAACTTCACCTCCAAGTGCTGCAAACAACAACAACAACAACATGCATAATTAAAAGGGTGGGAACTCTTAATGACAGTTGGTTTTGGGTTGGGTTGACTAAAGGCTGCTGTCTAGTCAGGATGCATTGTGATGTCAGTATAATCAGCTTAAGTCATTCATCAGATTGACATTTTTATTAAATGTTTGTTCAAATACCAGACTTCACCAGGCAGATTCAGTGTTTGAGTAGCCATGTTGTAATTAGCTGATCTATATATTTTACTAGTAATAGAAGAAAATAACAAAGTAGAAGCACCTTATTAGTTTACTTAAAGTCACAGTGTGTAACTTTTTAGCTAAAAAAATAAAAGGCTGTTTTTGTTGTTTTTGGTGTTTTTATAGCAAGAAAAACATTTTTAAAAAACACAAACACGTCCTTGAATCTCCACAAACCTCACTCTTATTTGTCCTGGAGGAGGGCAGTCTCCTGCTAGATTCCATGGGAATGTTGTTCCTTTGGCTATAATCTTCCACAGTATGGCAATAAAACATATCTATTTCCATGGAAAATGTTGAATGAGGTATGGTTTTACTTTCTACGTGTTCCCATGGAAACATGAAGGTGATGTGCTACCTCCAGAAAGTTGCACGCTGTACCTTCAAGTACATTGCATTACTTGCTGTTTAAAAAGCTGTTATGTCCATTGTAGACAATATGCAGTATATATGAAAAAGCAAAACACACATCTTCGGGACACATTCAATTAAAAAACCCATTTCAAACTGTATCAGTAACTGTATCAAAGTGTAAAGAGGAACAGATCACGGCCCTCTGAGAATATTGTAATTATGAACTGCTCTGACCTGTAGGAGGTGGAGTGAGCGGCGCAGCTCCTGGAGGCTGCAGTGGGACAGTCCAGCAGGAGGCAGCAGAGCGCGGGTTTGGGACAGGAAGTGGCGCAGTTTTCGGGTGGTGCGGTGGTACAGGTGCCAGTGTCGGACCAGCCCCTCGATCAAAGCGCGACGCTGATCTGCGCGTTGGAGCGCCCCCTGCCAGTGCTCACGCAGAGCTGCAAGTTTTAGCAGGAAGTCATCTCTGAAAATACAGCACAGGAAAAAGCCAATGAGCACAAACTATTGCTTTGAATATTGAGTTTATTTTATGGAGCTCCAGGTTTAGTCTACCATTTCAGATTGTAATAACCCTTCAAATGGCATGCATTATATTGAAAATGTTCCCATAAGAAAACTACAGCTAAACTATACACATTTGAAATGATCTAATTAGAATAAATGTTGTTGGTATGTTTTTGGGGACTAGTGGGGGCAGTCTCTGTACCTGTGGTCGACCTCTCCTCTGTGCAGCAGGTGCAGAGCCTCAGAGATCACAGAGTGGAGGATCTGGTGTCCCACAGAGAGCTCAGCCTGGAACCTCTGAAGACCAGAAGACAACAGTCTGTTAAACCATTGAGTTTGGCTTGTAGTAAATGCAGTGGAAATAAAATACTTTTGACGCGAGTGCCGTGTATAGATAAACAGGAAATAGCTGTGGCTAACATGCACTAGCTTAGTTTTGCTAAGTATAAGTTGCCATCAGTGAAAATACAGTTATTGCTTTCTGTTTATATCTGCTTTTTTGTTTTGTTTTTGCCCTGTTCTCTAATCAGCTTGCTGCGCTGCTAAGTTAGCTTAAGCGAACCCTTATCTGATGAGGACTATACTGAACTAGACCCCTTTGGAAGGTAATCCCTTCAAGGTCTGCTTCGGACCCCTCAGACGGGGTGGTACAGTTCACTTAAAACAGTGAAGACAATTTCAGACTGATCTTCTCCAAAGTGAACCTATAGAAACAAGCCTTTAAGGTGCTGCATCTTTAATCATGAGCCTAATACAAATAGTGATATAAATGATATGGACCTTGTGAGTGCAGAGCTGCTGCCTCAGTCCCTGGTACGACCCGGCCACATCCACGGCCAGGCTGTCCTCCATCTTCTGTAGGAAGCACATCCAGCTCTCACATCTCTGCTCAAAGCTCTGCCCCCTCAGCGCCCCCGTCTGCATTGCACTGGAATTACACAGGAAATATACTATTAAAGTAAAATTATATGCAAATATTATACCTGCAATGCATTAGAGTTGCACTGTTTTAGACCTTCTGTATGCACCTCCTCATGCAGTACATACTAGACAGTAACAATAACTTCACCTGTGCTCCTCCTGCTCACGGCTGCAGGCTCTGCTCCAGCTCTGGTTCAGACGCAGGAGGCGATTGGCCTCTGCATCACTGAGAGCCACCCCCAGACTCAGCTCATTCAGGAGGTCCACGTCTGAGGAACGACCCCTAATGTCTGGGTCTGAGGAGGGTACACTGGCCTCCTTATCACCGCCCTGAAAAACAAACACGTCACACTGTTACACAGCGGGGTCAGACAGAAGCAGCAGGTGGAAGAGGTTACAGGTGAGACAGGGGGTAAGAGCAACAGGTGGAAGAGGTAAATGCAGAGTCGACAGGTGCAGAGTAAGAGGGTTACACTGAAGATGAATGAATGTGGGTCAAAAGGGGCGGGGTTTACATTGCATGAATGAACTGACACTGTACCATGTGCAATAGTGCATGTGTCATAGAGGAAATGTTTAGTATCACGATCTCACAATACACCCAGAAGTGATTCTGAAACAACTGAAGCACTTGCCATAAATAACAGCCAACTTGCCTGTAAAGTTTATTCTAACTTAAAAAAAAAAAAAAAAAAGAACTAGTATTGAAAATTACCATTTTGAACAATAGTCAATACTAGAGAGAAAAACTACATCATGGTAACATTAAAGAATTATTTTAAAATTCATTTTGTGCAGATTTTATTACATTATTTTGAAAATTACATTTTAAATAAATATAAATTGTATCAAATATTGTGCCTTTTCCATAGTATTAGGATAAAATTTTAAATGTTAATATTTTGATATGGTAGTTCATAGAAAAGTGAATACAAATTGCTTGCATGTAGCTTGTACCTAGCCTTGTTGAATGTATTCATTTTATGCTTCATCCTTTGTATTGGCAACTATTAGCCCTAAAAAATGTCCTTGGTGGATTCTAATAAAAATTTCTTTGTTACTGAGTGGAGAATAGTCACTGGTGTGTGCTTTAAATATAGCGCACACAGGTGGAGACAGGAGGGACTTAGGGAGGAGGTGAGTAGATGTGGGTCAGAGAGGCTGGGTCAAATACACCAGTGGAAAAACTGAAACAGAATACTTTTAAATATACAATGTAAATATGGAAATAGTCATAGGGCTATTGAATGATGGGATGAACCATGAGGATAAAAACATGAGAACTGCAGTACACGACAATAAGATGGACAGTGTAAATAAACATATACAATATACCCATACAGTATAGTGAACCACAAGAATCAATAACGAACAATTCAATGTTTTTGACTTTTGATACCACAGTGATCATTAAAAGCACATTTTTATACCCATACACAACACAGAATAGTAGTAGCTTCTTTAAAACTAGTATGTGATCTAATACTATTTCTGATACAGATCAAGACAATTAGAACTATCCAGGAAAGGTCCAACATTGTCCTATTTATGTTTTCTTTCAGTGTTGATACTTCTTTAAATAAAATTAGAACACAGTTTTGATACTAGTTTTAGTATCATTATTTGGGTATAGATTTTTGACAAACTTAAACTGTCTATATATCTTCACATTGGAATCAAATTATTAGTAGTAATTTAAAATGGCTGAACATAAAATACTGCATATAAATAACCTAGCGTAAACATACTAGACATACAAACCATTTAAAAAGTCAGATGAGATTCTGTGTCAAACCAGCTCCCCTTTAAGTGCAATAATATAATTGAATTCAGCTTCCTCTCCTCCTCCATAGCTTTTCATTGACAGTTAGACTCACCTCTGTCTGCGCTGGAGGCCTCCTGTCCCACTGCTGCAGGTCTGTCTCCAGCTCTGACAGTAACTCTGAGAACTGCACAAAAGTCTGAAACTCCTCCTACAAAAGAATACAGGTCAAATAAACACAAACATGAGGACAGGCAAGCCAGAGGGGGAGGAGGGAGAGACAGAGGGAGAGGTAAGAAGAGACAGCGAAGAAGGGGGAGGGAGAGGAGGGAGAAGAGGAGAAGCAAATACAGACACAAGAGGATAGACAGGTCATAGATAAGTAGGTCAGAGAGGTGAGACAGAGGAGTAGAGGAGAAAGAGAAGGAGAGATGGGGAGAGGGAAAGGTAAGAAAAGACAGAGTGAAGGAGAGGGAGGGTGAGGAGGGAGGAGAAGGGGAAAAACAAATGCAGACACAGGAGGATAGACAGGTCAGACAAGTGGAGAGGTGAGTGAGAGGGAGGGATGGGGGAGAAGGATGGAAAATAGCTGTTTTGCAAACGGTCAGTGATTCAGATTCATTGGCTAATATTTATTACAAACAAGTTTATTCACAATTTATACATATGTTGAAATAGGATGAGAGGGTCAAATGGAGAGGATGCAGAGGGGTAGATTACCTTCAGTGTTTCTAGCTTCAGTTTTAAACCCTGGCTCAGCTGCAGAACACCACGGGAAAACCTCCTGGTCTCTGATTGGACGAGAGCAGAGGAGGGCGTGTCCATCTGAGAGGTCAGTTGTTTAGAGGCGTCTAGAAGCTCCTGTAGGTCGCTCTGCAAACTGTCAACTCTGGACAACAAATCCTGAAACAAAATTAAGTTAAATGAAATTATTTAATAAGAAGTTGTTGAATGTGAAATCAGATATGTTAAGATGGAAAACCCTTCTTTTCTTGACGTACAAGTACATTAAAGCTCCTGTATGTATGATTTTGATTTTCAGAAAAGAGAATGAATCTGACACGAATCTCTCATTTGAGTTGTCAGTTTCAATGCAGAAATTCACTGATTAATGATTGCAGCTGATCTGAGCTTTTACATGAGGCCTGTCCCACATACTAAGAATGAGAAAAACTTCTACAGTTGAAACCACTTGTACATACACTATATTAAAAACACACTTTTTTCTCACTGTCTGACCTAAAAACAGGAATTGTTTAGTCTGATTTCATGTAAATTACTATTACCAAAGTTATTTCTATTTGCTAAATGCCAGAATAATGACAGTCCGATGTTTACATACATTTCATTAGTATTTGGTACTATTGCCTTTAAACTGTCCCATTCCTCCTGATAGAACTCGTGTAACTGATCCAAGTTTGTAGGCTGCCTTGCTTGCACATGCCTTTTCAGGTCTGTCCATAAACTTTCAATAGGACTGTAATCAGGGTTTTGTGATGGTCACTCCAAAACTTTGACTTTGTAATCAGTTTGGAAGTATACTTCAGGTCTCTCTCCATTTGGAAGACCCATTTGCACCCAAGTTTTAACCTCCTGGTTGATGCAATTCACCCTAACCCTAAACCTAACCCTAACCTTTTAAATAAAACCCTTTTGACCATTGCAACTTATTAACTTATTCCACAGAAATCATATTGAGAAAGCATTTTATGTCATTGTTTCATAGATTTTAGATAGAGTTATCCCACCTGTATATGTTGTATTCTCATAGTAAACTGCTCCTCTGTGTTGTCAGCTTGCTTTGCATTGATCACAGATGATGCTTCGGTTTGCAGAAACTTCAGTCTCTGAGAAAATGAATCTGCGAGTCGATTGTGCTCCTCCCAAGCAGAGAGGGCACTCTGGCTTTTCTGTAGCATCTTTTTCAAAGAGTCAGAAACTGTGGACCACCTGGAAAAAAAAAAGTTTTCTATACTTTTACATTTGGCTTTATCAAAAGAATCTTTAAATTAGATCATTGCATTTGCAAGTGCTAATTTAATGCATTTAAAATACTTTATTGAAACATCATATGAGGATGCATTATCTAGGGGGTATTAGCTGATTCATCCAGCGGTCGGCAGATTCATTCAGAGGTCGGCAGATTCATCCAGCGGTTGGCAGATTCATCCAGCGGTCGGCAGATTCATCCAGCGGTCGGCAGATACGGCTTCAAGAGCAACCCGAGGTACCACAAGAGGACAGTGTAAAATCCCTAAATGTAAAACGACCTTTGCACATTCCTCCTTGTCATATAGGGCTGTTAAACAATGTAATAAGCTCCCGTCAGAGATACTGACCTTAAACAGCCTCACGGCCTTCACCACAAAGGTGAAAGCATGGTTTTAGAAAACCAAACATGTATGCACATTTAGTAGAGAGGATGAACAGTTAGATTATAAGATCTGAATGTAAGTATTTGTATGAATGTGTTACTAGCTGTGTTCTGCTTACTACTGGATACAGTTAGGGTTAGTATGAATAGGACTATATGGGTATGGATTTTAATTGGATTAAGTTGCTATATGTACAGGTTTGCATTTTAAATCATATCGTGTATATGTAAATATTAATGTTGACCCCTCCCCCTGAGGACTACAGATCAAAATTAGCTCTAAAGCTAGAATCTGGTACAAGCATCTCTGCCATTGTGCTTAATGTAATTGTACATTGTCCTACTAAATAAATAAAAAATAAAATAAACGGCCAGCACATAACATATTTAGATCACCATATTACCTTTTATTGATTTGAAAATGCTATATATGCCGCTAATGAAACTACTGCACATCGCATCAGGTTTGTGAAGTTGTAGTTCCTTTTGGATCATGCTTGCAACATGCACGGATGACATATCAAAAACATGCCGACAAGGTTTTTATGAGGGAACAGTATAACATTAAAGAAAGCTCCAAAAATGTAACATAATACCCCCTCTTTAAGTTTGTATGCATTTTAAAATGGGAAAGAGTGAGTGTATTCCTGATAAAGAAGCACTGTGAGCTACATTTGCTCCTATTGTGTCAAGTTTTGTAAGATTTAAGTGTTATTTATGTATTTTAATGATCAAGAATCAAGCACAGATTCACAGCAACAGACTAAACTTACATTTGATATTTTATAATAAGTACATTGAAATACATACATACATGCTCAAATGTGATTTTGTTAAAGATTTGTGTTGAATTTTTATTCAAAAGAAACACCTGCATCGATTGCTTTTTTCTAGCTGTTTTTATTGGAATTTGCTCAAATTTTGAATAGGTCTCAAACTATCATAAAAAAAATATTTTTCAGTCCTGTTCAAAAATGTAGTGGAGTAGAAAGTACAGATATCTTCTCTCAAATGAGGAAAAGTAATACAATAGATGCATTGAACTACATTCGCATAGGATACTTATCATATTGACATATTGTTCATTATATGAATTCTGGAACAATAGATTTTGAGGCTCAGTGTTTATCATGCATACATTTTCATTACAATAGTGGGGGAATTTGTGCTATTTTGGATGTAATACAAAAAGATTTGAGCTGTAAAGGGTTGAAAAAATAACTTCTATGCTATTTATTTGTTGTTGCTCAGGCCTTTTAATGTCTGCTTACTCTAATAATCCTACTTTCATGTTAATGTGTCAGAATCACGAAGTAGTTTCAATATTGTCGTTTAACGCAGTATATTTGTGTAGTTATATGTCATGTTTTAAAAGTGCACATTTAAGCCCCCTTTGCATTGCACTGTTATAACACAAGGTATTTACATAAAGGAGGTTAAGTTCTGACCTGTGTCTGAGCGCTTTGGTCTCCATGGCGATGAGAGCAGCAGCAGATTCATGGAGCAGGCTCTTCATCAAGACTTCGGCCTGAAGAAGTTTCTCCCAGTCAGACTGTGAGCTCTCCAAATCCTCATGGACAAGCTGCAGGACCAGAATGCATACAAATATAATAAGACAACATGGGGTAGAACTAATACATGGACACTAAACTGTATTCTCAACCAGATATTTAAGAAAGTAAAAATAAATCTGACATATTTGTGATCGAATGAACATTATTGGTGATAGAATGAACATTATTCGTGAAACTCTATTTATTTATTTATTTATTTACACAATAGGAACCATGATATGATTAGTGCATGTTTCTCTCATGGTATTAACTTTTTTTTTTTTTTATAAGGTCTACTGTCTAATGGATGATTAATAATCATATTATATTATATTATTATTATATTATTATTATTACAATATTATTAATGATTATTTTATTAACAATAATAATGAGCTTTGCACCTGTAGTCTGTGGCAGAGTTGTTCCATTGCCTGTAGACTGAGGTTTGGTCCATGGTTTAACTCCAGACTCAGAAAAATCTTCACTGTTTTGGTCTTTAACAGGTTCAGCTGTTTGTCAAATGAGTCCCACTGATTCTTTGCTTCAAGTAGCTGGTGTTGCGACAACTTGCTCTGGTAAAAACATTACACAACATGTTAACAAACTCAAATTTGTTCAGTTATGAAGCTTATTCATATATACAGTTCGGCAGTTTCATATATTTATTTAAAATTAACTCAGACAAGTGTAAACCTTCAAAAATGGTCACAATATTCTATATTCTTGGGGTCTCAGCCAGAGACTGTGTAAAAAAGTGGAGTGAGTATGACGTCACTCAGTGTTCGGCTCCAGTCAAATGAAGCTCATCGATCTCTAACAGTTATAGGGGCTTATATGGAGCCGAGTTCCCCATTTAGTTGCTATGATAATCCGGAGCGAGGTTGTTGAAGGTAACGCACCTTCTCGTCTGCACCTCTGATTTTGCAGGGAGCGGGTGCTTAGGAACACTGTCAATCAAACCTGTTGCCAACGCTAGTGGGAGCAAAGAAGGCACCTGATACGTCTGTTATTAATGCTCATATCTTGATTCAGACAAAAGAGTGAAGTAAAGACCCCAGGATCAGGTAGATTGCGTCGATACGAATATTTTAAGACCAAAATGACAAGCCTGACAGCAGCAGCTATACACAGATTGGCAACAGTTTTCCAGTGTAAAGTGAATTGGAGTTGATGGAGCCAGAAGTGTGCCTATGATCACTTCCTATTTGGAACGTGGCGGCTAGCAGGTTTGTCAAGTCCATTTATATATACACAGTCTATGGGTTCAACCATTTATTAATTAAACAAGGAAAAGACTATGTAATCAATAGGATGTTCTGTCTTTTGCCCCCATATCTGGGAGTATGAGATCAGTCATTTACTTGTTTTTGGTAACAATCTTCTTCTACCTATCAAGGGCTGGGTCGCGGGAGCAACTGGGATAGCCAGACTTTCCTCACCACAGACACTTATTCAAGCCCCATGCGTTATAGTGACAGGCTTAATTTTGCATTATCTAGTGTATGTGCATGTGAAGTAACCAACCACATTCACACAACTCTTATGTTCTAAAAATACATAAAAAATACACATTTATTACCTTCAGTTTGAGGGAGTCACAGTCCAGAGAAGTCTTCTCAATCTGAGAGATGATTTCACACACGCTGGTTCCCGTTTTATTTTGAAATTTCTTCTTTAGTTCCTTAAGTGCCTCAGACTGTAACTGTATCTTCTGCTCCAGCTCCTAAAATAAACATTGGCTGACAGATATAACAAAATGTTTTTTGTAAACCTCAGAAATGAGGAAAAGTATTTATATATATATTAATGAACAAACAATTTTAGCCTACAGTTTCAGTTATACAGGGTGTCCATAAAGTGTCTTTACAGTTTAAAAAATATATTACAAAGACAATTGATAAGGTATCTTAATCAGACTTGCTCTGCTGCTCTCAGTGGTTTAAAAAGTTTTTGAACTCATTTAATACACCTCTATATGGGCCCCATTAGTCGCACAAAGCACATCAGTACTCAGTTTCTTGCCATGTTCACTGTAGCCTAGGGTGTCCTGGTGCCACGTGCATTGAGGAGACACCCTTGTGCTCGAACATAGTGTTCGTTATGGACAAAGTGTGGCTAACACAGAAGTCCAATAACAAAACACCACTCGGGTTCAGATTAGGAAGGCCATTCTTCTTGATTTCGCCCCTCCAGGTGTCACTGTCATTGTCTCCATGGCCGTTGAAGTCCGCCAGTAGAACAATGGCGTTCCTGGTTGGTGTTCTACCTAGAACCCTTTCCAAGAACTCTAAGAAGGCCTGCTTTCTTTCACAAAATTTGTGAAAATTGTAGCAGTTTTAAGCCTGACTTTGGACCCTAAAACTTGGCTGGCAAGACCGTCCCAGTCTCTCCTTTCAATAGTGGGAAATCAGTTTGAAGTTTGCGATTAATCTGAAGCAGTGGATATTGCCGTGTCTGACCTGAGTTCGTATGAGGCTCCTCTGTATCTGCTCCACACTGGAAGGTCTTTGGGTTGAGTCCATCCATATTTTCTGCTCCTGGATCCAACTGTGTAGATTCTGTAAACAGGACTCTGCCTCAGTCCTTAGCTTCTGCTCCTGCTCCACAGAACTCACCTGGAAATCACGCACAGGATACATTTCATACTTCAATTTAGGATCAAGATGTCTGATACTAATACACAATAAAAGGCCCATATTATACTAATTTCTGATCTATGTTATAATATTTCCTCATCACAAACATACCTGGATTTCTGTTTTTCATTGACATGTTTAACATAGTTTTACAAATCTTTTCTCCCAAACTGAAAACACTTTGTTCCAGTTTTATTATGTCATGTGGTAATGTAGGAAGTGCTCCACTCTGTTTTCAAACTTCACACACATTCACTAGAAGGATTTGGATCATTTCAGCCTTGGAATTACTCATCTCTATGGAACTCAAGGTAAAAGGAGTTGTTAACTTGAAAACTATCATTTCATGACATCACAAGGTGGGACAGAGCATTGTGAGCTTGGGAGATGTAGACAGACTAATAATAAAGAGTTACTCAAACGTGTGAATAAAAACATAACTCCGGGTATGTCTTTGAGGAGGTAACAACATTATAACATGGCTTAAAACTCACAAAAGTCAATTTTGTGTAATATAGGACCTTTAAAGCTGCAATTTGTAAGTTCATTTTCTAGATACATTTTAAAAACTAATAATGAGCAAAATAATGGTTTATAAATATTTAAAAAACTATAATATCCATGTAAATTAGCAGTTATACATTTGTGAAGGTGCTCAGACATCCACGATGAAGGGATGTTTTAGATTTTTGGTAAGCTTTACAAATTGAAACAAAAACATCTCTTACCACTTCAGTGAGACTTTTCATACCTGGGACATGAGCCTGTGCTGCAAACTGAGCCAGCGATGGTTGAGTCGACCCTGTTCTTCTGCAAACTGGTTCCTCTCACAGCGTCCCTCGTAGTCCTCTGTGGTACTGCCCGTCTGCAGAGGCTGGTTTATCAAGTCCACAGTGGACTGATGAGCTGCCATCTCTGTCTGGAAATCCTTTAAGGAAATGCAAAGAAACACATTTTTAAGTAAAATGAAGATACATTGACCTCAAACTGTGCAAAACTCCAGCAGCCAGGCTTTTAAAAGGAACACCCAAAATGTCCCACATCACTCAGGTTCTATCATTCCTCCACTGGCTTCCAGTAAAGTTCAGGACTGATTTAAAATTGTAGCTATTACTTTTAGAGCACTCCACAGGGAGCCCCTCAGTATCCTGAGTCTTCCAATTCCTTACTCCTCTGGACGTACTTTCCAGTCCTCTAGTCAGAACGTGCTGGTGGTCCCAAAAAACTGATTTCAGACTCTGGGAGACCGGTCCTTTCAGGCTGTGGCCCCAAAACTATTGGGGGCCTTGCTCCTATCTCTCTGTTCATATAAAAAAGTGGACTGAGCGACGTCACACTCAAAGTAAAGCAAAGTATCATAGCAACCAAAGAGCCAATCCAGAGCGAGGTTTTTGACGGTAACGTTCCTTCCCATCTGCACCGCTGGTTTAGCAGGGGGTGGGTGCTTAGCAAACTTGTTTCTACCGCAAGCAGGAGCAACTTTGGGAAAAGAAGGCATCTGCTTTGTTTATTATTCATGTTCATATCCAGATTTACGGATACAATAGCAGAATAAAAACCTCATGTAGAGCGGATTAATACAAAGACCAAAATGAGGAGCCTGACAGCCGAAGTTATACAGAGAGGGGTAACAGTTTTTCAATAGAAAGTGAATTGGAGCCAGAGTCAGTGGAGCTGGACGCACACCCATGCTCAGTTCCTATTTGGAACGCAGCTATGTCCATTTATTCACTCTATGGTTGAGAAAAGCTTTTGGTTGATCGAGTCTTATTACCCTATTTGACTTGCTATTTATTTTGGTGTACCTGCTCTCTGTAAACCACTTTGTGACTTTATTTATATAGCACATTTCACAAAGTTGACTTATTTAGTTACATTTTATTGACCCTAGAGAAAACATCTGACCCAACCAAGTGTCTTGGGATTAATCCTGACAAGAATAGATTACTTCTAGATTACCTCGCTGAAGGATTAGCCATTGTGCATGTTCTGTGGGTATTTTGGCAATCACAACATCTTTCTCCTACCGGATAACCTGACCTGTTACTGTCTTTAAAGTAAAAATACAATTATTCTCTAAAGATGTTATGGAACAGTAATAAGATAATATTCTTAGCTGTGCACCACACAGAACAGAGGCACTCAGAAATCAAGAGAAATAAATGTATGAAGATAGACCTAAACTGAACAGAACATTAATCAAGTATAATTCAATATAGGACTAGAGCATGGTGATTATGGTGACGATGAATATATAAGTGTGGGTAGATGCTGTGAATAACTTTTACGAGACTTATTAAAAAAAAACTTTACCTTGCAGATTCTTAGAAGGACGTTTGGTTCAGGATCTGTTTGGTGGATGTTACTTTGTTCATTCAGTTTACATTCTGCAGCATCGAGCCAGGACTGCAGCTCCTGCAGCGCCTCCTGCTGGGTCAACATCTGAAACCAGCGCTGAAGAAAAAGAAAATTATGTAAATCATATTCTTTTGGTGTTTACTTATACTTATATACTAAATAATGTTGGAAATTTGGTGAGAGCTGTAACAAAAGCCTGATGTATTTGGAGGAGAGGGTCTGAGAAGCAGCAGAGAAGAGCAGAAAGAGGGAGAGAGACAGAAAAGCAGAGAGACAGGGGGAGAGACAGAGAGGGAGAGACAGGCAAGAGCAGACAAAGAGACAGAGAGAGGGAGAGGGAAGGAGGAAAGGAGAGAGAGAGAGGGAGAGACAGACAGAGAGGGAGAGAGAGAGGGACAAGAGCCTAGAGAGAGGGAGAGAGAGACGAGAGCAGAGAGCAAGAAAGACAGACAGAGGGAGGGAGAGAGAGAGGGAGAAGGAGAGAGAGAAGGAGAGAGAGCGGGAGCGAGACACAAGAGCAGAGAGAAGGAGCGAGAGAGAGGGGAGGAGAAAGACAGAGAGAGATATAGAGCTAGAAAGAGAAAGAGAGGGAGGGCGAGGAAGAGAGAGGGGGAGGTTTCTAGAAATACAGAAGCTCACATTGGAAGTTGTGTTATTTCATTTAAACTGTAGAAAATCTGATCAGTGATGGAGGCTGTGGAAAGAATAGACTCGGTTTCATAGTGTATTTTGAGCCATGATCTGGCTAAAAGGATACTGTCATAAATAGATTTGGGCTTTTGTCACATATGTTTGTTCATGTTGTTATTTTTGTTGGGAAATCTTTTATGTATAAGGGTGGACTCAAAAATGAGACAAACTAAATCATATCCGAAGGAACTGCAAGAAACACAAAGGATTTCATATTGTCAACATAAAGCTCAAGTCACATGTAGACTTACTGTGAGAAGAGGAACCACAACTTTTACTCAAGTCACACTGTACAATATATTACTCAAGTAGTAATAGTATTGGGTCTAAAAAAAAAAACTACTCACTGCCCACTTTTGTATAAATGTATTCATCTGGTAGTATTTGTCAAATCATTTGTACCTTATGCAGTATTTGCAGCAAAGCAGGCACCTGCGCCCTGAGACTAGACCACTGCAGCTCTATCTGTTTGACTCTGGACCAGACTGAGTTTGGATCCGGATCTTTCTCTCTGTCCTGGTCTTTGTCCAAGTCCTGGCCCAAGTCCTGGTGTAGGTCTGAGTTTTGGATCTGGAGCATCTGGGATCCTGAGGTCTGCACTGCGGCCTTAAAACCTGCTCTGGACTCAAGCTCTTTGGACAAATCCTGAGAAACAAACATTACAATATATTACAAAACAATAATGTTTCTGACATAAAATAGAAATTTCCCTAGTAACAAAAATTAAAGGCCCTATACCAGGTTTTCTCCCATGTATTTGAGCAAAATGTGTCTTGTACCAGTAGATATATTGTAGGAGCTTTTGAGGTCAAAATAAGTCTGCTGTATCTTGTCTGCATCTAATTGTAGCGTTTTATGGCCTAAGAATCAGGAAATGTTCATTAGCATGCTAGTTGTTAGCTCTGATCTCTGAGAGTTGTGAAAAGCACTTATAAACTTGGTGAATAATTAGGATGCTCAGAATGCATAAGGTAAGTGAGGAATATGTTTGGACCACTACAATCTGTTAAAAATGAACTAGTTTTGTTTTTCATGTTTTTAAGACTGAGACAGTAAAAATAATAGTTACTGACATTATATTAACTGCAAGACACTCACCATAATTTGTAGAAAATGTGCTTTTCTGGCATACGTATCTTCTTCCTCATTGGCCGAGACAACTTGCTTCTTGTCAATCATGTCTCTAGCTACACCCATCCATTCAGAAAGTGCAGCAGAGTCACGCAAAAACCTGAACATAAAAATCATTATTTGTTCAACTGTATTATTCGCATTTACAGAATTATTTACATGGACAAACCTAATCATTATAACTCCAGTTTTATAAATAAACTCAAATGATTTTAGATGTGAAAAGTAAAAAGTTAATTTGGATGGATTTTAAAATCTTGGTCTCAGTATCGGCCACAGCACCATGGCAAATATTAGATATCACATCGGCTCAAAAAAATCCATACTGGACCTTCCCTTTAATAAATTTGGGTACATATTGATATGATGACATTTTCAAGTGAAATTAATATAAAGCAATTACCTCAATGGCCTATATACATAAAATACTAGTAATAAGTTTGACAATATAACTATTTATTATACTGTTTTATGGGTAACGTGTTTTGTGTATTTTTATACTGAAATGACAAATACATTATGATTCTGAAAAACATTTTGTATGAGGTAAAAAAAAAAAGTCAATAAAAATATAATATAACTGTACAAGAAAGTCTCTCTGACCTGCTCCTGAGTTTACTGATTTTGAGCAACGTCTTGAGTTCATGGTCCGTTCTTTGTGTCACATTTTTCCATCTCAAGTTCATTTTCCTGCAGATAGGACCCACTCCTCCACATCCAGACATCTGCAGCTCTGAGCCCGACTTCAATACACGAGACACACGAGAAGAGCTTTCACCCAAAACATTTAGTATGTCCTGCAAGAAAATTACATTCATTCATTAAAGTGCACCCTCTGCTCCATCTGGCCTCTCCTTAGCATCCTCTGCTCCATCTGACCCTCTTCTGCATCCTCTCCTCCATCTGACCCTTTCCTCTGCATTCTGTGACCTTCTCCTCCATCTAACCCCCTTCTGCATCCACTGTTTCATCTGACCTTTTCCTCTTCATCCTCTGCTCCATCCGACCCCCCTCTGCATCTTCTCCTCCATCTCACCCTCCTCTGATTCCTCTCTTCCATCTGACCCTCTTCTCTGCATCCTCTTTCCTCCTCTGCATCCTCTGCTCCATCTCTTTCCTCTTCATCCTCTGCTCCATCTGACCCTCTCCGCTGCATCCTCTGACCTTCTGCTCCATCTGACCCTCTTCTGCATCCTCTGCTCCATCTGAACCTCTCCCTTATACCATATATTCTCTGTCCGTCCTCTATATATCTTCACTCTCCCTCCTCTGTTCACATCAGAATTCTATCCACCCTCTTCATAAAAACAGCCCAAGCTATAATGTAATATTCATTAATAGTGATAATACTTTGTAGGTGGAGAGGTAGTTTGCCATGTGCTCGTCTGAATCCCACTCCTGAGGCATGACGGGAAATGAAGTCTCGGTGTTCCTCAGCAGGGAGTCCATCCAATCACAGTCCTGCTCCCACTCAGTCCACAGCTACAGTAATGACACAGATAAGGTTTTAATCAAAGTACTATTAACTGACTCAGGGGTAGATATTTGGTATATTACCTTTTCAAATGTAATTTGGCAGTGCAATATCCAATTATTGTTAAACCACATATAAAATTGAACATATTTGAAGATTAAGATTAAACTAAACATACTTTTTTAAACGTTTAACCATGTCATATTTTTTTCCCTCATTAAAAACATTTTTTTTTAAAAAACATTTTAAACTTTTTTGCATCTTTATTCAAAGTGTAAAAATAATATTCTTGTTAGTTGGTTACATTAAGGTCATTATTATATTTTATTTTATTTAAATATGTTATTTATTTTGATATTTGATTTCATATTTCTATTCTCCTGCTGCTCTTTGCAACTCCGGAAATTCCCCATTGTGACACAAACAAAAGTTATGTTATTTTATCTTTCTTAAATTGAATACATTACCTGCAGTGTGAGCTCCATTTTGGTCCCGATCTCTAGTCCGTACTCCTGAAGCTGGATGACTTCCTCCCTCAGGTTTTCCACAGTTTGTTGGGAGTTTTCTAGGAATTTTTTAGAAAGGAGCTGCAGGGTCTTAAAATGTTGGTATAGAAACTGGAAGAATTTCTAAATGTGGACAAAAAATAAATAAACTGATTAACAATTGAAGATTTAATAGTGCTACATATTAAGTCGGCCCGTCTGCTCCATTTGACCCTCTCTTCTACATCCTCTGCTCCATCTGACCCTCCCCTCTGCATCCTCTGCTCCATCTGACCCTCTCCTCTGCATCCTCTGCTCCATCTGACCTTCTCCTCTGCATCCTCTGCTACATCTGACCTTCTCCTCTGCATCCTCTGCTACATCTGACCTTCTCCTCTGCATCCTCTGACCCTTTCATTTGCATCTTCTGCTCTATCTAGCCCTCTCCTCTACATCCTCTCCTCTGCATCATTGGCTCCATCTGCATTAAATCCTCTTGTTGGTCTTCCTCTTGGCATAACTCAGCATCCTTCTGCCCATATAGTCTCCATTATCCTCTGTACCAGATGTTCACTGTCCTTCCTCTGATTCATATATTTACTCCCCCTCCTATCTGCCCCTCTGGCTCTGCCCCTCTGGCTCTGCCCCTCCGGCTCTGCCCCTCTGGCTCTGCCCCTCTGGCTCTGCCCCTCTGGCTCTGCCCCTCTGGCTCTTCTCGTCTATAATCTCTTGCACTGACCGTATTGCTTTTGATGTGTTGCTGGAGCTGTTCTTTGCTCTGCAGTGAGCTGTTTCTGGTCTGGAGAAGGTGGACTCTCTCAGATCCAGCAGACAAGAGCTCTCTGAGGCTGGCAAGCAGCTGGTCAAACATCTGCTGAAGATCTGAGCTGCTCTTCAGGTCCACGAAATGAGAGGAGACTCCAAGCAATGCACTGTCCAACTCCTCCTGATAATACAAGAATACAAGTGTGATCAGAAATTAAATTAGATTACATACACCATGTTTTTCCTAATGCAAAATATCAAGGAAAAGGGACAAGGACGCCATGCTAGTCTTGGTATAATTAACTTACCCTGGATATTCTAATGAAATCGCATTAGAAACAATAATATAAATAATGCAGTGGTACAATTTCTCGTATTAGCCAATGATGCTCTGGGGTGGACTGACAGAGAAGTGTCACCCACATTGCCTGGTATGAATGCAGTGTGTGAATGAGTGTTGGTGGTGGTCAGAGATGAAGCAGATTTCACAGCTTCACTTCTGAGTCATTATTTGACGACTAAGTTTCAGTTAGATTCAATTCAGTTTCACAATACATAGAAGAACAATAAAATACCACGATATCATGTCTAGTTAGTATTACCTAAAAAATGGGTTTTCAGTGTAGTCTTAAACTGTGTTAAAGACTGAGAGGATCTGACAGGCAGAGGGAGTGTGACAAAGTGGGCCTTTGTCCCTTTTAATCTTCCATAATTTTGTTTGTTCACATGTATGTTCATTTTCAATAATTGTCCATATAAACTAAATAGAACTATCCCGGGTTTGTTTTGTTTAGTTTTCAGTTAGTTTAATCACCACACACACATTTGTTACTTTAAAGATATTTTTTTTGCAATCTACTTACCTGAATTTACCTGTCGGCCATTTTTATAGGCTTGGGTGTGGCTGTGGGCTGGACCATGTGGAGGGGAGAACTGGTTTTGAGTTCAAAACACTAACACTATATTTAGTTAAGGGACTTAGGCCCAAAGAAATGGTAACAGCTAAAGCTGGAAATTATCCCCACAGCACCTGTGGAAAAGGTGGTGTATGCCGGGAGAGGTGCTTCCGTAGGCAGAGGGCTATTTAAGAAGCCTCAATTAGTAATTCGGGGAGACATCGGTGTAGGAAGGGTACACGTGGGGTTTTTTCATTTCTGTTGCTTTTGCTTATGTTGAGCACAGTTATTTTTTTGTAAATTTTTTTTTTTTTTTTGCATGTTTTCCACGGGGCCTTGAATAAATTGTATTAAATGGGACTTTTCTGAGTCTACCTCCTATTTCGACCACCTCGGGCCAGCTTCCCCACAGGAAGGCTGATCTATAGTCTGGATGCAGCCACAGAAAAGGCTCTGTCACCTCTGCTCTTGAACCTGGCTTTGGGCACAGCCAGCAGGAGCTGGTCAGCTGGCTTCAGGGCTCTGGGTGGAGTATAGAGTTGCAGTAACGCCCTCAAAAACAAACAGGACCCATAGAGTGCACACATTTAAATACAATTGAATTGCACCTGATATGTAATAAGGATCCAGTGCATGTAGCACAGCACAGCTCTCGTCTTTTGTTTTTTGTTTTGTGTGGAGCCCCACACACAAAGAATTGTAATAATCCAGACTTGATTGTTGTTACAAATGCCTGGATTGCTTTTTCAAATCTGACTGTGGAAGGTTGGATTTAGCAAGGAGCCTCAACAGAAAGAAACTAACCAAACATAAAATAAATAAGTACATGATACACATACACATACTTTTACATACCTCAAACTCAACAGAAAAGGTGAAGGCTGAATTCATGTCTGATTATGCCTACCCTTTTTTGTAGAGGGAATGAATAATGCACTCTAAAGTGCTTTAGGTGTCTTGAAATGCGCTGTATAAATCATTATTCATGTGCATTCAATGCATTATTCATGTATTATTACAAAATGAGTATATGCGAGAAGGAGCTGGGATCAGTTTAAAACATCATCCTCTTTAACACTTTGGTTACTGCTGCCCAATTCAGTTTTAAACAGCATAAATAAAACCATTTTTCCTGGTACCTGCAGCTGTAAGGCCTGGTGGAGCACAGACTGAGGCAGAGTCTGGTTCTGCAGCAGAGACTTCAGCTCATCCGACTGGAGCTTCAGAGGGGACAGGACCTGAGGGACACAAGATAAAGCGTGGTGTAAGAAACAGGGTCAATCATGACGGGTTCTGATCTTCCAAATGGACTTGGGTCAAACTTGTACCTGCAGAGTGTCAGTGAGGCTGGTCTGGTCTGGTCCGTGTGTTATTTGGTGAACAGTGTTTTGGTTAGAGGTGAAGGCAGAATGCAACTCTTTCAGACGATTCTGTTAGACACACAGACCATAGCATGCCATAATATATTGGGATATGGAACTGATAGATTTAATTTAAATATATATGAACTAAAAAAATCAGTGTCTTTGTTATTTTAGTTAGTTTGTGGTACTATGAGACTATTAGTAATGTAGATAGTAAACTATCTACAAATTAATTAGATTACAGTTACTAGAAACCTAGAAACCTTTAGGTTTTGACCAAAAGTTAGTGTAGTCAATTAAACAGTTTTGTAAAACAGTAAAAAAAAAAACAGTAAATAGGTATTAAAGGCATCGAATGGCCCTCGAGTGTGAAGCACGACTTAGCCGACCCAGCACTCCCTAAGGGTGGTGCTAACGCACCGCTTGTCTCTTTTCTATTGCAGCTTTGGGCTGTACTTGTCAGTAAACAAAGTACAAAGTAAATTTCATTTTCTTCAATGAAGCTAATAAGTTTTTATATTACTTTGAAATGTATGAAAATTTGGCAAAGCCCATGCACTCCTGTAGGGGCTTGGGTCTAAAAATGTGACATTATGATTTGGATTTTGGATTCTTAAAAACTATGAATGAAAGAATTGTAGTTCATAGAAGAATGTACAGGTCGCATCTTCTGGTGTTTATAGAAAATTGAGGTTAAATAACAGTCATGCATTTTAGAAGTTGGTTTCTGAGCTACTATTGCTGTAAGTTATAAAACTTATAGTAATCAGCTATCTAATGATTTATGAAACAAGCAATCTAAACGTACTTTTAAAAAGAGTGATCAGATATTCATAATCAAATTAGTTCCATGCATTAGTATCATGTACCTGTGCTGTGGCGGTGTCCTCTACTTGTTTCTTCACTGCTCCTTCTCTCTGGGTCAGACCTGTTTGAATCACAGGGAGGATCCTAACCACAGTCTGCAGACACTCATGACCTCTGTGTGACCCCAAGAAACACGTGAACTTTGACCCCTCAGACTCCAGCACTGTGCTCAGAGAATGCAGCTCCGAAGACACACCCTGGAAGTAAAACATAAACTATCATAACATTTATAAATACAAACTTCTATGTGAAGTTAGAGGCCAATATAAAGTGTACCTAATTTACATTAACCACTACTATTATAGTTGAAGTGCTAGTTTCAACACCCAAACTCTATATCGTGTTGTATAGTTTTTTTTAAACTACTGAGTCGTATCACAGTGCATGTGCATTTTAAATGTATGGGGTATTTTACATTTATGGGGTATTAACTTCTAACACAGAGAATATTTAGGTCACCGTGCTATCTTTTATTGTTTTAGAAATGCAATATTTGCCAAACACAATGTATGAGCATGTTTTATATGTTTCACTTTCATTTGTGACACTCTGAGTCCCCCCTCCCCTTGCTCCTGGTGTTAAGCCATGCCCCCTTCAGAGTGCTACCACAATACAAACGGCGTGCACCCCACTAATGAAACTACTGCACATTGCATCGGGTTTGTCAAGTTGTTATGTATTGTTTTGTATCATGATTTTGTATATTTATGGAGAATTGTCATGTGGGAGCATGGGTAAGGATGGTTCGAATAGGGCCTGGGAGAAACACTAACATGCACGGACGACATCTAAAACCTCTTCAGGCATGTTTTTATGAGGTACAATACACAAATGCTGACACAACATCTCATTAGAAACTATTCCCATAATTGGAATTATATTACATTCATTGGGCCTATTACTCAATAATTACTCAGAAAGTTCTTGTCTAATCAAAGAGCTACCTGTAGTTGAAGAAGTGCTTGTTTTCCCTCCTCTTCAGTGTAAACACGGACAGGAGACAGGAGCAGACTGGAGAGAGCAGACAGAGACAGGGACGCACTGCTCAGCAAATGAAATGCACCCTCCTCCACAGTTTGTGAGCTGACATCCTGAAGTCAAGAGAGAAGGACTGAAGTTAAAGCTACAATCTCATTATGTAAATAAACTTAACATTAACAAGGACACTAAGCACTGTGGGACATATTTCATCACAGTGTAATTTGTTACAAAGGCCAACAGTTGTGTCTGTATTACAAAAAAGATTACCACTAATTAAAGCTGCACTGTGTAACTTTTCTGTTGAGAGGGTCGTCACTTCCTTGTTGCCATGAAGAAGTTAATGCTTTTCCTGGGATGCTGTAGAGCCATCTTACAGTAAAGTGCATGTTTCTTCAAGTCTTTTAGCTATACAAATGTCTGTAATTGAATTGTGGCAGACCCCTCACCAGGAAAATTACATAGCGTAGCTTTAAAATATGACAACAATAGCCACGTTTTGTATGAAGAATTAAGCTTAGTACTGTTGCACTCATAAATAGTACAAAGAAAAATTGTTTGGTGAATCTTCTTTTGTAACTGATATCCGAATAGCATTGTGTTTCATCCCCTGTAAAACCACCACTACATTAGCGCCCTCACCTGGCCGCTCCGCTGCGCGCTCCTCTTCCCCAGCTCTCTCGAGAGTTTGACCAGATTTTGGAGCTCTTTTAGGGCTTGTTCTCCAATCACACTCCCCGCTGCTCCATCACCGCGCCTTATGGAAGTGTCTGCCACCTTCACAAAATGAAAAAAAAAAAAAAAAAAAAAAAAAATCACCCAAAAAATACACCTTTACACTGGACTTATCAGGCTCCGCGGGATGCCCATCTCCACAATGACAAACTGGGCCTCTGCAGCTCAAAGGAGGTGGTAATGGAAGCAGTGCAGTACTTTCGTGTGAGTTTCTAGTATTTGTGGAGTGATAATGAAGTACTTGAACACTAGGGGGCGGGGGTACCTGGGAGGGGGGCAGATGGAGGGTGAGCTCCAGAGAATGCAGCACGGTGTGGAGTCTATCCCACTTTAGGAGGCCTGAGTCTGGGGAGGTGTCGGCAGTATGGGGTCTGGAGGAGAGATGAGGATGGTGGTTAGAGCTGTTTTAAGATGTGTTATAATAATTATTTTTGTCACATGAGAAAGCAGCAAAATTGTACTGAAGTAACTTTCTTCAGAATAATATTAATCAAGTACTACAAAGTATTGGTTTGAGAATTTACTTAAGTAAGATTAAAAATGTAATTTGAAGTGAATGTAAATGGGAGAACAGAATCTGTACTTATTAGAGAAATAGTACCATTACTTCAGAATAATATTACTCAAGTAGAAGCACAAAGTAGTGGTCCAAGAAATTATTTAAGTAAGAGTAAAAAAGTATTTGGGGAAACTCCTACTCAAGTAACTGACTTATAATTTGAAGGAGAAAGTAATGCACAAAATCTAGTATTTTCAAAAGATAGACACAAAAATTAGACAAACTACATCGTATCTGAAGGAGCTGCAAGAATCACAAAAGTTCAAATCATTTCATATTGTCAACATAAAGCTTTTGTCAGTTGTAGACTTGTTCTGAGTGGGAAGAGTATGAATTATTATGGCTAAAAGGGAACAGTCAGTGCTTTCAGCACCACCCTCTGGTGGTCCATAGGGATGAAATATCACTTTTACCCAAGTAGGAGTATTGTTGCTGTACAGTAATTGAGTACTATAAACCTCTGCAAGAAAGTAAACTGGGAATTTGCATTTCATATAGTACCTGTTGTCCAATGTCTCCTGGGACTCCTGCAGTCTGGTTCTGCTACTATGTCTGGATAGAGCCTGGGTCAGTCCTCTCTGCTCTTCCAGCTCCTGCTCCAACTCCTGAACACAAGAGAAAAGAGCAAAGGGTTGTACAAGTGATAGAATTTTCATTCTAATGACTGGACTGATGGATTGGACATTAAATACTTGAGGTACCTTCTGCTGCTGCAGGCTGCTCTGTCTCAGTAGTTTGTTTCTTGGGGAGGACAAGATTTCCTGGACACTGCTGCTGCGCCTGAGTTTCCTCTGCAGAGGGGACTCTACTCTCTTTGTGGGACTGTGGTCTTCGTGACGCTCCTGGAGAAGTCTTTGGAACGAGACTAGACTGGACTTTAGAACGTCCAGTCTCTGGAGCAGAACATCAGCATCCTCATGGCGAGATTGAACGGAAGCATTCTGAGGGGAGGAGAGGAGCAGGTCATGATCCTGGTGGGGGTGACTCTCTGATGTTTCTTGATAGGACTGGGTTAAACCAATGTCTTCTTGGGGGAAATAGGGAAGGATGGCTGCATTTGACCCATTGTCGAGCAGGGGAAGTTTTGACCGAGGTTCTGAGTTGAGGTGGGACAGGAGGCCAACTTTCTGTTCGATCTCCAAGAGCATTTCCTAAAATGAGAAAATGTAATCAAATCAGGAATGTGAGTTTCCAGCTATATTCCTGTGTGTCAAATGCCCTTCCATCCTTCAATATCCATCCTCCTGTATGCCTGTGTGTAAGATGCTCTTCCCCCCTCCTGCATTCCCCATGTGTCAGATGCTAGTGACATCTGAGAATGATTTTATGAACTACTTTTAGTGGAAAAATGTGTAGGTATTACTATAACAAAAGAATAGAGGTACCAAAAAAAATGTTTCCTTTTGATAACAAGTTTTGGTGGGTCCTGGGAGAGTGGCAACATCAGCACAAAGGAATGATTGAAAAGATACAGTTTTTATGAAAAGAAATTGTGTTAAAAAGAATTTAAAATTATGATTATGCCATTGTATATAATCACTAAAAAACAGAAATAAATACAGAAAAAAATACTGTCCAATTATAGTCCAAGTACTGCTAAAGAAAAAAACAACAACTTTAAAACAATGAGCTAAAGGATGTACCCAATTTTACACTTGTGTTTTGGCAAAATATGTCTCTCCTCAATACAAATATACTGTATAAGCAACTCTTGAAGTCAAAATAAGTCTGATGTGTCGTGTTTGCATTTAATTATGAATCTAGTAGTTGTTAGTTGTTAGTAGCTTCAACTTGACTGCAAAACTCCACTCTGGTCTTTGAAAATTGTACTTATGGTAAATAATAGGGTGCTCTCAACGCATTAAGTAAGTGAGGAATAACTTTGAGGCACTGCAAACCATTTAAAATGAACTAGTTCTGTTTTTTTCAGTAAAAAACAAGTACAGTGATCTCTACAAAGTGAGTTCAGCAGAATATTAAAGGCTGAATGGAGTCTGTTGTCTAAAATGATGGATACCTGTTCTTCCGTCCTATACAAAAGCCCCATAGATGTGACAGGCAGATATGGGTCAGGACTTGACTCTTTGAATAAGGCTCATGTCCCATTGGAGGTGTTTGCTTACCCACAATCCTTCACTCCTCCTACATGCCGCGCCCGTCCAAAATAACTCTGAATCTTTAATATGAGCTCACATTTCAGCACTGTTGGGTCAGGAGCAGGTTGCCATGGGAACAAACTCCAACCAAAACTCAAGCCCTTTCAAAATAAAAGGTCTGATACTTAATAATAATCTAGGTGTCACGAGTCTTATTGTGAAGGACAGCAGAGAACAGAGACGAAATGAGTTTACTGTCTGAGTGTCCAGTTTCATCTACGTCACTTCATTTGTTTAATTTCACATTCAAATATCTGCACTCCTAAACTAACAATAGAGAGTAGTAGAGTTGTAATGACACTAAAATTTCAAACTAATGGGCGTATACTAGTTTATGTGTCTTATACTTGTTTTGATACAGCTCAAGATGATTCTAAAGATATTCAGTAAAGGTTCCTGAATCCTACAGTGTTAAGATTAAATATTAAGTTTAAACTACATAGCCTAAAATTGAACATAACATAAAGAGCTAATTATTTATATGTTGTATGCAATATTTCTCCTAATATTTTCATCAATTACATTCCCTGATGAGCCTAAACCACACACTTTGACCAAACTTTACAAAAGTCTGGAACCGTATCCAGTCTCACCAATTTCTGTTGGGCGTGAGTGGCAGGTGGATTAACCAATCAGAGAAACAGTCCGTCTGGACATGGAGGCTTACGAGTAAAAAAAAAAAAAACCCAAAAAAAAAAAAAAAAAACCCAAGAAACTTTTGTTTAATATCTGAGCTGAGGTAAACGAGGGTTCTGAATGACAGGAGAATATTCAAGAGGAGATGAGTCCTTGAGTCTTGGAGCATTTGAGAGACACGGGACATAAATAAGTGAGTGTGGTCGGCTTGTTGTATAATTTGAGAATGCATTCTCTCATCTGCTCCTGCATTTGAACAACAGTTATTGTAAAAGAGAGAGAATCCGTTACCATTAGATAAAACAGCTGGCCTTCCTAACACCAGTTACCTGTGATGCTATCTCAGTGAAATCATTGTATCATGTTTCAGTCCTTCTCTGTTTAATGCAGCTTCATGGCCAAACACAGACACACCCACTCTTCCTACTGGCCAGGCTCTGTATGAGTGGTAGATCAACTGAACCAGTCACAGTGAAGAGTGAACTTTCAGAGGCAGCAGACGACTTTTTCCAGTTCTTACAGGCAATATTAAGTTTAGAGGAAACATGACAAAATCATAAGAGTGATGGGGCGACAGTAGCTCAGTAGGTTGAGTGTTTGTCCACTGATCCGAAGGTTGGCGGTTCAAATCCCGCTCTCTACATAAACATCATTGGTTGAGTGGTTAGATCCACTGACTTGAAGGTTGGCGGTGCAATTCCACAGATTAATGCTGTGTTGTGTCCTTGGGCAAGACACTTAACCCACCTACCCCAGCCCTTGGGACAATGGGTGGAAATTAGCCTCTGGCTATAATCCGGCGTGTTTACGTTCATGTCTGTCATGTCATGTCTGTTCATCAACATGCACTGTCCCAACCAAATAAAATAAATAATAATAATCTGGCTCTAATACAGTTGCACACAAATATAGATATATATATCTTGTTTTCAAAGCACAATACTTTACTTAATTTAAATTAGATAGATAGATATATAGATAGATAGATAGATAGATAGATTTAAAGAGAGAGAGAGTAAGAGAGAGATTATTAGATATAGATAGATAGATAGATAGAGAGAGAGAGATTTTTTTTCAAAGTAAGAATAATTAATTATTTTAAAAATAAATTTAAAAGAAGAAAAATGTTCCTGTTCCTGCTCAGCCTCTTTATGACCTCTCTGTATTTGTTTTATATTCAAGACTTTAGTGTTCTGAAGAACCAGACCTCTGCAGGAAGCAGTATTATAAATATATTACACCTGAAATAATCATTAAACCAAATATCAAGCTCCTTCAGTATAATGGATCTAATCTGTGTGGGACATTAGGTCACAAGTGCATTAATCATTTCCAGATACAATCTACACTCTTTGATATCATGAAATTACTTATTGACAAAACAAGAAAGTAGTCATCTGTAGGGTCAAATCTCAAAAATGTGTAAAAAAAAAAAATCTGACGACAACAAAAAACCAAGGCACACCATCCGTTTAGAAAAGCTAAAAAGCCTTTATTGCATCTTGGCTAATAAGGATAAAAACATGCGCACCAATGCTTTTCAGCCAACACATCGGGGTGAAAGAGCAAACCCAGGTCAGAGGTGGTCACTCCATGCACCTCCATTTAAAGCAACATGGACATGCAAATGCATAACTTTAGATGTGCCTCACCATTATATTTACATCACTTGTAATAGTGATTTTAAAATATTGCAACGTCCAGTCACTGCCACGGACTGCTGAGCTGAGTCCAAAGGCAAAGCTCTCGATTTACTACTGGTCAATCTATGTTCTTCCTTTGGGTAAAGACCGAAAGGACAGGATTGCGGATACAGGCGGTCAAAATGAGTTTCCTCTGCAAGGTGGCTGGGTGTTGCCTTAGAGATAAGGTGTGGAGTGTTGAGTAGAACCTCTGCTCCTCTACGTCAAGAGGAGCCAGCTGAGGTGGCCAGATGCCTGTTCCACATGCCTCCTGGATGCCTTCTTGGAGAGGTGTTCCCGGCAAGAGGCGCCGGGGAAGGTGTCCTTGCTGATGATTTTCTATATGTATTTTTGAGAGTTTACTCTACGGCAACTACGATATTCCAAATTAAAAACAACTCCTTCTCTAAAGACCACCTGTCTACAATTTTGAACTCTACATGTACCCACACAGCACTTCTCACATATTCTTTTTTTTAAAAGTATTCTAACTTCTACAATGTGTTTTCACAATACTAAAATTTCAAACTCTATTTTGATACTTAGGAATAGACTTGATACTCAATACAGATTCTGATACCACTATGATCATGTTTTTATTTAGACAAAAGAATGGTATTTTCAACTTTAAATGCTAGTACTTTCTTTTCTATTCCCATGTGGCCTTATATCTGTGTAATCCCTCAGTGGTCCAGCAAGGTTCCATAGTGGTCCAATGGGCGTATACTAGTCTATGTGTCGTATACTTGTTCTGATACAGCACGACCAGCAAGATCATTCTAAAGCTGTTCAGGAAAGGTTCGTCTGTCTTGTGAATGATTTTTTTAGTGCCAAAACCTAGTTGTGATATTAGTTTTAGAATTGATTAGTATCTGAATTTCAAAACTTTTGACAATGCTACATCGCAGTTTCCAGTGAAAAGTCAGTGAACATGATTTCTTATGGAAATTTGATTACCTAATGTTGCTTCAGTGTTTGTTTGGGTTCAGCGCTGTAGCCACTGCATACCAAAGACCACAAATCCAAACCACTATTACACATCTCAAATATTACACAAAATGGCAATGACACTGACGAGAAGAAACCATGTCCACACTGCCCACAAAGCTAAAGTAAAGGCATGGACTGTTTATCACTCAATACAAAAGATGCAAAATAGGAAAAGGAAGAAAGGACGAAAGAGAAAAGAAAAAATGAAGGAGTGAAAACATTCCATCACGGGCTGCACAAACTCTGAACAAAAGCTCTGCAGCATCAGGTTTAGACTTGTCGGAAATGTACCTCAAACTGTACATGTGATTCTTTATGTGACTAAATAAAAGTCACTGAGCGAAACATACTTCAAAACTATAAAAAGAAAATAGTTAATATGTTGTGTGGGGTAGGAGCATTTCCAGACAGAAGCTTGTCAAAAATGTTAAGTTAGTAGTATAGTAGTGACAATAGGAATGAGTTACCATGTTATAATAATATTCTCTTCCTATGTATCGACTATAGCTTTATTCAGAGTGATTCATGCCTCTTTGAATAATCTTTATTCTCCTTTATTCAAGACACCATTGCTCTGAAAATCCTGCTTTCCCCTAAACCCCATGGATGCCTAGCGCTCTTCATTACTTCTTTCGCAGATTTTAATTTTTGAATCTGTGATACGTGCAGGATTCAGCAGCACAATAATAATAATAATGATAATAATAATAATAATAATAATAATAATAATAATAATATAACCAGAAGATTTTATTAAGTTATTTTAGATGAATATTGCGATTCAAAATGTCCAAAATATAAAATAATGACCCACATGTGTCATAGATTATAACTATACAGTAGACACATGTATAATAGGTCTTCTTTAAAAAGGTAAGATTTCACCAGAATTATTCCTGTTCCATTAACAGTGCACTATTGACCTTATGGTGGAGCTGTTGTTTACACCCAAACTTCCCTCTGTCCTCTCTGTTTTACATGATGTACTCCTCCTCTGTACAGGTGCATTGTGGGACAGGTTTAAGTGACACACTGCCCAGCGCTTTTCGTGTTATTGATAGAACCGCACTGCAGACAGGGGAGGAGTAGGGAAGGGAAGGGCTAAACTGGTCTGACTTCATATTTGAGATAATGATATAAACACTGTGTTCAGATAATAATTAAAACTAATGCAAATGAACAGTCACAAAGAGAGGTCTTACATCATGGGTTCTAGAGGGATTGTTTAAAAGAACAGTTTGAGTTTGAATAGCATCGTTTATTCTTCCTAGTCAGTTTTTGGCAACTTTAGCGCAAACTTCTAAAAGTACATTTGTAGCTTTCTGGTCAAAAACAGCTAAATCTAAGTTTGTGCTGTCTACAGTGGTCTCTGCAATATCAAGTACTTGGTGACATCACACAGGACTTCCCTGATTACAGACAGGTATTTCTGATTGCAAACACCTGGCTGCAGGGGCAGAGTTTGAAGTATGGGTGCCTGAGGCTGTATTTTCTGGTTGAGAAACCATTGCAGATATAAGATTTGTTTAATAGTTTTTACACCTTGATGGACGTGACTGACAGGAAGCTTAGCCAATCAGAGAACAAGTGAACAAGGGAATGACAGGTGTAGTGGGCATGGCTTACCTGCCAAATGAGCATGTGAGAGGTGGAGTGGGCAGGGCTTACCTGACAGGTGAGCAGGTGCTTCTCCAGGGCCTCCATGTTTTTCCCATCAGCCCAGGCAGTTCCCAGGCTGTAGTGAGCTGTGTGCAGCCAGCGCTCCAGCTCAGACACTCGCTCCAGGATGACATGGAGGAGAGGGTCTAAAGGGGACGAGGGGAGGGGGGCAAAGGTTGGGAGGGAGAGGGAAGTGAAGGGGGAGAGGAGGGGGACAGCGTGAGAGAGGGAAGGGGGGAAGAGGGAGGACAGGGGGGAGAAGGCTGATCAGAGCGGGGGTCGTCTGGGGCCTGGACAGAAGAGAGCCATTAAAATGTGTAAAATGATGTATAAATTATTATTAATTCACTTCACACTCAGAGGTGGTAAGATACTATTGTAGCCACAGCTGCCCTGGGACAGACTGACAGAAGCAAGGGCCATCTGCACCATCGGCCCCTCCCGCCACCAACACTCAACCATCACATTCATACTAGGCAAGGTGGGTGAAGTGTCTTGCCTAAGGACACAGCAAGAGTTTTCTGCCTTCTCCACATTGCCACTCCCTCTCGCTCTCTCCGGTCCTGCTCTTCCTCTCTCCACCTCTTTGTTCCCTCTGCCTCGTCACTAGCTCTGGAACTCACTCCCACCTGACCCTTAGGACAACGTTAGTGTTGTCCTAATGAGTCCTAGAGTTGTACAAAGACACAGGAGACTCTGGATGTCTGAGGCAGGAGAAGTTTATTTACCATCAGCCCAGAAGCCTGTGACTTGAATACTTGAACACTGTACGTTAGTATCGGCCATTCAAGTCTGACTATGCTTCCACACAAGGAGTTTAAACTGGAGCGGAGCTGAGATAATATGAGAAGTGGATAGTAGAGCGCTTCTGTGAGACGAGTGACCAAGGAATATTTGGATGACGCCAGAGCTAACCACAGAGATATGTCAATAATGAACTGGAGGTGTCCTTGATAAAACTATGCAGGGGATACAAAAGTCCACAACATCTGCAACATCCACTCCTTTCTTCTCTTCACGACTTAAAACTGACGTGTTCAGACACCACATAACCAATCACACCCTCATCCAGTTTTCTATCGTTTTATCACCTGTTTTTAAGTTTTGAACTAGTTCTTTAAAGCATCCTTGGGTGTTTTGAAAGGTGGTTATGAAAAAAATTGTATTATTATCATTTTGTCACTGCTGCCCCACTATGGCACCTGGTATTCCCAGCAGTCTCCCATCCAAGTCCTGACCGGGCCTGAGCCTGCTTCAGAGATCAGACGAGATCAGGCAAGGTTTGACAAGGTTTGGCCACGTGTTGTTTTGGTTAGCAGTGTGTGCAGCTCTTACACTGGAGCCATTGATGCAAATCAGGTGAAGTTAGTTTAAGTTTGGTCTGGCAACTAATTTGTCACATGCTGTGAAATTATATTAGCTCTGACATGGATCTGTCTGATGTCATGTCAACACATATGGACAGGTACACATACACTGAAGCTTTGTAGCCTTGTAGCATCAATGCACAGCTAACCAGTGCTTTTGACCAAGCCCCTGTTTGGAGATCTGAAAATGTTTGGTTTTACTGATGGAGTATGTAAAATTATGTCATTTTTTTGTAATCAACTAAGTCAACTGATTATTTCCTTTGCATATTGAGATTTATTGAAAACATTATTAACCAGATTTTAAATAAAACATGTGTTTACTTCTGGACATCTAGATTAATCCTTCGAATAGGCGGGTTTCAGATGACATCACAACATTCTATAGACCAATATGTTTGATACAGATGGAGGCAGCTAAAATTATCATTTGCATATATCATGGCAAAATGTAATCCACAGGCAAATCTGTCTGTTGCTCCATCTGGGATTATGATGTCGTCACATTCTAGAATCTGTAAACCACCAATAAAAACTATTATTGTCAGTGATTGGCATTTAGATTTCATAATGTTTTTGTCATCTAAGTGTCTCTGAGCATGTGTTTAGAGCTGGTTGCAGATTATTAACTATTATTAAAAGGGTTAATTATTTTAATAGTCCATTAGTCTAATTAATGTCAATGATGCTAGATCATTTCGGTTTACAAACCATCCCATTTTATTTTATTTGTAGCACATTTTAAAAGCAGCACAGTTTAGAAAAGTGCAGTGAATTTTGTGTGTGTGTGTGTGTGTGTGTGTGTGTGTGTGTGTGTGTGTGTGTGTGTGTGTGTGTGTGTGTGTGTGTGTGTGTGTGTGTGTGTGTGTGTGTATGTTTAAATCTTTATGTATTGTTTATTTGTCAGGGACCATGTACAAATTCATTAATCTCACAAAAGAGAAGTTGTACCAGATTTACTGACTGCTGTCCCAACTGCATAGGACGACCAGACGTCCCTGTTTATCCGAGCCCTTGCCCTCTGTCCCAGCCGATTTATCCAAAACCATTCATTTGTCCCAGTTTTATTCAATAAATGCCCCAGATATTTGTATTCTTGACCAATTTGATCCCCTCCAACAGTAAAGAGGGGCATACATTATCATTTGGTTAGTCAAAAACCAGAAAAATGGCCTTGAAAATGACCAGAACAGAAAAAATATTTACTAAGTGAAGTTTCTCAGATTATACTAACTCACAACAAGATATGTGAATAAGTCATGAATGGATCAACTGCATAATAACATTCTTAACTATGCATTCTTTTCACAGTTTTATTACCAAACACCTCAAACTGTCTGTGTCCCAGTTTGGAATTATTGAAAATCTAATCTACATCTGCAGTCCATGGGCAGGTGAACAGGTAAAAATACACATTTCATTGCAATGACATTATAAGACTAACTTCATTCATCATTAACACTGGCAGCACACTACAGTAAAATGTCCAGTACAGTATGTTTCCTACAGTCCATGCAAATATTAAAACTCATTATGTGCAAGTTTGTTGTTTTTTGTTGTTTTTTGGTTTTTTTTTTACAGTGAATACAGAACAGTACACATGAACTAGACTAAAGTGGACAAACATCTTTCAATTTTCTACTAAAATTATTAAGATCTACAGACAACTTCAAACAGTCTGCAGCTGTATAACTTTGCACCACAAAAACATGCAATAACTTCAAACACTGAACAGAACTGAAACCTTAATACAGGGCGAAGCATCAGCTAATGTTAAATGTGGCTAAACGACATGTATCTTAACAAAAATGTGAATTGCTATTAAGTTTCAAATAAGGAGGTCAAACAATTGCTAAGTTTGAAAGAATAGCATTGTTAGCAAGAGAGCTCAGAGTAGAAATTGCACTCCAAAACATAGACCTGTCACTTTAAATCAGTTCTGTCACTCACCAGCTTCAGTAAGTCTTAGCCTCTACACCAAATAGTCCACTGACTCCATAAGAAGTGTCCTATCCTCCGCTACCCTCCTGTTTTTCACTCTTTTCACTGTTCCAATCTTCCTTGTGTGCTGCCTCTCTGTTTCAGTGTGTGTTTCTGTGGAGAGATAAGCCCCGCCCCTCCTCTATTCTGAACAGGTGACTTCCTGGTTGCGCGCAGGTGGATCAGGTGAACGCACAGATGAACAAGAGACTGGACAGGTAGAGAGGGGGAGAAGGGAGAGAAGGAGGGAGGGGAGAGAGACAGAGAGAGAGAGAGAGAGAGAGAGAGAGAGAGACAGAGAGAGGAAAATGGAAATAGAGATGAGGGAGTCAGGAGGGTTGGAGAAAAAGGTAAGTGGGAGAGAAAAAAATAGACAAATAAAAGGAAGTAAAGTGGTGAAGGAGAGATAGGGAGGAGTGCGGGATAGAAAGAGAGGGGGGGGGGTTGAGGGGAGAGGCAGTGTGAGGGGGAGAGCGGGACAGTTCAAAGGTTAAGGAGAGATAGGGAGAGGGGGTGGAGGGAGAAGACAGAGATACATACAAAGAAAGAGGAGAGGAGGGAGGAGGTATAAAAAGACTGACAGGTGAAAGGTGAAAGACGGGGGAGGGAAGGAGGAGAGGGAGAGAGAGAGAGGAAATTAGAATTTAGAAGGGGTAATGATAGTAAGGATAGATAGGGATAGGGGAAGAGCATGGAGAGACAGATTTAGTATAGGAGGGAAGGAGAGAGGAAAGATGGATTGACAGTGAGGGAGGGAAGAAGAGAGAAAGGGAGGATATAAAAGAAACTAGACAGGTGAAAACCAAGGCAAAACCATATCATCTTGTCATGATGCCTGTGTTCCCTGCCTTGTCTTGCTCCGTCCCCTCCCTCACCTGCTTGAGTCTGGAGCTGGGCGGAGTCCTGGCTCCTCCTACGTGCACCTGGAATCCATCAGCGCAATCAACGCCACCTGCCGTGGAAAAGCTTGGCTTGGTTGTTGCCAGTTTTTCTCTGGACATGGTCGGGTCCAGATCGTCCGCGTGTCAACTCCCTCACTACTACCCTTTGCTTGGCCTGTTAATGTTGTTGTCTTCCTTTTCATCTCAGCAGTTCACGTGGATTTTTGGCTGGCTCATCAGATTCGCTCCCTGGATTGTTCTCCTCGTCTTCATCTCTGCACTCCACGTCACCCTGTTCTTGACCCTGGCTCGCACCCTGCCCCTTGCTCCTCATCTGATCTACCATCATTGCCCCCTGATTCCCTTACTGTAAATAAACACAAGTTCTGCATTCTTTGGTCCCGTCTGTCAGAACATTACGACACATATCCATGGAAACAAGCAGATGGCAACCCTCCACCGGAAAAGTTACGTACTGCACATTTAGAGTTTGTCATGTTTATACTATCTGCACATATTTAGTCATCAAAACTGAGTACTTCACTATAGTTCCCTCTCATATAAATTCATGAGTAGAGCATATCCACAGCTTTCATGACAAAAATAAGGATGTTGCCATGGCAATTGACAATTCAAACCAAAATATCTTCCATACATCTTTTGAATTGAGGAAAGTTCCCAAAATGTCACCTATAACACAACACAATACAATACATAACTGATCATAAAACTAACTGACTGACTGATAACTTTGAATTAAACCCCACCTGGTTAATGTTAAAGAATAGTTTATTGAAAATACAAAAGTCAGAAAACACCAAAGCAGAGCACACAGCATTACATCATCATTATTATGTATCAGTATTCATATTATGAGATTATAAGACCAAGGCTCAAATTTAGCTTAAGATTTCACACTGCAGAGACACAGGCTATAGCTTTATAATACAGATGAATCACATTAAGTCCAAGGTCCATGCAAAACAATACAGAACCACCCTCACCTTTCACTTGAGAAATTTTCATATCACATTTTGCACTTTTCATGTAAACAACAGCATAGGAAATACTGAAGAGGTTAGATATTTGGTTGCATGTACAAATTGCTAAGAATTGCTAAAAAAAAACAAAAACAAAAAAAAACTTTGGACATAATGCAGCATTTTAAATTGAGTAATTGGTTTTCATAATTTTAATTTTGTGGTATTAATAATTGGATTTTCGCTAATTTTAAGTGCAAAAATCTCATTTAAAAGGCATTTTAATCAATGGGATTTTTGATTTTTTGACATTTTATTTTAAAGCTATAAGAATCCATTGCCTGTTTTGTAGTAAGTAAAAAGAAAATAGCTAATAAATGATTTGGCAGTGAAATACCTTTCGTGAACAAAATGAAAAGAACATTTTAAAATAACTTTATAAACATCTATATACCAGTGCTGTGTCCCACAAAGTGGGGTAGCCTAGACAGGGCACACACTCCCATTCCCTCCCTCCTTCCCCTCCCCAAACCCTCCCTCCTTTATAAACATATAGAATTTAAATCATGGCTAATTTAACCCACAAGGAACCAAAAAGAGGATAAATATATTTCACGTTTAACATTGGAATACTTATGTTTGCAGGGAGCTGTAGAAATTAAAGATTGAAAAAAGTAACATTTTAGGGCCCAAATTGTTGCATTATATATGCTGAGTTAAGTTACAACTACAACATGGGCCATAGACATTAAAAGAGTTCTCATGAGTTTTATGTAGGAAGCAGTCAACATATTTAGTAATAACAAGGCAAAATTTGTACATGAAAAACACTTGTATGAATGGTCTTGAGCAGTGACTCTCATCTGGTGACTGAGGACCCAAAATGAAAGTGCAAATGATAGATTAGATCATTAGGTTTAAGATTATACGAAAACATTTTGCTTAGTCTTTTCTAGTTTTGTTCATTTTGATGAAGGTCATAATTTTACAAAAAATTACAAAATAGTCATGATTAGACTAATAAAAATAAATGACATGGGACTGAAATCAGCTGATGAAATAGGTGGAAGGATTCTGTTTTAGAACTCAGCGCTACTTCCTTGCTTTTTGTTTCTCTAATCTGTAATCTGTCAAATGCACTTTAAAATATTGTTGGATTGTTGCATTTATTTTGTGAATAATATAATGACAAAATTGTAAACTGCACTTTTAAATTTTAGATTCTTGTAAATTACTAGTTTAAAAATTCACAAAAATATATATTTGTGATACAATGGGGTCAAACCACCAGTAGAAACCATTTGTCAAGACGCTTCATTGTGAGTGATTTTGCCTTGTAAACATTCGAAAGGACATTTTAGTAGTTTACCATAGTAATTCCATATATTATACTTAACATGTACAAGTCTTAATATGTTGTTTAAGACCATTTTCCACATATATATTAGTTGTCTCTAAATATCAACATTATAATTGTCATTCTCATGCAAAGTCAAAATATATTATAGTCTTAGTCTTTGCAGGAGGCTTAAAATGTAACAGGTTCAAAATACTGACATTCAAAAATGAATTCATTCATTTGTCGAGTAAGTTACTTTACACTGTTGACCATAGAGTATAATTATTTTTGTTTTAAAAAAGCATTTTGTAACATTTGAGGGGAGTCTGAAATCTGAACTGCTAACCTAGTCCAAGGTCTAAACTACAGGGTTAGCAGCTTTTATGCAGAATAAGTCCTCATGGTAACACAGGGGGAGGGCATCTGAAACAAAGGGACATTTCGGAACTTGTTTGTATATGTCTAAACTAAAGCGTTAGCCACTTTGACACTGAGTAAGATGCCAATTTGCAGCCCTAATAAATAATTAAGTGATTTTCTTATTGACAATTACAAAACAAAAATATGATAACTTTATAGACAACAGTGTAAATATCTTTGGCAACATTAAAGATAGTGCAAAATAGAGTCCATAGGTAATGACAGTAGCGTCTCTAGTGGTGGTATGTGGTGGCTTTTAGGCCTAGGACACTACACATCGACTGGATTTGGAGGAGAGTTCGCTGGGAGAGGGGGATACCGGGGTCTCCTCTCCGGTGGACGGGACGGGAATCGAACCAGCATCCTCGGATTCAGCCTCCTACAAAAATGGGATTAGGATTAGAGGGTTAGACAGTCCAAGGCCACGGCACCACATTCACTTAGTTCAAATATGAGATACAGTTAATAACAGAGAAGGATGATGCTACCATTTTATAATAACTAAACCTTAATTGGCATAACCCAAGATTTAATGTATAATGAACAAATTGTTTAATTAGAATGATTCAAGATTAGTGACAACATAATTAAAGGATAAGGTTTGTAGTTTTTCTCATGTATATTAAAATGAGACCGCTGTGTACTGTCTGCATCTAGAAAGTATTTTATTGTCTGATTATCAGTAAGCGCACATTAGCATGCTAGTTGTTGCTTGCTTTACAGTCTTCACAGTGAATAACTAGAATATTCAGAATCCATGAGGTAAGTGAGCAGTAACTCTGGACTACTGCAAACCATTTAAACTCGTTCAGATTTTCACATTTCTAAGAAGTAAAATTCAGATACAGAGCTTTTAGTAGTTACTAACCCTGAGTCATTCTTTAAAAAAATAACTACTATTTGTTCATTATGAATTAAGTTTTTGTTCATGCTTTATTAAAGTGTAGTTATTATAAAGGGTCACCAACAATTGTTATGGAGGTGAAGGGAGGAAGTTTGAAATGTATGGTTTAGTTTGGGGATAGGAACACACGTCAATATAATTTAGCAAACCATTTTTTCAAATTTAGCTTATAACATAGCATACTTTTCTTATATCCATGGATGAGTTAGATATTTAAAGGTGCATTATGTAACTTTTATGACAGAGGGTAAGCGTCCTGCTTGTCTTCATGGAGCTATTATTGCTTTGCATAAAGTGTCCACCAGAAAAGTTACATAGTGCACTCTTAACTGTGATTTCCAATTTTCAAACACATTTTATTGTTTCTGTTATTTGTTTATTTGTATAAAATAAATATATAACAATAAAATATGAATTTTGCTAAGATTATAGTTTCTAGCTTCAAAGTTGCATTATTGTGAACACAAATGGAACACATATGTGAAAAGAATAAGACCCGAGACGCATATGTGATAAGAATAAGACCTGAGACAGTGAATGGACTTTAAAAATACAAGGGAGCACAACAGGATCACCACATAATGACATCACAAGGTGGAACAGAGATGGACTAAATGTGCAGGTGTGAATGAGGAAACAATGAATGAAATGAATGAAAACACAACTCTAGGTATGTTTTTGGTGAGGAAACCACAAGACAACATGATTTGATAATGGGAACATTAAAAGCAGAAAATGGGTTAGCAGTTTTTCCCCCATAAAAATACAAGATACAGTGGTTTATAGTTATATTAATAGAGATCAGGATTGTGTCGTCACTTGAGAGAATTTTCAGTTAGCCTAATATTAAACCTACTGCTGGGTTTCACAACATTCTACAAAGCAATATTACAGATGGGGCAGGTAAAATTAATATTATTAAAAGGCAGATTTCTACGTGGGTCTTGGGTCTTGCCTCTAACAGAAATGATCAGGTCCAACATTTGTGCTTTTACCTTTTGGATACTTCATGCCAAAGTGCTAGGGATGGGCTGATATGGATTTTTTGGAGCCAATGGATTTACTCAAATCTGAAATTTGACCTGCTGTTGAGGCCTGATAAGCGATATTTGGTAAGGAGGAGCGATATTTGGTCAGATGAAGTGGGAAAGCATTCCAAAGCATACAAACAGAGGCAGCTTGGTCTTCCTTGGCTTTGAGGCAGAATGATGGGACACACAGTAAGTTAAGCTGTATGTGTCCTCCTCTTAAGTCAACAGAATCTGACGTGAGTGGCTGAGGGACAACGTGTTGGGTGAGATGCAAGTGAATTGAGGGACTTAAAAACAAATAGTACAATTTTAAAATTAATTCTGTATTTAACAGGTAGCCAGTGGAGTTGGGCTAGGATGGCTGTGATATGGCCTCTTTTTAGAACAAGTGAGAAGTTCGGCAGCAGCATTTTGGACTAACTGCAACCTGTTGAGGGAGGATTGTGGGAGGCCAACAAGTCTTTACAACAAGTTGCAAAGGCATGTATACTTGTTTCTTGTTGAGTTTTTGTGCCTTAGAATTGGTTTAAATTTAGCTATTTGTTCTACCTGGAAAAGCTAGTTTTAACAACATTTGAAAATTGCTTCCCAAAGTTTAATAGTGACTCAAATATAATCCATAAATAATCCATATCACACCAAGGTTTTTTGCAGAACTGTGCATATTTGTAGTGAGGGGCGTGAGGTCAGATGCCTCAGTGTGAGGTCCAAACAGAATAACCTCAGTCTTATTTTCAGTCAGTCAGTAGAAATTATAGGGCATCCATTTTTTTATTTCCACAAGACAAGCATGGAAAGTGCAAGGGAGGAGTCATTGTTCAAGGAGACAAGGAGATAACGCTGGGTGTCATGAGCATAGAGGTGGTACCTAATTTAGTGTTTCTCTAGAATTACAACAGCATATTGTAATTCTAGAGCATATATAATGAAAATATAAATGTTAATGAAAATAAATAAAAGGCACTAGAATGGACCCTTGGGGTAGACCGCCTAAAAATGCCTGAATTTGAATGTTGTGAATGCATTGTGAAGAGATTTTTTGTGTTTTTACCTTTTCCTCTTCAGTTTGTGGTACATCGGGTGGGAGGTCTTCAGCGATGCCAACTTCTGGCTCCTGACACCAACGACAAATAATTTTCTATCAGCAACAACACGACGCTAACGATGCTAAATGCTAACAGACCACACGCTTCAGAGAAGAGGTCAGTACAAAGCAGCACACGTGGTTAGACACACAGAGGAGGAAATATGGTTAAAATAACTGTTAAAATGTCCAGGTTTGGGTTGCAGCAGCCAGAGGATGAAAAGTCATGTTGATATTTACTTTTTAACATTCATAACATTCACATAATGTTATGTCAAACTAAGAGAAGTAGAGAGAACTGGAGTCAAGTTATGTTACAGACTACATGAAAACGTGACTATAATCGGGCTATAATAAACACTCCCATACATTTCAGAAGTAGTTTGTAAAGGTCTGAACTACAGGGTTAGCAGGATTTATGCATTTTACCATTTGAATCGTAATGTATTAACTAAAGGCACTGGAAAGCTACAGGGTCAAATACTGTTTTTAAGCAAATAATTTTAAGGTTTAACTATTTGATCTATGTAGTTTAGTTTTACTGATAAAGTTTGTGAAATAGTAAGCTTTGCAGTGACATCATGTTGGGGCTTTTCTACATGTGTCTCTATGGTGTAACGTTCGATATGTATCGATATTATTCAAATCAATATGGTATCGATTCTCTGTTTTTCTAGTATCGATATCGATATTCCCCCCAGACGTTACTCTTTACGGGTGAAGAGAAGCGTGCAAGAGAAACGAAAATGTCAGAAAAAATGTTTCAACTGCCTTCCTCCCTTTCTAGTTAGAAACATGCATTAATGAAAAAACACTTTATTGTGTTCTTTAATCTTCAATAAATGGAAGATAAATGCACCATTTATTTATTTTTGTGAAAATTGGGTTAACCATTTAAGTAAGGTTGAAGGCCTTTATTTTTTTCTGAATCGTATTGTATCGAATCGTATCGTATCGATATGGCACTGTATGGAGATACCTATCATATCGTGGACTGTGTATCGAGGTACGTATCGTATCGGCAACTTCTTGGTGATACCCAGCCCTAGTTATCACGGAGACGCAATGCACACATAGAAAACAGTGCTGTAAAACTTTTTAAGATCGCAAACTCAAGAAAAAATGTATTTAAATAACACGTTTTCAGGAGCTTGTGATCAGTGTGTTCATGGTCCTGTTTAGGTGTTTGATTTTCAATGGAAAGTTTGACTAACTAAAAACAGTTGGCTAAGGCTAGCTGGCTTGTCACTGTAATTTTATGTGTGAGAGACTTGCTTAACAGCACAAATCAAGTCACCTGTTGTAATTCCAACTAAACTAGTTACTAGAATAAAGCTATGTTAAAATAAAGTCTAATTTGAATAAGAGAGCTTTAGACAGAGGAGTGTCTACAGTTAGCTTCACACCCCCAGGGAATGTTTGTGTAATGATTCAGTCACCTAGGTCTGATCCATAGCAAAAGACGAAGTTTAAATCTGTCAACTGGACAAATTGTTGTAGGAGTTTCGCTGCTCATCCAAGCCGCTTCCTCAGTTCTGAACTGAAGAAGAGGCTTGGATGAGCAGCAGATTCTTTGCCTCAGCAGCAAAGTATTAATAAAGGTCTATGTAACTTTTCAGGTAAAGGGCCACCCGCTTGTCTGCATGGAGATGTTATTGCTTTGCCTAGAATGTTCCAGAGTATTAGCATTCAACTTATGTACATCGATGGAGAGGCAAGTGATGCTACCAATGCAAGTTACAAGTCAGATCTGCGGAGAGCCAACATTGGTCACAGTAAAAATGCATGTTTTTCAAGGTACTTTTGTGCAATAAACGCAAGATGTGTTTAATTCCACACTGTGGAACATTCTAGGCAAAGCAATAACATCTCCACAGAAACAAGGAGGTAACAGACCCACCACCCTAAAGTTATATAGTGCACTTTTAATAGTGGCAGCTTAATATGAATATTCAAAAAGCCAACAGTATGACATTGTAATAAATGGGTGAACTTGAAATAAATGACCTTAATTGGTCAAATTACAGGCTATTTATAAAGACCGTCATAAAATAAGAGATGTGTAATGTATAAAACATTGTTGAAATATATATGAAACATGAAATACAAATAAATATAGATACTCCTTTGAACCAGAATCCCCATAACACCAGTATTTATCCAAGAAGAGCAAACAAAAGAAGAGAATAAAATCGTTTGTCCGCACACGAGGCCAGCACAAAGCATTTTGAGAAGTGAAACCATAAAACCGAGATTCAGAGAGACACCAGCACAGGGCAGTATTTTCCCACACGATGGCATTTATAGTGGGTTTTACCTGAGGAGCTGCGCCCAGGAAAAGGTCCCACAGCCACCACAATAAACCAAATGCCCTGTATGGGCTTCCTTCAGGCGACTGCAACCATCAATAACATGCTCTTAGCAACACGGGTCATGTGATCAACAGTTATAAATTTTGTGTGGATTTTAAAGGTACATTATGTAATCTGCACTCAGTCTACAATCACAACTGAACCTGTGTTGTTAGAGCCGTACCCTGCAGATAGAGGACACATACAAGTTTTTCTCATTCTCAGTATATGGACAGGCCTCATGTGAAAGCTCAGAACCTCCAGAATTCACTCACTGAGCTGCAGAGGCTGCACTAGCACTGATTCATGACTGGCTGCAGGTGCTGGGGTTTAGATAGTGACCATTCAGAGAGAGGCCTTTTAGGTTTAAACCAACTGGATTTCAGCATTGAAACTGGCAACCCAAATGAGAGATTCATGTGAGGCTCTTTCTGCTTTCTGATTGGATAATTGTCTGGAACCACAGCACAGCCAAATTATAACATTAACAGCTTGGAGATCATGTCCAATGTTTTGTAACTAAGAATAAATCAGCATTACACTTTTTAATCAGGAAAAGTAATATTTGACTTGATCATACCTGGCTCATATCTGGAGACACAGATAAGTCATGTTTTTGAAATGTATAATTACACACTGTGAGATATCCCTGATCTTCTGAATTTAAACAAATTTACTGAGAATATTCAAATAACACTCAAACAATTTGATTTGAAAGGAATTAACGTGAGGTGAAACAAAACCACTGGAAGAAAGAATTAATCAACTTAAAATCAGCACAGGCCTGATTTAAAGCTGTGAAAAAGCAGTTATTTATGTAAAATAAAGTTAACATGTGTGCTTCTATTCCTTGGTCAAACTTGTAACATGCAAAAGACTGGGTTTGTATAGCATGCATTTGGAGAACCACATATTTTTACAGAAGACTTTGATTTAAAAGGCATTGACAGAGAGACCACTTGCCAGCCTATAGGTTAGGGTATATTACAATGACGTATTAGTAAATATTGCACAACATAACACTAGTAGTAGTAGTTTTGTATTGGTGTTGTAGTAGTAGTAGTAGTAGTAGTAGTAGTAGTAGTAGTAGTAATGGTAGTAGTAGCAGCAGCAGTAATAGTAGTAGTAGTAGTAGTAGTAATGGTAGTAGTAGCAGCAGCAGTAATAGTAGTAGTAGTAGTAGTAGTAATGGTAGTAGTAGCAGCAGCAGTAATAGTAGTAGTAGTAGTAGTAATAGTAGTAGTAGCAGTAATAGTAGTAGTAGCCGTAGTAGTAGTAGTAATAATAGTCGTTGTAGCAGTAGTAGTAGTAGTAATAATAGCAGTAGTAGCCATGGTAGTAGTAGCACTTTTCTAGTTGTGTTGCAGTTGTAATAGTAGTAGCAGCAGCAATGGTAATAGTAGTAGCAATAATTTTTCAGTAGTGTTGTAGTTGTTGTCACAGTAGTAGTAGTTTTTTTAGTTGTGTTGTAGTGGTGATAGTAGTAGCAGTAGTGTTAATAGTAGTAGTAGTTTTATTGACGTGTAGTAGTATTAGTAGTAGTTTCTGAGTAGTACCTGAGTATCTGGTGGAGTAGGAGTTGTCCTCTGTTCTGAGGTTGACTTTTCCACAGTTAGCAACTCTGCTCCTGAATCTTTCAAAACATCTTCCTTCACATGAACTATCTGGATCTCTCCCTCCTCCTTCTGCAATAAAACAAATTAAATTATAACAATTATTCACAATGCACAATCTTATTTTCTCATAATACCTGAGCATATGACATGTCATTTTTTTCAATTTAATTTTAACCAATTTTTGTTATATGTGTTCAGTGTTGGGAAGTAACTAAATACATACAGAATACTAATTTTGAGTAACTGTATTCCAGGAGAAGCATTCTTTCATTTGCTGGTGTTTAGAACTAAAGTTACACAAAAATCATGCCGAGTCACGGGAATAGCAGTCTAAGCAGGGACTCCCAGACTTCCCTCACCCCAAGCACGTCCTCCAGGTCCTCCAATGGGACCCCAAAGCGTCACAGGCCAGCTGAGAGACATAGTCCCTCCAGCGTGTCCTGGGTCTTCCTCTTGATGGGGCATGTTTGGAACATGGGGGCATCTGGAACAGATGTCCGAGCCACCTCAGCTGGCTCCTCTCAACGTGGAGGAGCAGCAGCTCTACTCCAAGCTCCACCTGTGTGAGTGAGCTCCTCCCCCTGTCTCTAAGGGAGCGCTCAGCCACCCTGCGGAGGAAACTAATTTTGGCCGCTTGTATCTGTGATCTTGCCCTTTTGGTTATTACCCAAAGCTCATGACCATAGGTGAAAGTAAGAATGTAGATTTACCGGTAAATCAAGAGCTTTGCCTTTTGACTCAGCTCCTTCTTTATCACAACAGCCTGATACAGCGACTGCATCACTGTAGATGCTGCACCAGTCCACCTGTCAATCTCATGCTCCATCCTTCCCTCACTCACAAAAAGATCCCGAGATACTTGCGCTCCTCCACCTGAGGCATTTTCAAAGTATTCTTCCTAAAAGTTAATATACAGTATTTGGCAATAAGCAGGTCACAAAATCTCACCTCCTCAGATGAAGTTTTCTTCATCTGTCGAGGCATGAACGGAGACTGTCGGGGTTGGTCTGGCTGTGGGATGAACAGCGCTGGCACTTTCTGAAATAGAATTAAAGTTCATAAGAGTTAGTTCATTAGGGATGCCTGTTACACCTTTCATCTGTATTTATCAGCAGTTTTAAGTCCATAAAACATTAGAAAACATTTAAAAATTATGCAAAATGTTTTTATATCTTAACTTAAGCAATTTAAAATGTTTCTGAAATGGATATTAAAACAACACTGTGTAACTTCCTGAGGGTAGCATGCCATCTGCATGATTCCATAAAAATAGAAAGTTAAAACCATATGTTGGAACATTCTCAATGGAGCTAAATACATTTTATGCCATACTGTGGATATTATAGCCAAAGGAACACCATTATCTTGGTTTGTGGAGATGCAAGCTCACTCATGTTGTAAGCACAATAAAAACAATCACAATTATTTTATTTTAACCTATTTTGGTTAAAAGTTGCAAAGTGGGACTTTAAATAAAATGATATCATGTGTTTTGGACACAGCAAATAACTGATTCTTTATTGTTATTTTATCTCTAAGCCCTGTACCTTCTGTAGTTCTTCTAGCAGAGTCTGCAGGTGGTTCACCACAGTGAACACAGTCAGGGTCTCCTCAGCTTTCTCTGGCAGCTCCAGGTGAGGTTTGTTTGTCTGCACATCATTTATGGTCCTTTGCATCGCCTGGATTTTTTGCTCCACAATCTGACACAATATGGAAGAAAAATGTGTCAAACTTTGCTATTATAAAGGCAGGTTAGTGTCTTGCCCACAGACAAAAACTTAAATCTCAATTTCATGTAATTTGGCTTCAACTATTAAGGTAAAATAATGTCCTCTTTGAGAGTTAATGTGCATGTGTCTCTATGAGGTTTTATCTTGTGTAAAAGCTGCGAACCCTGCAGTTACACCTCTACAAATGTGTTCTGAAATGTCCTTGGATGTCAGATGTCCTTCCTGTGTCTCCGTGGGGTCCTATTCTGTGTAAAAGCTGTAGTTTAGACCTCTACAAACATGCAACGTGCTACGAGGATTCTCTCAAATGCTCCTGAATTAAAATGTATACTGTAAATTTAATTTTGATTTCAAATGTATAAATTACAAAGTCTAGTAAATATTACAGTTATGATTCTGACCTTGAGTCTCCGGACTTTGGGGCTGGGTAAACTCTCAGGAGAGGCCAGGAGCAGTTTAATTTCAGCCACGTCGTTCTCCATTTTCTTCACCTCAGCTTCTATGGCCTCCACCTCCTGCAACAAATAAATATTTTTTTAAAGAATATCTTCAACCAAAATGCTGCGGTCAGCGTCATATATATTTTGCAGCTGATGCCATCAACAGTCCCTGGGAGCATGATGCTAACCGTAGGCTCTGCTCTGTCTAACTCTCTGTTACTCATATTAGACTTTAATCTGATCTTTATTTTAACACAATCTGACCTGAAAGAACTGACTTGGTTGAATCTACAACAGGTGAGATGATTTGTGGGGTTAAGCAAGTCCCTTTCAAATAGCATTACAGTCACAAGCTAGCTAGCATTAGCCAACAGTTTTTCAGTTAGTAACTCTCATCTTTTTGTTGAAAATCAAACTCCTAAACAGGACCAACGCTTGTATTGATCACAGACTCCTGAAAATATGTTAAAGGTCTGACCACCACCAATCACTCACACATGCATACATCGGCAAGGTGGGTAAAGTGTTTTGGTCAAGGATAGAACATGTTATGGCCGTCTTTACCCTAAATCTTTACTGTATTGCTGTGGATCTCTTTAATCCAACCTTCATATCTATACCATTTAATCTGAATCTATCTCTGAATCTGAAAAAAAAAAAAAAAAAACTGGGCTGGAACACAACTAATCAGAGCAATGCTTTTGGTGCTTACTTTCAGGTTGGTGCGAAATAAAATGTTTTTATTAATAGCACACAGTGGTCTCATTTTGTCACAAAGCGCTGCTTTTACAATATACAAAAGATAACATTTACTAATTTCCAAAAAAACAAACAAAACTCAGGTACACCTGCCTTAAGGTGAATGTAATTGCAGTTATTTGATCAAACTCACAGAAGCAGCATGTTGCAGTTTGGATAGAGGAGCGGTGAAACTGTCCTGCACTTGTGCCACCTCTCGGTCAGCTTCCTCGAGCTCGAGCTTCAGAGAGCTGATGTCACAGACCTGAGACATCTCCTCCAGAACCAGACTGAAGCCCTGAAGAGTAGAGCGGATCTGCGCTGAGTCACCCAGCACCACCTGAACAAAGACAGAGAAGGAGAGGTGAATATTGAAGAGAGGCAGGAGGAGTCTGTTTAATTAGACAGTATTGTGTTTTCATCAGGACCTTTACAGACTTTGTTCAGTTACATGACTGACTCTGGTTAAAGGTCATTCAAGGTCTTTAACTGGACACAACATGACTGAGTAAAAGCAGATAGCTCTATTTTAATACACTGTTGACCTGTGATTACGAATAAACCACTATCCCTACCATCCTCCACCTATCACAACAAAAAATTCAGAAGTTCAAACCATGCTTAAAACTTCGAATGGCATTTATTGTATGGATGCAGCAGTTTCCATCAAAAAAATTGGTTAGGACACTATATATTGTAAGAAAATGCAGTAATGATGAAAGGCCCGGACCACTGAAGAGTGCAGTACTATGTAGTGAGTGAAGAGTTAGGGGCTGGGGTGGACATTTAGAGGCAGCCATTAACTGCTATTGCTAAAAAAACACTTCCTGTTCTGGCACTTCCATATTTATCACAGAAACCCTGTTCTAGGGAAGTTACCTGTAGGACGCGCATGTGGCTGTAGTGTGTGTGTGTGTGTGTGTGTGTGTGTGCGTGTATTAGCTCCAGTGTGTGTGTCTCAGCTCTAGAGTGTGCACATGGCTGTAGTGTGCGTTTGTGTGTGTATTACCTGAAGGGTGTGCACATCTCTATAGTGTGTGTGTGTGTGTGTGTGTGTGTGTATATTAGCTCTAGAGTGTGCACGTGTTAGTAGAGTGTGTGCGTGTGTATTAGCTTAGAATGTACATGTGGCTGTAGTGTGTGTGTGCGTGTGTGTATTAGCTTAGAATTTGCATGTGGCTTTAGTATATGTGTGTGTCTGTGTGTGTGCATTTGGGTGTGCATTTGGGTGTGCATTTGGCTGCAGTGTGTGTATTAGCTTTACAGTGTGCACGTAGCTGTAGTGTGTGTATGTGGGTGTGTGTATATTACCTGAGGGGAGTGCACATGGCTATATTGTGTGTGTGTGTATTACCTGAAGGGTGTGCATGTGTCTATAGTGTGAAGGGTGTGCATCTGGCTGCAGTGTGTGTGTGTATATTACCCGTAGCGCGTGCACATGAACGTAGTGTGTGTGTGTGTGTGTGTGTGGGTGTGTGTGTATTACCTGAAGGGCGTGCACGTGGCTGCTCAGACACTTGGCGGTGGTATAAGTGGCCGGAGCAGCAAGCCACGTTTTGGCCTCATTTATCCAACTCTTGGAGCTGTTGATCATCTCCTGGTGCTCCTGGAGCCACGTGTGGATCTGGATAAAGACAGGACAAGAGAATAAACGTATATTGCTGAAAATTGGTCACGTGACATTTTTGAACCCTACATGTATGACCCAGGATCAGGATTTTTTGAAGTAATTGCAAGTAGAGATCTATGGCTGGGTATAGGGGATAGGTGAAAACTGGAATTTTCAAAGCACTCAAATGCAGTAGAATAAATGATTACTCGTGCATGAATCAACCAATTTACAATTTTGATTAAGCTATTAATGATTTAAAAATAATGGTTAAAGCTTATGATAGTACATTTTACATATATTCCCTCAATTTGAACTTTTTCTCTCCCTGCATGGTAACCACTGCATTTGTCTGTACCTTGCTAAGCAGTGTGGTCCTCTGCTCCGCCTGTTTGGCCAGCTGTGCGTGAATGTGTTGAACCTCCACCAGTCGCTCCATAAGCACTAGTGCATCCTCTGGTTTCTCCAGGTCCTGCACCTCTGCCTCCAGAGCAGCCAGACAGGAGTGCCATACATCCAGCTCGTCCCAAACACGCTACAAGGAGAGAGGCAGGAAATCATGAGGATTAATGTTGTAGTAATTTTTAAGACAGAGCTTATACACATAATAGTCTCTTTATACTATGTCTCTCTCTTGAACTGACCTTCTGAGTGACCTTGGCCTCAGCTGCAGTGGGGCTCTTCTGGTCCAGTCTCTTCTGAACTGAGTGAAGTCCGGACTGGATCTCTGACAGTTTGGCCCCGAGTCTGTAAACGGGACCGCTCTTCTCCACTGCGTCATTCACCTGGAACCAAACATAACCAATGTGTTAGCCCCAACATTTATAATAGCCTGGCTAAAGACAGACTGAGAATATACAGAACATATACATACACTATTGATGGTGGCCATGGTTTACCTTTGGTTCGATTTGTTGCATGATCTGCCTGGTGTCTTGTAGCAGAACCTCGAGCTCACCCGGAACCACACAGTCTGGCTCTGAGTATTTTGTTTGTATAGAGTTTGTGATCCTCTGCAGCAAAGCCTTCTGGGTAAACAGATGGAGAAGTGCCTCCTGAAATCAAACATATGCATATTGTTAATTATCTTATCTACCTTATCTTCTCTGGCATTTAACGTGTACAATAACACTTTTTTTCTTTTCACTAAAACACTCCTCTACCCCTCTTTACACATCTGTAAACCCTACGTGATCTAAGTCGAGGTTTCATTGATGCAGTATTTTTTGTGTGTTTGTTTTTCTGTGCAGTAACTGTCTCTAAGTACAAAAACTTTGAATGAATGGTTCTTTGGTTTTTGGCACATAGCGCTTAGTCCCCAATCCCCAGAACCACTCCAGGCTGAAACCAGACCTCCCATTATCACCCCTCTATTCTGGGTTCTCTCTCTGTCCCCCATGGATCCTCACTGTAGAAGCTTTCACTACAATCTTTTTGTACCAGTGTAAAATGATATTCAGGTGTCTGTACAGGGCAGGTCACTGAGTTCACTTTACAACTATGGGCAGGCCTCATGACAATTAACCAAAACATTACAAATTTGTACAAGCCTTAACTTTAGGTCAGAGATGGGCATTAATCAGATACATTTTACTTTCAGAGCACTTTTCTTGCTGCATACTCCTACATGAGTAATATATGTCGTGCAGCATAATATTGTATATAATGTATGTAAATATACAATATTAAATCATTTCAGCATTTGTGTTTGTTGCACCGCTCTTTCAGAAATGTTTTGCTCATATGTTATCATTGTTGACACAAAGTGTGTTATTGCCATGCTAGTTACCATGAATGTTAAACTCTGCTTTAGCCGCTGAAAGTTGTGAAAAGTGCTAATAAACTCATTGTGATGAATAATTACAATGCTAGGAATGTGTTAGGAAAGTAAGTTATGACCACTGCAAATAGTTTAAAATGGACTAGTCTTGTTTTTCACACTTTTAAGTCATACAAAAAATCAGATACAGCACCTTTAAAATACAACAACTGAGGAAAGTAATTACATTGTATATTATATAATAGTTGTTTGTATTGTTCTAAACACGTTGTGGAGAACATATCTGACCTGTATCTCATGGGCGTTGGCGGTCTCAGGCTCTGACAGCAGGTGGTCTGCAGCCTCCAGCCAAATCTTCAGCCTCTGTAGCTCCTCTCGGCTTCTCTCTCTTTCCTCCAGCTCTAAGCGAGAGGAGGCCAGGCCCACACTGCTACACTTACTCACACTGAGAGACACAAAAATACAATTATTATTTCCATGTTTATTCTGGTTATTGTATGCATTTTTATAAACTAAAATATTTTGGTTCAAGAGCTGTTAAGACTTCTGACACATGGATGGGATTTAGTCTATTCAGTTAAATTTCACTCAGAAGTCCTCCCTAAAATACCTACAAACATGACTTTTCCCACTAAATAAAAACACAACATTCATGGATAAAAACAATTTTTGAGGTTTTAAAGAAGACCTATTGTGCTTGTCTCTGCTACATTGTTATAATCTTTGACACCATGGATCATTATGTTATCATTTGGATATTTTAAATCACAATATTCATCTAAAATTACTTTATTTTACTTATTACTACTAATAAAAGAAATAAGTCTGCTAACTTCTGCGTTAGAAAACTATAGTGCCCAATGGGAGCTGACATCGCAAAACGTCATCACAAGAAACCAGTCACGTGCGCTGAGGTTCATGGCTGGTGAGGCACTGATGTCATCACAATCAGATTTACAAACGTGTAAACCAGGTGTCGGCAAGTACATTAGGCCCCGGGCCAGTGTTTCTCCCTATAAGTGACTTGGGGCCAGAATAAAAAAGAATTTCAAAATAAAAGTTCAAAAGTCCGTATGAAATAACTCTTAATAGTATGAAATAAAAAGCAAGCTGGTTTTGTATTGCTTTTATCCTTATTCTGGATCGCCAATTTTCAATGGGTTGAAGTCATTAAATTTCTTACCATTTCGTACCACTCTGTTTGAAAATAGTGAGTCTTTCCTCCCCTCCTCTGGAGCAAACCCTTTAGCTCCTTTAGCGTTGGTATTCCTTTAATTATAAACTCCTGCTTTGACAGATAGTCCAGTGTAGAAAACTGCTTGTAATCTTAATGTAATCTTCCTACGTTTAAAAAGTAGGGCCAGACAAGAAGAAAAAAGTGAACGGATTGCTAAACTTGATTTGCTAACTCTAAATTGTAGCTTGTTGTCATTATTCTGTGGCCCCTATTGTGCGGGAGTTGCAAGAATCCCTGGGCTCACGAGTGCCTCCTACCATGAGGCCAGGTAACTTCGTGCCTCACCCGGCGTCTTTTCACAGCCGCTTAAAGCAGCAGCGTCACTGCTGAGCGAGTCAGTCCATGGTGAAGCACGCGCATCTCTTCTCAGTATTTGAACAGTAAAAGTAAAAATTCTGCAATTTTTAATTACAAAAATTGTTAAAATTGCAAGTTTAAAAAGAAAATAATTTTATAGTACAAATCATTAGATAAATATAACCTTTCATTATTTTTTTCTCTATGATGACAGGTGAGGCACGGCCTCACCTGCCTCCCCTGACTGCACGTCACTGCAAGAAACAGCTGCGTAGCTATCGGCCCCTTGTATGTACAGCTGCATATCACGCAAGGCATTTTTTTCATTTGAGCCAAAATGACTATGCAACACTACTGAATCCTATGCGTATCATTGATTAAGAAAATAAAATTGAAGAACGAAGTAAGAACAGAGCAGTGGGCATATGCCGATGTAAATAAAATTTATTATTAAGCGATTAAAGATTGCTCAAACATGAAGCAACTATAACTTATGCTTAAAAGTTCTGGAAAGTTGACTTTGCAGAATAGGTTGACTTTAAGGACTCTATAATGTGTAAAAAAAATGCTTTAAAGCTACTGTACATAATTAGACTGATAGTGTTGTATTCTCACATAACACCACTAGATGCTGTCTATGTTACAGCTGTCTAATAGTGTGTCAGCTTTGACCTGACAGAAGAAGACCAGAAAACTCAGGTGAGGGGACGGTGGGAGGGGGGATGGGACCAATAAACTTACAGATGGTAGTTTTAAGAACAAACAAAATTTGTTTCTGTCTTTTTGAATTGAATTTTGAATTTTAAAAATATGATTGCTTTAAAAACCGACACATGTACATAAAAAAAAGTTCAATGAGCTGCCTCACCTGTTGTATCTGGTCTGCATGGCCTGTAGTTGCTGACAGAGGGGTGTGGGCGGAGCTTGTTCCAGGTGGGCGGGGACTCCGAGCAGACGTGCAACTCTGAGCTCTAGAGCGGAGAGAGAGCGGTGTTCACAGTCCAGTCGATCCTGATACTGCTCCCAGGACTGGACCGCATCATGAAGCTCTTCTGTGCAGCTCCTCAGGGGGGAGAGGGAAGGTAGCTCCACCTCCACCTGAGAGAGGACAGACTCCGCCTTCTCCACCTGTGTATGAAAGAGAGAGGGCAGTTTGGAAAACCATGTACCATGTATACCATGAAAAATAGTAGTAGTCAAAAAATATTATGTTTTTACAATTGAAAAAGAACCTTTTTTCATAGGGCAAACGACTTTTCCAATTGCAATTGCAATTGTGTTTTAATAATAGGATTCTGCTCAAAGTTCACATTTTAAACACGTCCAGAAGAATTAACAAAATAACTCATTATTATAATTTCATTATTTATCTGGAGTTTCTGCAGATAGTACTTACACTGTCAGAGATGTGGCTCCACTCAGTGATCCTCTGTTCACATCTGGAACTCAGTTTCCTGAAGCAGCGTCTCAGCCTTGAGACTCTTGCAAAGAAAATGGCTACCGTTGTTTCTCTGGGCCGTCTGCAGCTTGATTCTTTACACCACTCCCTCAGATCAGACAGGGCCTTCTGCAGGGAGTCCACTTCTGAGCAAAGAGACTGGAAAAGAAGAGAGCAGTGTTAAGGTAGGGATAATCTACATAGATTTAATCTGATTTACAATATGCAATAATATTTCTGTAAATCTCACATATTGGTTATACCTTGAGTTGTTCATGTTGTTGGGAGCAGTGTCTCAGACAGGTGACTTTCTGGGACATTAGCCCATTCGCACTTTCTTCTGCTCTCTCCAGTCTCTGGGTGATATCGTCACAGAGCTCACAGAAATGATTGTACTGCTCCACACAGCTGCAAACATTTAAACCAGATGGTTATATATAACTGTGTGAAATTAATTAAAAAAAAAAAATCTAAATCAATGTATGGAAACTGTTAAGGTTCTTGTCCGATTGTTTTTAAATTGACCAATAATATCTGCAGTGATACATGTTTTCACCAAAGCAAAGCAGGAGGTTGTTCACTCCTGCCTCAGTTTTATTAAATATTCTACCACAGTGTTTCTCAACATTATCGGGGGGTACTTGGAATGATTTTCAGCAGGTGAAACTGAATAGCATTTGAATAGTCATTTTGCTAAGGCCATGTGCATTGCTTTTTTAAAATTCAATACAAGTTCAGATTTAGATTCCTCACCTGTTGAGTTTGTCCAGCTCCATCTGCCCCCTCGCCTTCACTGTGGCCATCATCACCAGCAGCTGACTCAGGGTCTTCTCCTGGAGCTCAGTCACAGCGGAGGAGGACAGGAGGCGGTTTGGTGGGAAGCAGGTCTTAAGTTGGTCCACAAGCTTTGGGAAGTCCTGGTCCAAAGAGTCCAAAGACCTGTGGATCTGGTCTGATCGCTCAGAGCAGAGTCCGTGAGGTCCAAAGCAGTACCGTAGGTGGGCTTCGATGTGGAGGAAGAGGAGGATGACTCTTCTCACAGTGGCAGTGTAGGTTCTCAAAGACTGTCTGGCCTCAGTGATGCTCTCCTACAAAAAACGGTAGTAATTAATTGTCAATGCTATGAATATTAGAATGGGAATGCTACAAGAATACAAGAACTACTAAAATAAACAAATTCTCAACAACACAGTGAGCTTTAAATTTAAGAGCTTAAAATAGTCAAATAATGTACCTTCCATCAAAAAATTTTGATTACTGCAAAGCATTTAAATCAATAAACTAATTTCATGTTAATTACCAGCTGTGCATCACACTCTTGCAGAACCTCCTTCTTCAGTTTGGTCAGATCCTCTGCTTCTGGCTCTTTCTTGTTTGACTTCAGCTTGAGCACCTCCCAGGCTCTGAGTCTCATCTCCACTGTCCTCCTCAGGGTTAAAATCCTCGAGTATTCTTTGTCCATATCTGCTTTAGTCAGCTTCACTGCTGCCTTTTTGTTCAAATCTTTGTTTATATTCTTCAAAAAGGCTATAGATGCTTTAGTTTCTATTCCCAAATTCATATTTTTCAGAAAATTGCCTTCAATGATTGTCAAAGTATTGTCTAGGGACATTTTCATTGTATTTAGAGTCTCTTCTGTCTGTTTTATCCTTTGTTGTTCTGCACTTAACTGCGATGGGTAAAGATCCATTGAAATTTCTTGCAATTTTGATCGAACCTCTTGGCAAAGCACATTTATCGCAGGGAATTGCACCAGCAAACTTTGGCATCTCTTGTATTTTTCAATATCTTTCATTTCATCTTTAGCTTTTCGAACTTGGTCTTTCATACTCTCCTTCAACTCCTCCAAGAACTTCCTCAAACTTAGGTACAACTCATGCTCAGTCGCTTTGGGTTCCATGGTAAGCATTTTGTTTTCAAGATCACAGATTAAGCCTTGAATTTCTTTGGATTTTTCTAGAGGTAACCATTGCTCCAAACGTTCGACTTGAGATTTATGTTCAGATAGAGTGTTTTTCAGTGGTTGCAACGCTTGTAGGGATTTGCTTGTTATCGGGAATTTTGGTCGGGTCAAATCAACAAGCATATGTCTTACACTCTTTTCAATTGGAACTAACTTTTGCTTGCTGGATTCTACCATTTTGATGGATTCCTCCACCTCTTGCTTGTTCACATTTTCCTTTTCAATAATATCATCTATGTCATCTTGGAGAGTTGTAAGCCTGTTGAATAGCTGGCAATTCTCTGCAATGCTAAGTTCAGGTGCAATTTCTTTAGACTTTACCAAAAGTGTTTCGCAAATTCTGGCTTGTTTTTCAGCTTCATCTTGCATTTCTTGGGTCTTTCTAGCCTGATGTTCCAAATCTGGTATGGTCATTTCTGTTTCAGAACTGCAAACAGATTCTTTGTTCAAATAGGACATAATCCATGCATCTAAATCTGCAATTTGTTGGGATAGCTTCTCTCTGGTTTGTAACCCTGTCTCTGTTTCCCTTATAGCTTTGACTAACTTTTCAGTAGTCAACTTGGACAATTCTTCCAAAGATTTCAAAGACGCGCTGATCATTGGGACCTCTTGTTCTTCATCTAATTGTGGTAAAAGTTCATTCACTTCTTCCACTAGTGCCTCCAGCTGGCCTTGTTTGCTTATTACCTCAGATTGTAGTTTCTTTAGATCTCTAAGTTGACGGTGGACCTGCTCAGGAAGCAATGATACCTTCTTTTGTCTATTTTCAATGTCTGTTTCTGTCTTTTTGGCCCAAGCAAATGCATCTCTTAGTACAACAACAATCTTCTCCATAATCGGACTACTGCTAATTTTGGTTTTGGAACATATAGTATTCTCAATTTGTCCAAGTTTATTTTCAACTTTTTGGATGCCATCTTGAATTTCTTTAGTGTCATTTTCCCATTGTGAGTTAGGTAGGATCTCTTCGACACGATCTTTCAAATGGCAGTATTTTTCATTTGCAGCGCTAAGGTCTGCATTCAAAATAATTAGCATTTGTGTTTCGTTGCATATCCACTCTTCATTCTCAATTTTATCAAGCTTGTCAGCAATATCTTTCAGTTGTCCCTGCAAATTGGTAATCTCTGTCTTGATGCTGTCTGTCTCATAGGAAATTGCATTTTTGTGGAACAACAATTTTTCAATGTTCTTTTCAACAAGTGTCCATTGGTTTTGCAGATTTTTTACATAGTTTTGAGCAGCAGCCCTCTCAGATTTGGGGAAAATAATGTATAGTTTCCTGTAGATTATGATCAGTTGGTTGAGTATGGTTCGTCTCCTCTCCAAAGTCCTCTGTAAAGAGCTGAGACGTTCTGCCTCTTCAGAGCAACCTTCCCCTGGAGACCTGAAAAACAAATAAAAAACAATATTAATCATGTTCCTCTTTTGTCAATTCCACAGTCGCAATATATACACTTGTTTGTTTGTTTTGTTTGCTTTAGACTGTTAAAAGGTTCAAAGGTTGAGGGAATCAAAAAAAACCAAAAACTTACCTGATTACAGTTTTTGGCTTTTCTAAAAGTATTTTTTTATTTTTTAAGTTTTGACTTAATTAAAACGACATTGAAACTCATTGATATACTGCAATAGATGTGTAGGGGTGCAGTCCAGTTGCGATCTGTTTTTTTCAGTTCCCATACAGATTTTGATAAAATAGCTTTAAGCTGATACCTGATATAAACGAATATCAGCACACTGAGAATGAGAGACTGAGAAGAGCATTTATTTCCTTTAAATAAAAATAAAATACCCGTAAGACAAAGCTGATCCAGATGTGTTATGTAGCTATTATTTATCTCAAATAACTACAGAACAACTCTATGTAAACAAAAGTTTAAACATTCTGAGCCGACTAGGACTATTAAATGGTTGCATTCCATCAGTTTATATGTCCAACCAGGATATCTGCTGATTCGCTATTTGGAAGCTGATATCCGATCCTGGATTTCTCATTATCAGCGCTGATATGCGATACCACTATTGGATCAGTGCACCCATAGTTATGTTAAGTAAAAAGGTATTCCGTAGACGTTGGTATTGAATTTACTGTTTATTGTCTGTATCACTAATAATTAAAATTCACACATCAAGTATTTTTAAATATGGCTAACTTCTACACCAACAAAAAATGTATAATTTGCTTTCTATAGCAATATTTACAGTAAAAACATGGTACATATTAAAAAGAAAAATATTTACACATATAATTTGTTTTTGTTACCCCTTTTAGTATTATACTCACTCTGTAGCAGTGTCTAGCTCCCTCCTCAGTTCCGCCAAACTGGCTTTGGCCTCCTCCAGTTGTTTGCTGTAGTCAGACACCAGATCCAGTTCAGCCTCTTTCTTCTCTATCACTGAGTCTAAGTCCTGGACGGAGCATCTCCACTGATCCTCCACGAGCTCTGAGGCCTGCGAGCTTATCTCTCCCCCTCTTCTCTGCTCAGACAGGAGGGACACCTGAGCTACAGCTGCCTCTCGGCACTCCTATATCAAACACAGAAATGTTCGTTTTTATATCCATTTTAGATGGTTTGCGAGACCATAGTTGCAATAATGTATATTAAGTGTTGGAAAAAAATATCTGAAAATGTATTTAGTGACAGAATAGTGAATACCTGCACTGCAATGTATTTGTAATGTAATGTTATATGGTTCAATCAGAGTACTGTATTCTGAGTACCTACAATACTTTTACATTAAACTGCCTTATACTAGTGTGTGTATACTAGTCTAAAAAGTCAATGTGAGATTAAAACAGCTTTTTAGTATTATTAATTATAGAAGGAAAAGTTGCACATGCACACATAAGAGTTTTAGAATCAGCGATGTGTGAATTAATAGCCTAAAGTTTACAGTTAAAAAATTATAATCTCATAAAATGAATAACTTGTTTTACTCGCAAATAAAAATAATTGTCTTTAATATTTCTACGTCCATTCATGTGAATGCCTCAGCACAATAATAATGGTCAACTTTTGAACAGAATGCTGAAATTAAAAGTTGATTTGCATTCCTTTGATGAATATGTGTTATTGCTCAAATATATAAGATAGATAAGTAAGTAATCGCACCTTAGCTTCTTTGAGCTGCTGTTCCACATTGGTTGGACTCAGCATTGCAGGTTGGTTCTTGCACACCAGGACTTTGCAGAGCAGTTGGTTCATTCTGTCCTGCTCTGGAGCTGGTCTGGTGCAGGTGAACTGAATCTCTGCGCTTTCCTCCACTGGCCTCACCTACATTACAGTACATGTTAGACTACAAAATATAAAAATTTTATATGTATGTGTCAATTTTTTATGATTAATTTATGATGGGTTTTATAGTGGAGAGCGAGAATAAAATACATTAGAAAATCATATTTGGATTTTTAAACATCAATATTATGTCACGTTCCTACAATATAATATAATGCAGCATACAGTAGATGACGAAGATTAAAATAATAATAATAACATTAATCCATTTCAAAATAAAAACATTTTGGTATAGATAAGAGTCACGTAAACCTACTAAAAAATTGACATATGTAAGTTGTCCATATCTTTTATACCTTGAGAAGTTGGCAGCTTGGTCCAGATTCCGCAAGGAGGTTTATGTCTAAGAAAATGCTCCTCAACATGGATTCTTCCGGCTCCTCCCAAGCTTCCTCTTCAACACCTTCAGTTCCAGCTAAAGATTCATCAACGATTTCCCATGTTTCCTGAAAAGAATGTTTTAGGACTCATGAAGTTAGGGAGTTAGAATGACTTAAGTATAACATGATTACACATTACAATGCTGGTTACACTAATTCAGTTAAAAATGTCAAATTGTCAAACAAATGTGATGCCGAAAACTAGATGTAGCATTCGCAACGGTCACCAATTAGCATGCTAAATTACACACTATTACAAATAACACAATCCATGCAGATGTTAGCTTTGAGATGGTGATGACTTGTGAATAAAAAACATATGATAATATGAAAGTGTGATTTTTGGAGCATTTATGAAAAAACTAGTGATGAGAGATGGAGACCTGTTGGAGAGGTGGTATTACGATTGGAATGATTTGGTGATTTATATACAATTAATTAGTCTAACAATTAAAATTGCGATAAAAATTCATTAACTTAATTTACCTGGGGTGTTTCTTCTTCTTGAATCTGCATTTCATCTGCACTGGTGGTTGTAGGGGTCACTGTTTTCTTTGCTCCTTCTTGTTTTTGTATTTCTTGTTCAATTTCATCATTCTTACTTGGTTTGGTGGCTTTTTCAATAGCAACATCTTGAGATGGTTCTTGCAAAACTTCTTTTGGAAGTGTTTGCATTTTTTCAAATTCAGGTTCACTCTCAAACAGAATATCTTCTGGTTTTGTTCTTTCTTGAGTTTTTACTTTCACTATTGTCTCTGTAATTGTTTCATATACAACTACTGCTGTCTCTTCAATTTGGGAAGAGGCACTTGGAGCCAGTTGGTCTGGTTGTGCAACATCTAATTCTTGTTTTGAAGTTGCAGTTGATGCAACTGGTTCTATCACATCCAATTTGCTGTCCAATCCTGTTTCTTGTTGCCCACTTGAAGTTAATACATCATGGGGAATTGATGCATAGTCTTGACCTTGCATGGTAGAAGCAGTTTCTGATATTGGTTGTTGAGGCGGTTCCCAATCTTTTACATGGACTTCAACCTCAGACTTTTCAATATCACTAGATTCATCACGTGTTTGCATCTTTGAGAGTTCTATTGGGATTTTAAGCACCTCAAATTTCAATTCTGTTTCTTCAGTGGCAGGTGGTTCAGATGTTAACATTATTGTCAATTCAGTCTCTTCTGTTCTTAGTAGACTAAAATCAGGTTCGCTCTCTAATGGAATAGCTTCTTGTTCTGTTTTTACTGTCACTATTGTCTCTGTAACTGTTTCTACTTTTGGTTTCTGAGGCTCATCCCAATCTTTTACATGGACTTCAACCTCAGCAATTTGATCATCAGACTTTTCAGTATCAATAGATTCATCAACTCCTTGCATCTTTGAGGTTTCTTTTAGGATTTCAAGAACCTCAAATTTGGCAAGTGGTTCTGATCTTAATGATATTGTCAGTTCCTGTGCCTCTTCTGTTGCTGGACTACCAGATTCATCTGTCTTTGTTTTGGGTTCAGTGGTGAATTTAGGTTCGGTGTAAACAATATCTAGCATATCAACTTCTGTTTTGTCTCTGTTCTTGGGCTTGTCTTTTGTCACGATGAGTGGTTTAATTGTAGAATTTTGTAAGTCAGGGCCAGCTGCATTGCTAGTAGATCCAACTTCTTGTGGTTCAAGTTGTTTCTCTGTAGTCAAATTATCCAAATTATCAGAGGAAATTTGAATGTTTTTCTCATGTTCTTTTTCAGGCTGTAATATCATAGTTGTGGCTTTCAAAATAGCTGTTGTAACTACAGATTTAGCAGCATCTAGGAGATCTGATGGTACAGCATTTGTTGATTCTGCTTCTGTGGTGGTCAAAACACCTAGAGAAGGTTCTTGCTCTTGCTTCTGAAAAGCAGTTTCTTCTATTTTAGGTGTAGTAACAGTTTCAAGTGCTTTCAATGCAGAAGAATCCTTGGTAGTTCCAGTTTTTGTATCACTTTCTTCTGTTTTTGTACAAGGCTGTTCGGATTCTGGACTCACACATGCTGTTTCAACCATTTCTAGCGCTTCAAATGCAAATTTCTTGGTTAATTTAGATTCTTCAAACTCAGCTATAGCTGTAGTATCAATACAAGGTTGGGCAATTTCAACCATAGCTTCTTGGTCTTTTACTTCAGTGCCTGTCAATGCCATTTCCGGTATAGTGAGAGTAGTTTCAAGGGCATAAGTTGTAGTTGTTGCTGAAGTAATACTTGTCTCAACAAGTTTAAGTGCATTTAAGGCAGATGTTTTTACATCAGTCTCTTCATGATCAGTAGAGGTTTGGTTGGTTTCATTTGTTGCTTCTTCTGGCATCCTAGAACTCAATTTTACCACTTCTGTTGCTTGTTCTACCACTGGCTCACTTTGCTCTTTTGGGGTAGTCTCTATAGTTTCCTGCACTATGTCAGGCCTTGAAATCAAAGTTGTAACTTCCTTAATAGTAGTTTGAACCATTTTGTTAACGGCATCAAAAACTACAGATGGTAATACTTTAGATGACTCAGCCTCTGGTGGTTCTACATTTGGCAAGGCATCAAATGAGGCTTGAATTGTGCCACTTGCATCTTGATCTTGGTTTTCAGTGCTTAGCTGTCCATGCCGCTCTTCCATTTGCGGTTTTATATCCTCCTCAGTTCGTTCCGATCCAAAGTCTACATAAATTTCTTTTTTCGTTGGTTCATCTTCAACTGACTCTCTACAGTCTCCTTGTAAAACAGGAACTTTCTCCTTCTTCATAGCTGTCTCAAATACTGTTGTCTTTGACTTAGATGGTATGACTTTTGTGGATTCAATCTTTTGAGAAGGTTGAAGCTGTGTTGTAGTCAGAATATCGGTAAAAGTTTGGACAACTTCAGTTGGACTCACACCCGGGTCTTCAATGATGCCTATACTTTCTCGTCTTTTTATGCGCCTCTGTGAAACTTCAGGAACCTCTTTGACAAGATCTTTTTCTTCTTCTGCTGGATGCATTTGAACATCAGGCAACATTTCTTGCTTTGTTTCTTGCAATTCTTGCTGCAAAATTGGTAATTCTTCTTTGACAAATACTTCTCTGTGTGCATCATCACCCTCCTCTTGTGTTCCCAAACTGGGCTGTTCAATTTCAGGATTTTCCTTTTCAAGTTCTTGTGCAGCAACTCTCATCATGACCACAAAGGACTTTTCTGGCACTGGCTTAGTGTCTTGAACGAGTTCTTCCATTTTACTTGGTTTAAATTGCTGTTGCTCCTCTGTTATTTCTCGGTCTTGATAAATATTGACTATTTCTTTCACATCTTCTGAAGGGACATCTTGCTTTATGTTTTCTTGTTTAGCACCATCTATTCCGGGGTGCTTTTTAACTTCAAGTGAATCGGTACGCTTATCACCATCAACCTCTTCCAATGATGGTGTTTTTGTGGCAATTTGTTCATTATCAGTTTCAATAGTGTTGATTTCTAGTTGTATTCCAGAATATGGGGTCAATTCAGGTTGTTTGTTTATTAGTTCTGAGCTATCTGGTACTTGCTCTACAGACGTTTCAGTTTTGGGTGTGATACCTGTAACAATACTTTCCACACCTATTGTAATTTCTCTAGCCGCTTCCTTCATCAGCTCAATGAATGATTTATATGGTTGGATTTCTTGAACCTTAATAGTTATCTGTTCCTCTATAACTTGTTTTGGCTTCTCTTGTACATGTATTTTGACAGCTTCTACAACTCTTATGCCACTGTCTGGTTGTCCCATATCAGCAGAACCAACTAATTCTCCAATTGTATCTTCTTGTGTTTGAACGTCGTCCTGCAATGTTTCCTGGTCAGACAAATCACTTGGTTCAGTCCCAATATTAAATTTGCGTTGCTCAATTTCTTCACACTTTGTTTCAATTGGACTAATAATTTGCTTGATATCAAAAATCTTGTCCAATTCAACGGGTACAGATTCCTCAACTCCAATTATCTCAAGCTTTGGCTCAAATTCCAAGACATTTTCTTCAACTCTTGTCTCAGTTGTTGTTGTAATCACTTGCACTTCAGGTTCCATTTGTGCCTTCTGTAATTCTTGTTCATATAAAGAAATTTCAACAACATCTGTCTTAATTTTATATGGTTCTTCAGGTAGCAAAATAACAGCCTCATTTTGAACCTTGTCTTGGATTTCTGGCCTACTACCTTGCACTTCAATTTTAATTGTCTTGGGGGCAGCCTCACTCAATGTATCTTCATCTGTACTTTGAATACTAGTTTCAATGTCAGTTTGTGGTTCTTTGACTATAGTGACAAACACATTTTCATTTTCTTCTTGGCTTTTGGGTATGTCTACTTGTAGATAGCAAACTGGTGACTTTTTCTCCTCTGTCGTGATCTCATCTTCAGCTTCTTCGGCATCTTTGGTTGTTTTGAGAATTTTTACCCTAATTTCTGTCTCCCCTGGTTCCATTGTGTCTATTTCAGATAAACTAATTTGTGCAAAAGTTGCAGCAAGTTCATGGGGCTTCACTGCAAAAACTAAAGATGTGGGCTCCCGTACTTCAACTGTTGTGATCTCCTCAGATGATCTTCTATCGGGATGTGTCTGGTCAGAACTAGGTCTCTGAAGTTGTTCAGTGGTGATGGTAATAGTTTCTTGTATTTGAGTGTCTATCTCAAATACGGACACTTCTGATTTGTCTAATGCAGCAGTAATGTCTTCCAAACTTTGAGGAACTTGCCCAACTACTGTGTCTCCAACAAGTGTTTCTTGAAATTTTGCTTCTTGGTCTTTGCAAGTTGTTTTTGTAGCATCATCTTGGCTTGTTTCATCTAAAATCTTGCTTTGTTCATCTTCAGTAGAGATTTTTAGTCCTACCTTGACATTTGATGTTGTTGATCCTATAGCCTCCTTCCTCTTCAAAAGGGCTTCTTGTGGATCTTGAGATGCTGGGTCAACTGAAACTTCAAGCACTTTCTTCTCCTTCTCCAAGTCTTCTGAATGATCTTGCAGCATCTTTACTGGTTTGCTAATTCTCATCCTTTCAGTGTTTTCCAAGACATCAAGTTTGATGAATTTCTTGCTTTCTTCAACCTGCAAGTCAGAAAGCATGTCTTCTGTCACTTTTGAATCTTGCAGCTCACCCACCTGGCTTGCATCGCCAATATCTTGCTTCTCATCCTCGGGCTTAAATTGACTGTCTCCATGCAAATCTACATGCACTTGCTTAACCTCTGGGTTCAATGTCACTACGTGCTTTTCTTTCATTTCTGACTCTTCTTGTTGAATTTCACCAGTTTTATCAACCTGCAATTCAACATGAGTCTCTTGCATATTACCTTTATCAATTAAAACATCTAGCATGAATTCAATGTGTTCTGCTGTGTCTGTATCTAGGGTTGTGGTAGACTGTGCTTGGTGATGCGGCAGTTCGGCGGTGTCAGATTGAACAACATGCAAATCATCATGCATTTTTACCCACTCAAGCTCCATGCCTTCTACTTGAGAAACTTCAGGTACCTTTTCTTCACTAACACTAGAGCTAGATACCTCAAAGGGCTTATCTTTTGGGGTCTGGTCGAGTTTTATATCTACATTACATTTTATCGGGTCATGATTGTCAGTTTGGTTATTTTGATCTACATCATTGTTTGGATCGACTGGCAGTAAATCAGCAAATTCTACATTGTTTTCACTAGCTAATTGATCAGTATTCTTACCTGTTGTTTGTCTGGTTACAATAAAACCTAAGTCAACATTATCATACAAATTAGCAGAGCCTTCAGGAGCATGTATTTGACTTTTGGGATAATTATCTGCAAAAATTGCTTCCACACCTTTTGTAATTTGTTGCGCTGTTTCTTTTATGAGGTCAACAAAGAATAGAGGCTTCTTAATTTCAGTAACCTTAATGCCTACAACTGTTTCCATTTTGGAGACTGCTTCTTCACTAACTTTGTCAGTGGTTTGTTTTGTACCCTCCTCTGAAGGCAACAGGTCCTGTGCTATAGTAAACTGTAAATCAGATATATCTTCTGTGTCAGTCACATCAAAATGAGGGAACTGGGTGACAATGTCATTGGGTGACGGTAATGCAGGTTCAATATCTATTTCTGCATGAGACGCTGTTGGCTGAAATTCACACACCACCAAATTTAGTGGTGTGTAAACAGTGTCTGTGGATGTTTCCAATGGAGTTTCTTTCTCTTTTTTAATTTGTTGGTCTTGCTTTGTTGGCACTGACACAACATCTAGCTGATGTTGAATTATGACATCTTGTTCAACTAGTGCACTCACTGATTGATCAGACAGAGAAAACTCAAACTCAGCGCTGTCTTTGGGCATTTCTATGGGAGTTTCAGTTCTGACCACCAAAGTCGGCTCTTGGGGCTCAACCTGAACACCGTCTGTGGGCGTTTCTACTGGAGTTTCAGTTTCTTTTTCCATCTGTTGGACTTGCTCTGTTGGCATTGCCACAGTTTCTGGTTGAGGTTGAGTTATGATATCTGGTTCTTCAGAGGGAACCAATCTTTCCTCTTTTGTTTTGATCACTGTCTGTGGTTCAGTGGAATCAGGTTTTACCTCTTGGAAGTCAGAAGGTACTTCCTCTTCCTCAAGACTCTTGTCCATGCTTGTCTTTTTGTGTTTCCTTGTCTTTTTCTTTTGTTTGGATATGCAGAATTCAGTTTCATCCAGTGCTTCAGTGGTCGGCATTTCAACGTCACCTGATGACATCAATTCACGCTCAACAGGTGGACTCATTGGTTGATCAGACAGAGAAACTTCCAAGACAGATATTCCCTCTTTAGGTGTCAATTCTGAACTTTCTGGCTGAGTTTGAGTTTCCTCCTTTTCACATACCACCAAATTCAGCTGTTGTGGCTCAATTTGAACAGTTGTTTCAACGTCTATTGGTAGCGGTATATCACTATCAATTTCTACCTGGAGTGCTGCTGGCTGAATTTCACACACCACCAAAGTCGACTCTCCAGGCTCAATCAGACCACCGTCTTTTGGTGTTTCCATTACAGTTTCTTTCTCTTTTTCAATTAGTTGGACCTGCTCTGTTGGCAGTGTCACAGTTTCTGGCTGAGGTTGAGTTTCCTCTTTTTCACATACCACCAAATCCAGCTGTTGTGGCTCAATTTGAACAGTTGTTTCAATGTCTTTTGAGAATGGTACGTCACTATTAATTTCGATTTCTGCCTGAGGTGCTATTGGTTGAATTTCACACACCACCAAAGTCGGCTCTTGGGGCTCAATCTCAGCGCTGTCTTTGGGCATTTCTACGGGAGTTTCAGTTTCTTTTTCCATTTGTTGGACTTGCTCTGTTGGCACTGTCACACTGTCTGGCTGACGTTGAGTATCCTCCTTTTCACATACCACCAAATCCAGCTGTTGTGGCTCAATTTGAAGAGATGTTTCAATGTCTTTTGGTGATGGTACGTCACTATCAATTGCCATTTCCTCCTGAGGTGCTATTGGTTGAATTTCACACACCACCAAAGTCGGCTCTTGGGGCTCAATCTCAGCGCTGTCTTTTGGGCATTTCTACGGGAGTTTCAGTTTCTTTTTCCATTTGTTGGACTTGCTCTGTTGGCACTGTCACACTGTCTGGCTGACGTTGAGTATCCTCCTTTTCACATACCACCAAATCCAGCTGTTGTGGCTCAATTTGAAGAGATGTTTCAATGTCTTTTGGTGATGGTACGTCACTATCAATTGCCATTTCCTCCTGAGGCGCTGTTGGTTGAATTTCACACACCACCAAAGTCGGCTCTTGGGGCTCAACCTGCACATTGTCTGTGGGCGTTTCTACTGGAGTTTCAGTTTCTTTTTCCATTTGTTGGACTTGCTCTGTTGGCATTGCCACAGTTTCTGGTTGAGGTTGAGTTATGACATCTTGTTCTTCAGAGGGAACCACTCTTTCCTCTTTTGTTGTGATCACTGTCTGTGGTTCAGTGGAATCAGGTTTTACCTCTTGGAAGTCAGAAGGTACTTCCTCTTCCTCAAGACTCTTGTCCTTGCTTGTCTTTTTCTGTTTCCTTGTCTTTTTCTTTTGTTTGGGTTTGGAGACTTCAGTTTCATCCATTGCTTCAGTGGTCGGCATTTGAACATCGCCTGATGACATCAATTCACGCTCAACAGGTGGACTCACTGGTTGATCAGACAGAGCAACTTCCAAGACAGATATTCCTTCTTTAGGTGTCAATTCTGAAAATTTTGGCCGAGTTTGAGTTTCCTCCTTTTCACATACCACCAAATTCAGCTGTTGTGGCTCAATTTGAACAGATGTTTCAACGTCTGTTGGTAGTGGTATTTCACTATCAATTTCTACCTGGAGTGTTGCTGGCTGAATTTCACACACCACCAAAGTCGACTCTCCAGGCTCAATCAGACCACCGTCTTTTGGTGTTTCCATTACAGTTTCTTTCTCTTTTTCAATTAGTTGGACCTGCTCTGTTGGCAGTGTCACAGTTTCTGGCTGAGGTTGAGTTTCCTCTTTTTCACATACCACCAAATCCAGCTGTTGTGGCTCAATTTGAAGAGATGTTTCAGTGTCTTTTGGGAATGGTATGTCACTATCAATTGCATTTTCTGCCTGAGGTGCTGTTGGTTGAATTTCACACACCACCAAAGTCGGCTCTTGGGGCTCAACCTGAACACCGTCTTTGGGCGTTTCTACTGGAGTTTCAGTTTCTTTTTCCATCTGTTGGACTTGCTCTGTTGGCATTGCCACAGTTTCTGGTTGGTTGAGTTATGACATCTGGTTCTTCAGAGGGAACCACTCTTTCCTCTTTTGTTGTGATCACTGTCTGTGGTTCAGTGGAATCAGGTTTTACCTCTTGGAAGTCAGAAGGTACTTCCTCTTCCTCAAGACTCTTGTCCTTGCTTGTCTTTTTCTTTTGTTTGGGTTTGGAGACTTCAGTTTCATCCATTGCTTCAGTGGTCGGCATTTGAACATCGCCTGATGACATCAATTCACGCTCAACAGGTGGACTCACTGGTTGATCAGACAGAGCAACTTCCAAGACAGATATTCCTTCTTTAGGTGTCAATTCTGAACTTTCTGGCCGAGTTTGAGTTTCCTCCTTTTCACATACCACCAAATTCAGCTGTTGTGGCTCAATTTGAACAGTTGTTTCAACGTCTGTTGGTAGTGGTATATCAATTTCTACCTGGAGTGTTGCCGGCTGAATTTCACACACCACCAAAGTCGACTCTCCAGGCTCAATCAGACCACCGTCTTTTGGTGTTTCCATTACAGTTTCTTTCTCTTTTTCAATTAGTTGGACCTGCTCTGTTGGCAGTGTCACAGTTTCTGGCTGAGGTTGAGTTTCCTCTTTTTCACATACCACCAAATCCAGCTGTTGTGGCTCAATTTGAAGAGATGTTTCAGTGTCTTTTGGGAATGGTGTCACTATCAATTGCATTTTTTCTGCCTGAGGTGCTGTTGGTTGAATTTCACACACCACCAAAGTCGGCTCTTGGGGCTCAACCTGAACACCGTCTTTGGGCGTTTCTACTGGAGTTTCAGTTTTTTTTTCCATCTGTTGTTGGACTTGCTCTGTTGGCATTGCCACAGTTTCTGGTTGAGGTTGAGTTTGACATCTGGTTCTTCAGAGGGAACCACTCTTTCCTCTTTTGTTGTGATCACTGTCTGTGGTTCAGTGGAATCAGGTTTTACCTCTTGGAAGTCAGAAGGTACTTCCTCTTCCTCAAGACTCTTGTCCTTGCTTGTCTTTTTGTGTTTCCTTGTCTTTTTCTTTTGTTTGGGTTTGGAGACTTCAGTTTCATCCATTGCTTCAGTGGTCGGCATTTGAACATCGCCTGATGACATCAATTCACGCTCAACAGGTGGACTCACTGGTTGATCAGACAGAGAGCAACTTCCAAGACAGATATTCCTTCTTTAGGTGTCAATTCTGAAAATTCTGGCCGAGTTTGAGTTTCCTCCTTTTCACATACCACCAAATTCAGCTGTTGTGGCTCAATTTGAACAGTTGTTTCAACGTCTGTTGGTAGTGGTATATCAATTTCTACCTGGAGTGTTGCCGGCTGAATTTCACACACCACCAAAGTCGACTCTCCAGGCTCAATCAGACCACCGTCTTTTGGTGTTTCCATTACAGTTTCTTTCTTTTTCAATTAGTTGGACCTGCTCTGTTGGCAGTGTCACAGTTTCTGGCTGAGGTTGAGTTTCCTCTTTTTCACATACCACCAAATCCAGCTGTTGTGGCTCAATTTGAAGAGAGATGTTTCAGTGTCTTTTGGGAATGGTATGTCACTATCAATTGCATTTTCTGCCTGAGGTGCTGTTGGTTGAATTTCACACACCACCAAAGTCGGCTCTTGGGGCTCAACCTGAACACCGTCTTTGGGCGTTTCTACTGGAGTTTCAGTTTCTTTTTCCATCTGTTGGACTTGCTCTGTTGGCATTGCCACAGTTTCTGGTTGAGGTTGAGTTATGACATCTTGTTCTTTCAGAGGGGAACCACTCTTTCCTCTTTTGTTGTGATCACTGTCTGTGGTTCAGTGGAATCAGGTTTTACCTCTTGGAAGTCAGAAGGTACTTCCTCTTCCTCAAGACTCTTGTCCTTGCTTGTCTTTTTTTGTGTTTCCTTGTCTTTTTCTTTTGTTGGGTTTGGAGACTTCAGTTTCATCCATTGCTTCAGTGGTCGGCATTTGAACATCGCCTGATGACATCAATTCACGCTCAACAGGTGGACTCACTGGTTGATCAGACAGAGCAACTTCCAAGACAGATATTCCTTCTTTAGGTGTCAATTCTGAAAATTCTGGCCGAGTTTGAGTTTCCTCCTTTTCACATACCACCAAATTCAGCTGTTGTGGCTCAATTTGAACAGTTGTTTCAACGTCTGTTGGTAGTGGTATATCAATTTCTACCTGGAGTGTTGCCGGCTGAATTTCACACACCACCAAAGTCGACTCTCCAGGCTCAATCAGACCACCGTCTTTTGGTGTTTCCATTACAGTTTCTTTCTCTTTTTCAATTAGTTGGACCTGCTCTGTTGGCAGTGTCACAGTTTCTGGCTGAGGTTGAGTTTCCTCTTTTTCACATACCACCAAATCCAGCTGTTGTGGCTCAATTTGAAGAGATGTTTCAGTGTCTTTTGGGAATGGTATGTCACTATCAATTGCCATTTCTGCCTGAGGTGCTGTTGGTTGAATTTCACACACCACCAAAGTCGGCTCTTGGGGCTCAACCTGAACACCGTCTTTGGGCGTTTCTACTGGAGTTTCAGTTTCTTTTTCCATCTGTTGGACTTGCTCTGTTGGCATTGCCACAGTTTCTGGTTGAGGTTGAGTTATGACATCTGGTTCTTCAGAGGGAACCACTCTTTCCTCTTTTGTTGTGATCACTGTCTGTGGTTCAGTGGAATCAGGTTTTACCTCTTGGAAGTCAGAAGGTACTTCCTCTTCCTCAAGACTCTTGTCCTTGCTTGTCTTTTTGTGTTTCCTTGTCTTTTTCTTTTGTTTGGGTTTGGAGACTTCAGTTTCATCCATTGCTTCAGTGGTCGGCATTTGAACATCGCCTGATGACATCAATTCACGCTCAACAGGTGGACTCACTGGTTGATCAGACAGAGCAACTTCCAAGACAGATATTCCTTCTTTAGGTGTCAATTCTGAAAATTCTGGCCGAGTTTGAGTTCCTCCTTTTTCCTCCTTTTCACATACCACCAAATTCAGCTGTTGTGGCTCAATTTGAACAGTTGTTTCAACGTCTGTTGGTAGTGGTATATCAATTTCTACCTGGAGTGTTGCCGGCTGAATTTCACACACCACCAAAGTCGACTCTCCAGGCTCAATCAGACCACCGTCTTTTGGTGTTTCCATTACAGTTTCTTTCTCTTTTTCAATTAGTTGGACCTGCTCTGTTGGCAGTGTCACAGTTTCTGCTGAGGTTGAGTTTCTCTTTTTCACACATACCACAAATCCAGCTGTTGTGGCTCAATTTGAAGAGATGTTTCAGTGTCTTTTGGGAATGGTATGTCACTATCAATTGCATTTTCTGCCTGAGGTGCTGTTGGTTGAATTTCACACACCACCAAAGTCGGCTCTTGGGGCTCAACCTGAACACCGTCTTTGGGCGTTTTTCTACTGGAGTTTCAGTTTCTTTTTCCATCTGTTGGACTTGCTCTGTTGGCATTGCCACAGTTTCTGGTTGAGGTTGAGTTATGACATCTGGTTCTTCAGAGGGAACCACTCTTTCCTCTTTTGTTGTGATCACTGTCTGTGGTTCAGTGGAATCAGGTTTTACCTCTTGGAAGTCAGAAGGTACTTCCTCTTCCTCAAGACTCTTGTCCTTGCTGTGTTTTTTTGTGTTTTCCTTGTCTTTTTCTTTTGTTTGGGTTTGGAGACTTCAGTTTCATCCAGAGCTTCAGTGGTCGGCATTTGAACATCGCTTGATGACATCAATTCACGCTCAGCAGGTGGACTCACTGATTGATCAGACAACACCAAAGTCGGCTCTTGGGGCTCAATCTGAACACTGTCTTTGGGCATTGCCAGTGGAGTTTCTTTCTCTTTTTCAATTTGTTGGGCCTGCTCTGTTGGCACTGCCAAACATTCGGCCTGAGTTTCCTCCTTTTCACACACAACTAAATTAAGCTGTTCTGGCTCAATTTGAACAGAGTCTTTCTTTGATTCCAATGGAGCATCTTTTTCCTCCTCAGTTGGTTGAACCTCCTGTGGTATTACTGTTACTGATTGATTCTCTGGTTGAAATTGAATTACATTTGACTTTGGTTCACCAGTCAATTCTGGTTCCTGTGGTTGAGACTTTGACTGGTCAACTATATTCTCAGAAATGGCCGCTTGTTCCGCATCCAATTTTTCAGTTTTTGAAAAATCAGAGGTGAAGATTTCTTCCACACCTTTTGTAATTTCCTGCGCTGCTGCTTTCACAAGATCAATGAAAGACGGCTGTGAATCAACTTCTGTTGCCTTCAACTCTGCACTTGGGTCATCTTTGGAAACGTCAGTTTCACTGACTGTCAGGTCTTGTGGCTCAGTTTGAACAGTTGTTTCAATGTCTTTTGAGAATGGTACGTCACTATTAATTTCGATTTCTGCCTGAGGTGCTATTGGTTGAATTTCACACACCACCAAAGTCGGCTCTTGGGGCTCAATCTCAACGCTGTCTTTGGGCATTTCTACGGGAGTTTCAGTTTCTTTTTCCATCTGTTGGACTTGCTCTGTTGGCATTGCCACAGTTTCTGGTTGAGGTTGAGTTATGACATCTGGTTCTTCAGAGGGAACCACTCTTTCCTCTTTTGTTGTGATCACTGTCTGTGGTTCAGTGGAATCAGGTTTTACCTCTTGGAAGTCAGAAGGTACTTCCTCTTCCTCAAGACTCTTGTCCTTGCTTGTCTTTTTGTGTTTCCTTGTCTTTTTCTTTTGTTTGGGTTTGGAGACTTCAGTTTCATCCATTGCTTCAGTGGTCGGCATTTGAACATCGCCTGATGACATCAATTCACGCTCAACAGGTGGACTCACTGGTTGATCAGACAGAGCAACTTCCAAGACAGATATTCCTTCTTTAGGTGTCAATTCTGAAAATTCTGGCCGAGTTTGAGTTTCCTCCTCCCTTTTCACATACCACCAAATTCAGCTGTTGTGGCTCAATTTGAACAGTTGTTTCAACGTCTGTTGGTAGTGGTATATCAATTTCTACCTGGAGTGTTGCCGGCTGAATTTCACACACCACCAAAGTCGACTCTCCAGGCTCAATCAGACCACCGTCTTTTGGTGTTTCCATTACAGTTTCTTTTCTCTTTTTCAATTAGTTGGACCTGCTCTGTTGGCAGTGTCACAGTTTCTGGCTGAGGTTGAGTTTCCTCTTTTTCACATACCACCAAATCCAGCTGTTGTGGCTCAATTTGAAGAGATGTTTCAGTGTCTTTTGGGAATGGTATGTCACTATCAATTGCATTTTCTGCCTGAGGTGCTGTTGGTTGAATTTCACACACCACCAAAGTCGGCTCTTGGGGCTCAACCTGAACACCGTCTTTGGGCGTTTCTACTGGAGTTTCAGTTTCTTTTTCCATCTGTTGGACTTGCTCTGTTGGCATTGCCACAGTTTCTGGTTGAGGTTGAGTTATGACATCTGGTTCTTCAGAGGGAACCACTCTTTCCTCTTTGTTGTGATCACTGTCTGTGGTTCAGTGGAATCAGGTTTTTACCTCTTGGAAGTCAGAAGGTACTTCCTCTTCCTCAAGACTCTGTCCTTGCTTGTCTTTTTGTGTTTCCTTGTCTTTTTCTTTTTGTTTGGGTTTGGAGACTTCAGTTTCATCCATTGCTTCAGTGGTCGCATTTGAACATCGCCTGATGACATCAATTCACGCTCAACAGGTGGACTCACTGGTTGATCAGACAGAGCAACTTCCAAGACAGATATTCCTTCTTTAGGTGTCAATTCTCTTTTTTTCTGGCCGAGTTTGAGTTTCCTCCTTTTCACATACCACCAAATTCAGCTGTTGTGGCTCAATTTGAACAGTTGTTTCAACGTCTGTTGGTAGTGGTATATCAATTTCTACCTGGAGTGTTGCCGGCTGAATTTCACACACCACCAAAGTCGACTCTCCAGGCTCAATCAGACCACCGTCTTTTGGTGTTTCCATTACAGTTTCTTTCTCTTTTTCAATTAGTTGGACCTGCTCTGTTTGCAGTGTGTCACAGTTTCTGGCTGAGGTTGAGTTTCCTCTTTTCACATACCACCAAATCCAGCTGTTGTGGCTCAATTTGAAGAGATGTTTCAGTGTCTTTTGGGAATGGTATGTCACTATCAATTGCATTTTCTGCCTGAGGTGCTGTTGGTTGAATTTCACACACCACCAAAGTCGGCTCTTGGGGCTCAACCTGAACACCGTCTTTGGGCGTTTCTACTGGGAGTTTCAGTTTCTTTTTTCCATCTGTTGGACTTGCTCTGTTGGCATTGCCACAGTTTCTGGTTGAGGTTGAGTTATGACATCTGGTTCTTCAGAGGGAACCACTCTTTCCTCTTTTGTTGTGATCACTGTCTGTGGTTCAGTGGAATCAGGTTTTTTACCTTGGAAGTCAGAAGGTACTTCCTCTTCCTCAAGACTCTTGTCCTTGCTTGTCTTTTTGTGTTTCCTTGTCTTTTTCTTTTGTTTGGGTTTGGAGACTTCAGTTTCATCCATTGCTTCAGTGGTCGGCATTTGAACATCGCCTGATGACATCAATTCACGCTCAACAGGTGGACTCACTGGTTGATCAGACAGAGCAACTTCCAAGACAGATATTCCTTCTTTAGGTGTCAATTCTCTTTTTTTCTGGCCGAGTTTGAGTTTCCTCCTTTTCACATACCACCAAATTCAGCTGTTGTGGCTCAATTTGAACAGTTGTTTTCAACGTCTGTTGGTAGTGGTATATCAATTTCTACCTGGAGTGTTGCCGGCTGAATTTCACACACCACCAAAGTCGACTCTCCAGGCTCAATCAGACCACCGTCTTTTGGTGTTTCCATTACAGTTTCTTTCTCTTTTTCAATTAGTTGGACCTGCTCTGTTGGCAGTGTCACAGTTTCTGGCTGAGGTTGAGTTTCCTCTTTTTCACATACCACCAAATCCAGCTGTTGTGGCTCAATTTGAAGAGATGTTTCAGTGTCTTTTGGGAATGGTATGTCACTATCAATTGCATTTTCTGCCTGAGGTGCTGTTGGTTGAATTTCACACACCACCAAAGTCGGCTCTTGGGGCTCAACCTGAACACCGTCTGTGGGCGTTTCTACTGGAATTTCAGTTTCTTTTTCCATTTGTTGGACTTGCTCTGTTGGCATTGCCACAGTTTCTGATTGAGGTTGAGTTATGACATCTTGTTCTTCAGAGGGAACCACTCTTTCCTCTTTTGTTTTGATCACTGTCTGTGGTTCACTAGAATCAGGTATTACCTCTTGGAAGTCAGAAGGTACTTCCTCTTCCTCAAGACTCTTGTCCTTGCTTGTCTTTTTGTGTTTCCTTGTCTTTTTCTTTTGTTTGGGTTTGGAGACTTCAGTTTCATCCAGAGCTTCAGTGGTCGGCATTTGAACATCGCTTGATGACATCAATTCACGCTCAGCAGGTGGACTCACTGATTGATCAGACAACACCAAAGTCGGCTCTTGGGGCTCAATCTGAACACTGTCTTTGGGCATTGCCAGTGGAGTTTCTTTCTCTTTTTCAATTTGTTGGGCCTGCTCTGTTGGCACTGCCAAACATTCGGCCTGAGTTTCCTCCTTTTCACACACAACTAAATTAAGCTGTTCTGGCTCAATTTGAACAGAGTCTTTCTTTGATTCCAATGGAGCATCTTTTTCCTCCTCAGTTGGTTGAACCTCCTGTGGTATTACTGTTACTGATTGATTCTCTGGTTGAAATTGAATTACATTTGACTTTGGTTCACCAGTCAATTCTGGTTCCTGTGGTTGAGACTTTGACTGGTCAACTATATTCTCAGAAATGGCCGCTTGTTCTGCATCCATTTTTCAGTTTTTGAAAAATCAGAGGTGAAGATTTTTCTTCCACACCTTTTGTAATTTCCTGCGCTGCTGCTTTCACAAGATCAATGAAAGACGGCTGTGAATCAACTTCTGTTGCCTTCAACTCTGCACTTGGGTCATCTTTGGAAACGTCAGTTTCACTGACTGTCAGGTCTTGTGGCTCAGTTTGAACAGTTGTTTCAATGTCTTTTGAGAATGGTACGTCACTATTAATTTCGATTTCTGCCTGAGGTGCTATTGGTTGAATTTCACACACCACCAAAGTCGGCTCTTGGGGCTCAATCTCAGCGCTGTCTTTGGGCATTTCTACGGGAGTTTCAGTTCTTTTTCCATCTGTTGGACTTGCTCTGTTGGCATTGCCACAGTTTCTGGTTGAGGTTGAGTTATGACATCTGGTTCTTCAGAGGGAACCACTCTTTCCTCTTTTGTTGTGATCACTGTCTGTGGTTCAGTGGAACAGGTTTTACCTCTTGGAAGTCAGAAGGTACTTCCTCTTCCTCAAGACTCTTGTCCTTGCTTGTCTTTTTGTGTTTCCTTGTCTTTTTCTTTTGTTTGGGTTTGGAGACTTCAGTTTCATCCATTGCTTCAGTGGTCGGCATTTGAACATCGCCTGATGACATCAATTCATGCTCAACAGGTGGACTCACTGGTTGATCAGACAGAGCAACTTCCAAGACAGATATTCCTTCTTTAGGTGTCAATTCTGAAAATTCTGGCCGAGTTTGAGTTTCCTCCTTTTCACATACCACCAAATTCAGCTGTTGTGGCTCAATTTGAACAGTTTGTTTCAACGTCTGTTGGTAGTGGTATATCAATTTCTACCTGGAGTGTTGCCGGCTGAATTTCACACACCACCAAAGTCGACTCTCCAGGCTCAATCAGACCACCGTCTTTTGGTGTTTCCATTACAGTTTCTTTCTCTTTTTCAATTAGTTGGACCTGCTCTGTTGGCAGTGTCACAGTTCTGGCTGAGGTTGAGTTTCCTCTTTTTCACATACCACCAAATCCAGCTGTTGTGGCTCAATTTGAAGAGATGTTTCAGTGTCTTTTGGGAATGGTATGTCACTATCAATTGCATTTTCTGCCTGAGGTGCTGTTGGTTGAATTTCACACACCACCAAAGTCGGCTCTTGGGGCTCAACCTGAACACCGTCTTTGGGCGTTTCTACTGGAGTTTCAGTTTCTTTTTCCATCTGTTGGACTTGCTCTGTTGGCATTGCCACAGTTTCTGGTTGAGGTTGAGTTATGACATCTGGTTCTTCAGAGGGAACCACTCTTTCCTCTTTTGTTGTGATCACTGTCTGTGGTTCAGTGGAATCAGGTTTTACCTCTTGGAAGTCAGAAGGTACTTCCTCTTCCTCAAGACTCTTGTCCTTGCTTGTCTTTTTGTGTTTCCTTGTCTTTTTCTTTTGTTTGGGTTTGGAGACTTCAGTTTCATCCATTGCTTCAGTGGTCGGCATTTGAACATCGCCTGATGACATCAATTCACGCTCAACAGGTGGACTCACTGGTTGATCAGACAGAGCAACTTCCAAGACAGATATTCCTTCTTTAGGTGTCAATTCTGAACTTTCTGGCCGAGTTTGAGTTTCCTCCTTTTCACATACCACCAAATTCAGCTGTTGTGGCTCAATTTGAACAGTTGTTTCAACGTCTGTTGGTAGTGGTATATCAATTTCTACCTGGAGTGTTGCCGGCTGAATTTCACACACCACCAAAGTCGACTCTCCAGGCTCAATCAGACCACCGTCTTTTGGTGTTTCCATTACAGTTTCTTTTCTCTTTTTCAATTAGTTGGACCTGCTCTGTTGGCAGTGTCACAGTTTCTGGCTGAGGTTGAGTTTCCTCTTTTTCACATACCACCAAATCCAGCTGTTGTGGCTCAATTTGAAGAGATGTTTCAGTGTCTTTTGGGAATGGTATGTCACTATCAATTGCATTTTCTGCCTGAGGTGCTGTTGGTTGAATTTCACACACCACCAAAGTCGGCTCTTGGGGCTCAACCTGAACACCGTCTGTGGGCGTTTCTACTGGAGTTTCAGTTTCTTTTTCCATTTGTTGGACTTGCTCTGTTGGCATTGCCACAGTTTCTGATTGAGGTTGAGTTATGACATCTTGTTCTTCAGAGGGAACCACTCTTTCCTCTTTTGTTTTGATCACTGTCTGTGGTTCACTAGAATCAGGTATTACCTCTTGGAAGTCAGAAGGTACTTCCTCTTCCTCAAGACTCTTGTCCTTGCTTGTCTTTTTGTGTTTCCTTGTCTTTTTCTTTTGTTTGGGTTTGGAGACTTCAGTTTCATCCAGAGCTTCAGTGGTCGGCATTTGAACATCGCTTGATGACATCAATTCACGCGCAGCAGGTGGACTCACTGATTGATCAGACAACACCAAAGTCGGCTCTTGGGGCTCAATCTGAACACTGTCTTTGGGCATTGCCAGTGGAGTTTCTTTCTCTTTTTCAATTTGTTGGGCCTGCTCTGTTGGCACTGCCAAACATTCGGCCTGAGTTTCCTCCTTTTCACACACAACTAAATTAAGCTGTTCTGGCTCAATTTGAACAGAGTCTTTCTCTTTGATTCCAATGGAGCATGTTTTTTCCTCCTCAGTTGGTTGAACCTCCTGTGGTATTACTGTTACTGATTGATTCTCTGGTTGAAATTGAATTACATTTGACTTTGGTTCACCAGTCAATTCTGGTTCCTGTGGTTGAGACTTTGACTGGTCAACTATATTCTCAGAAATGGCCGCTTGTTCCGCATCCAATTTTTCAGTTTTTGAAAAATCAGAGGTGAAGATTTCTTCCACACCTTTTGTAATTTCCTGCGCTGCTGCTTTCACAAGATCAATGAAAGACGGCTGTGAAATCAACTTCTGTGGCCTTCAACTCTGCACTTGGGTCATCTTTGGAAACGTCAGTTTCACTGACTGTCAGTCTTGTGGCTCAGTTTGAACAGTTGTTTCAATGTCTTTTTTGAGAATGGTACGTCACTATTAATTTCGATTTCTGCCTGAGGTGCTATTGGTTGAATTTCACACACCACCAAAGTCGGCTCTTGGGGCTCAATCTCAGCGCTGTCTTTGGGCATTTCTACGGGAGTTTCAGTTTCTTTTTCCATCTGTTGGACTTGCTCTGTTGGCATTGCCACAGTTTCTGGTTGAGGTTGAGTTATGACATCTGGTTCTTCAGAGGGAACCACTCTTTCCTCTTTTGTTGTGATCACTGTCTGTGGTTCAGTGGAATCAGGTTTTACCTCTTGGAAGTCAGAAGGTACTTCCTCTTCCTCAAGACTCTTGTCCTTGCTTGTCTTTTTGTGTTTCCTTGTCTTTTTCTTTTGTTTGGGTTTGGAGACTTCAGTTTCATCCATTGCTTCAGTGGTCGGCATTTGAACATCGCCTGATGACATCAATTCACGCTCAACAGGTGGACTCACTGGTTGATCAGACAGAGCAACTTCCAAGACAGATATTCCTTCTTTAGGTGTCAATTCTGAAAATTCTGGCCGAGTTTGAGTTTCCTCCTTTTCACATACCACCAAATTCAGCTGTTGTGGCTCAATTTGAACAGTTGTTTCAACGTCTGTTGGTAGTGGTATATCAATTTCTACCTGGAGTGTTGCCGGCTGAATTTCACACACACCCACAAAGTCGACTCTCCAGGCTCAATCAGACCACCGTCTTTTGGTGTTTCCATTACAGTTTCTTTCTCTTTTTCAATTAGTTGGACCTGCTCTGTTGCAGTGTCACAGTTTCTGGCTGAGGTTGAGTTTCCTCTTTGTCACATACCACCAAAATCCAGCTGTTGTGGCTCAATTTGAAGAGATGTTTCAGTGTCTTTGGGAATGGTATGTCACTATCAATTGCATTTTCTGCCTGAGGTGCTGTTGGTTGAATTTCACACACACCACCAAAGTCGGCTCTTGGGGCTCAACCTGAACACCGTCTGTGGGCGTTTCTACTGGAATTTCAGTTTCTTTTCCATTGTTGGACTTGCTCTGTTGGCATTGCCACAGTTTCTGATTGAGGTTGAGTTATGACATCTTGTTCTTCAGAGGGAACCACTCTTTCCTCTTTTGTTTTGATCACTGTCTGTGGTTCACTAGAATCAGGTATTACCTCTTGGAAGTCAGAAGGTACTTCCTCTTCCTCAAGACTCTTGTCCTTGCTTGTCTTTTTGTGTTTCCTTGTCTTTTCTTTTGTTTGGGTTTGGAGACTTCAGTTTCATCCAGAGCTTCAGTGGTCGGCATTTGAACATCGCTTGATGACATCAATTCACGCTCAGCAGGTGACTCACTGATTGATCAGACACACCAAAGTCGGCTCTTGGGGCTCAATCTGAACACTGTCTTTGGGCATTGCCAGTGGAGTTTCTTTCTTCTCTTTTTCAATTTGTTGGGCCTGCTCTGTTGGCACTGCCAAACATTCGGCCTGAGTTTCCTCCTTTTCACACACAACTAAATTAAGCTGTTCTGGCTCAATTTGAACAGAGTCTTTCTTTGATTCCAATGGAGCATCTTTTTCCTCCTAGTGGTTGAACCTCCTGTGGTATTACTGTTACTGATTGATTCTCTGGTTGAAATTGAATTACATTTGACTTTGGTTCACCAGTCAATTCTGGTTCCTGTGGTTGAGACTTTGACTGGTCAACTATATTCTCAGAAATGGCCGCTTGTTCCGCATCAATTTTTCAGTTTTTGAAAAATCAGAGGTGAAGATTTCTTCCACACCTTTTGTAATTTCCTGCGCTGCTGCTTTCACAAGATCAATGAAAGACGGCTGTGAATCAACTTCTGTTGCCTTCAACTCTGCACTTGGGTCATCTTTGGAAACGTCAGTTTCACTGACTGTCAGGTCTTGTGGCTCAGTTTGAACAGTTGTTTCAATGTCTTTTGAGAATGGTACGTCACTATTAATTTCGATTTCTGCCTGAGGTGCTATTGGTTGAATTTCACACACACCACCAAAGTCGGCTCTTGGGGCTCAATCTCAGCGCTGTCTTTGGGCATTTCTACGGGAGTTTCAGTTTCTTTTTCCATCTGTTGGACTTGCTCTGTTGGCATTGCCACAGTTTCTGGTTGAGGTTGAGTTATGACATCTGGTTCTTCAGAGGGAACCACTCTTTCCTCTTTTGTTGTGATCACTGTCTGTGGTTCAGTGGAATCAGGTTTTATCTCTTGGAAGTCAGAAGGTACTTCCTCTTCCTCAAGACTCTTGTCCTTGCTTGTCTTTTTCTGTTTCCTTGTCTTTTTCTTTTGTTTGGGTTTGGAGACTTCAGTTTCATCCATTGCTTCAGTGGTCGGCATTTGAACATCGCCTGATGACATCAATTCATGCTCAACAGGTGGACTCACTGGTTGATCAGACAGAGCAACTTCCAAGACAGATATTCCTTCTTTAGGTGTCAATTCTGAAAATTCTGGCCGAGTTTGAGTTTCCTCCTTTTCACATACCACCAAATTCAGCTGTTGTGGCTCAATTTGAACAGTTGTTTCAACGTCTGTTGGTAGTGGTATATCAATTTCTACCTGGAGTGTTGCCGGCTGAATTTCACACACCACCAAAGTCGACTCTCCAGGCTCAATCAGACCACCGTCTTTTGGTGTTTCCATTACAGTTTCTTTCTCTTTTTCAATTAGTTGGACCTGCTCTGTTGGCAGTGTCACACAGTTTCTGGCTGAGGTTGAGTTTCCTCTTTTTTCACATACCACCAAATCCAGCTGTTGTGGCTCAATTTGAAGAGATGTTTCAGTGTCTTTTGGGAATGGTATGTCACTATCAATTGCATTTTCTGCCTGAGGTGCTGTTGGTTGAATTTCACACACCACCAAAGTCGGCTCTTGGGGCTCAACCTGAACACCGTCTTTGGGCGTTTCTACTGGAGTTTCAGTTTCTTTTTCCATCTGTTGGACTTGCTCTGTTGGCATTGCCACAGTTTCTGGTTGAGGTTGAGTTATGACATCTTGTTCTTCAGAGGGAACCACTCTTTCCTCTTTTGTTGTGATCACTGTCTGTGGTTCAGTGGAATCAGGTTTTACCTCTTGGAAGTCAGAAGGTACTTCCTCTTCCTCAAGACTCTTGTCCTTGCTTGTCTTTTTGTGTTTCCTTGTCTTTTTCTTTTGTTTGGGTTTGGAGACTTCAGTTTCATCCATTGCTTCAGTGGTCGGCATTTGAACATCGCCTGATGACATCAATTCACGCTCAACAGGTGGACTCACTGGGTTGATCAGACAGCAACTTCCAAGACAGATATTCCTTCTTTTTGGTGTCAATTTGAACTTTCTGGCCGAGTTTGAGTTTCCTCCTTTTTCACATACCACCAAATTCAGCTGTTGTGGCTCAATTTGAACAGTTGTTTCAACGTCTGTTGGTAGTGGTATATCAATTTCTACTGGAGTGTTGCCGGCTGAATTTCACACACCACCAAAGTCGACTCTCCAGGCTCAATCAGACCACCGTCTTTGGTGTTTCCATACAGTTTCTTTTCTCTTTTTCAATTAGTTGGACCTGCTCTGTTGGCAGTGTCACAGTTTCTGGCTGAGGTTGAGTTTCCTCTTTTTCACATACCACCAAATCCAGCTGTTGTGGCTCAATTTGAAGAGATGTTTCAGTGTCTTTTGGGAATGGTATGTCACTATCAATTGCATTTTCTGCCTGAGGTGCTGTTGGTTGAATTTCACACACCACCAAAGTCGGCTCTTGGGGCTCAACCTGAACACCGTCTGTGGCGTTTCTACTGGAGTTTCAGTTTCTTTTTCCATTTGTTGGACTTGCTCTGTTGGCATTGCCACAGTTTCTGATTGAGGTTGAGTTATGACATCTTGTTCTTCAGAGGGAACCACTCTTTCCTCTTTTGTTTTGATCACTGTCTGTGGTTCACTAGAATCAGGTATTACCTCTTGGAAGTCAGAAGGTACTTCCTCTTCCTCAAGACTCTTGTCCTTGCTTGTCTTTTTGTGTGTTTCCTTGTCTTTTTCTTTTGTTTGGGTTTGGAGACTTCAGTTTCATCCAGAGCTTCAGTGGTCGGCATTTGAACATCGCTTGATGACATCAATTCACGCGCAGCAGGTGGACTCACTGATTGATCAGACAACACCAAAGTCGGCTCTTGGGGCTCAATCTGAACACTGTCTTTGGGCATTGCCAGTGGAGTTTCTTTCTCTTTTTCAATTTGTTGGGCCTGCTCTGTTGGCACTGCCAAACATTCGGCCTGAGTTTCCTCCTTTTCACACACAACTAAATTAAGCTGTTCTGGCTCAATTTGAACAGAGTCTTTCTTTGATTCCAATGGAGCATCTTTTTCCTCCTCAGTTGGTTGAACCTCCTGTGGTATTACTGTTACTGATTGATTCTCTGGTTGAAATTGAATTACATTTGACTTTGGTTCACCAGTCAATTCTGGTTCCTGTGGTTGAGACTTTGACTGGTCAACTATATTCTCAGAAATGGCCGCTTGTTCCGCATCCAATTTTTCAGTTTTTGAAAAATCAGAGGTGAAGATTTCTTCCACACCTTTTGTAATTTCCTGCGCTGCTGCTTTCACAAGATCAATGAAAGACGGCTGTGAATCAACTTCTGTTGCCTTCAACTCTGCACTTGGGTCATCTTTGGAAACGTCAGTTTCACTGACTGTCAGGTCTTGTGGCTCAGTTTGAACAGTTGTTTCAATGTCTTTTGAGAATGGTACGTCACTATTAATTTCGATTTCTGCCTGAGGTGCTATTGGTTGAATTTCACACACCACCAAAGTCGGCTCTTGGGGCTCAATCTCAGCGCTGTCTTTGGGCATTTCTACGGGAGTTTCAGTTTCTTTTTCCATCTGTTGGACTTGCTCTGTTGGCATTGCCACAGTTTCTGGTTGAGGTTGAGTTATGACATCTGGTTCTTCAGAGGGAACCACTCTTTCCTCTTTTGTTGTGATCACTGTCTGTGGTTCAGTGGAATCAGGTTTTACCTCTTGGAAGTCAGAAGGTACTTCCTCTTCCTCAAGACTCTTGTCCTTGCTTGTCTTTTTGTGTTTCCTTGTCTTTTTCTTTTGTTTGGGTTTGGAGACTTCAGTTTCATCCATTGCTTCAGTGGTCGGCATTTGAACATCGCCTGATGACATCAATTCACGCTCAACAGGTGGACTCACTGGTTGATCAGACAGAGCAACTTCCAAGACAGATATTCCTTCTTTAGGTGTCAATTCTGAACTTTCTGGCCGAGTTTGAGTTTCCTCCTTTTCACATACCACCAAATTCAGCTGTTGTGGCTCAATTTGAACAGTTGTTTCAACGTCTGTGTTGGTAGTGGTATATCAATTTCTACCTGGAGTGTTGCCGGCTGAATTTCACACACCACCAAAGTCGACTCTCCAGGCTCAATCAGACCACCGTCTTTTGGTGTTTCCATTACAGTTTCTTTCTCTTTTTCAATTAGTTGGACCTGCTCTGTTGGCAGTGTCACAGTTTCTGGCTGAGGTTGAGTTTCCTCTTTTTCACATACCACCAAATCCAGCTGTTGTGGCTCAATTTGAAGAGATGTTTCAGTGTCTTTTGGGAATGGTATGTCACTATCAATTGCCATTTCTGCCTGAGGTGCTGTTGGTTGAATTTCACACACCACCAAAGTCGGCTCTTGGGGCTCAACCTGAACACCGTCTTTGGGCGTTTCTACTGGAGTTTCAGTTTCTTTTTCCATCTGTTGGACTTGCTCTGTTGGCATTGCCACAGTTTCTGGTTGAGGTTGAGTTATGACATCTGGTTCTTCAGAGGGAACCACTCTTTCCTCTTTTGTTGTGATCACTGTCTGTGGTTCAGTGGAATCAGGTTTTACCTCTTGGAAGTCAGAAGGTACTTCCTCTTCCTCAAGACTCTTGTCCTTGCTTGTCTTTTTGTGTTTCCTTGTCTTTTTTTCTTTTGTTTGGGTTGGAGACTTCAGTTTCATCCATTGCTTCAGTGGTCGGCATTTGAACATCGCCTGATGACATCAATTCACGCTCAACAGGTGGACTCACTGGTTGATCAGACAGAGCAACTTCCAAGACAGATATTCCTTCTTTAGGTGTCAATTCTGAAAATTCTGGCCGAGTTTGAGTTTCCTCCTTTTCACATACCACCAAATTCAGCTGTTGTGGCTCAATTTGAACAGTTGTTTCAACGTCTGTTGGTAGTGGTATATCAATTTCTACCTGGAGTGTTGCCGGCTGAATTTTTCACACACCACCAAAGTCGACTCTCCAGGCTCAATCAGACCACCGTCTTTTGGTGTTTCCATTACAGTTTCTTTCTCTTTTTCAATTAGTTGGACCTGCTCTGTTGGCAGTGTCACAGTTTCTGGCTGAGGTTGAGTTTCCTCTTTTTCACATACCACCAAATCCAGCTGTTGTGGCTCAATTTGAAGAGATGTTTCAGTGTCTTTTGGGAATGGTATGTCACTATCAATTGCATTTTCTGCCTGAGGTGCTGTTGGTTGAATTTCACACACCACCAAAGTCGGCTCTTGGGGCTCAACCTGAACACCGTCTGTGGGCGTTTCTACTGGAGTTTCAGTTTCTTTTTCCATCTGTTGGACTTGCTCTGTTGGCATTGCCACAGTTTCTGATTGAGGTTGAGTTATGACATCTTGTTCTTCAGAGGGAACCACTCTTTCCTCTTTTATTTTGATCACTGTCTGTGGTTCACTAGAATCAGGTATTACCTCTTGGAAGTCAGAAGGTACTTCCTCTTCCTCACGACTCTTGTCCTTGCTTGTCTTTTTGTGTTTCCTTGTCTTTTTCTTTTGTTTGGGTTTGGAGACTTCAGTTTCATCCAGAGCTTCAGTGGTCGGCATTTGAACATCGCTTGATGACATCAATTCACGCTCAACAGGTGGACTCACTGATTGATCAGACAACACAAAGTCGGCTCTTGGGGCTCAATCTGAAACTGTCTTGTCTTGGGCATTGCCAGTGGAGTTTCTTTCTCTTTTTCAATTTGTTGGGCCTGCTCTGTTGGCACTGCCAAACATTCGGCCTGAGTTTCCTCCTTTTCACACACAACTAAATTAAGCTGTTCTGGCTCAATTTGAACAGAGTCTTTCTTTGATTCCAATGGATCATCTTTTTCCTCCTCAGTTGGTTGAACCTCCTGTGGTATTACTGTTACTGATTGATTCTCTGGTTGAAATTGAATTACATTTGACTTTGGTTCACCAGTCAATTCTGGTTCCTGTGGTTGAGACTTTGTCTGGTCAACTATATTCTCAGAAATGGCCGCTTGTTCCGCATCCAATTTTTCAGTTTTTGAAAAATCAGAGGTGAAGATTTCTTCCACACCTTTTGTAATTTCCTGCGCTGCTGCTTTCACAAGATCAATGAAAGACGGCTGTGAATCAACTTCTGTTGCCTTCAACTCTGCACTTGGGTCATCTTTGGAAACGTCAGTTTCACTGACTGTCAGGTCTTGTGGCTCAGTTTGAACAGTTGTTTCAATGTCTTTTGAGAATGGTACGTCACTATTAATTTCGATTTCTGCCTGAGGTGCTATTGGTTGAATTTCACACACCACCAAAGTCGGCTCTTGGGGCTCAATCTCAGCGCTGTCTTTGGGCATTTCTACGGGAGTTTCAGTTTCTTTTTCCATTTGTTGGACTTGCTCTGTTGGCACTGTCACACTGTCTGGCTGACGTTGAGTATCCTCCTTTTCACATACCACCAGATCCAGCTGTTGTGGCTCAATTTGAAGAGATGTTTCAATGTCTTTTGGTGATGGTACGTCACTATCAATTGCCATTTCCTCCTGAGGCGCTGTTGGTTGAATTTCACACACCACCAAAGTCGGCTCTTGGGGCTCAATCTCAGCGCTGTCTTTGGGCATTTCTACGGGAGTTTCAGTTTCTTTTTCCATTTGTTGGACTTGCTCTGTTGGCACTGTCACACTGTCTGGCTCACGTTGAGTATCCTCCTTTTCACATACCACCAAATCCAGCTGTTGTGGCTCAATTTGAAGAGATGTTTCAGTGTCTTTTGGGAATGGTATGTCACTATCAATTGCCATTTCTGCCTGAGGTGCTGTTGGTTGAATTTCACACACCACCAAAGTCGGCTCTTGGGGCTCAACCTGAACACCGTCTGTGGGCGTTTCTACTGGAGTTTCAGTTTCTTTTTTCATCTGTTGGACTTGCTCTGTTGGCATTGCCACAGTTTCTGGTTGAGGTTGAGTTATGACATCTGGTTCTTCAGAGGGAACCACTCTTTCCTCTTTTGTTTTGATCACTGTCTGTGGTTCAGTGGAATCAGGTTTTACCTCTTGGAAGTCAGAAGGTACTTCCTCTTCCTCAAGACTCTTGTCCTTGCTTGACTTTTTGTGTTTCCTTGTCTTTTTCTTTTGTTTGGGTTTGGAGACTTCAGTTTCATCCATTGCTTCAGTGTTCGGCATTTGAACATCGCCTGATGACATCAATTCACGCTCAACAGGTGGACTCACTGGTTGATCAGACAGAGCAACTTCTAAGACAGATATTCCCTCTTTAGGTGTCAATTCTGAAATTTCTGGCCGAGTTTGAGTTTCCTCCTTTTCACATACCACCAAATTCAGCTGTTGTGGCTCAATTTGAAGAGATGTTTCAGTGTCTTTTGGGAATGGCACGTCACTGTCAATTTTCATTTCTGCCTGAGGTGCTGTTGGTTGAATTTCACACACCACCAACGTCGGCTCTTGGATTTCAATCTCAGCGCTGTCTTTGGGCATTTCTACAGGAGTTTCAGTTTCTTTTTCCATTTGTTGGACTTGCTCTGTTGGGACTGGCACAGTGTCTGGCTGATGTTGAGTATCCTCCTTTTCACATACCACCAAATTCACCTGTTGTGGCTCACTTTGAAGAGTTGTTTCAATTTCTCTTAGTGATGGTACGTCACTGTCAATTACCATTTCCTTCTGAGGCGCTGTTGGTTGAATCTCACACGCCACCATAGTCGGCTCTTGGGGCTCAAACTGAACACTGTCTGTGGGCGTTTCTACTGGAGTTTCAGTTTCTTTTTCCATTTGTTGGACTTGCTCTGTTGGCATTGCCACAGTTTCTGGTTGAGGTTGAGTTATGACATCTTGTTCTTCAGAGGGAACCAATCTTTCCTCTTTTGTTTTGATTACTGTCTGTGGTTCAGTAGAATCAGGTTTTACCTCTGGAAAGTCAGAAGGAGTTTCCTCTTCCCCAAGACTGTTGTCCTTGCTTGTCTTTTTCTTTTTCCTTGTCTTTTTCTTTTGTTTGGTTTTGGAGACTTCAGTTTCATCCAGTGTTTCAGTGGTCGGCATGTGTTCTGCCTCAGGTGCTGTTGGTTTATTTTCACACACCAACAGAGTGAACTCTTGGGGCACAATCTTAACACTGTCTTTAGACATTTCAAGTGTAGTTATTTCCCTTCCATCAAATGGGTTGACCTCCTGTGGTGCTACGGGTGACCTTTCAAATCCTGGCTGAGGTTGAGATTTTTTGATTTCACAGTCCACCATTTTGAGTTCATTAGTTCCACATTTTTTTGGCTTTGGCTGTTGTTGAATCTTTATTGTAGGCTCTGGTTTAACCAGTATTGTTTTGTCATCCTTTTCTTCTGATGTCACTAATTGCGCAACTTTTGATGCAACTGTCTTTAAAATTAAGCTCACCACGTCAGTGTCTTCTTTCGTCTCATTTTCAGGAAGTTCAGGTGAAACATTTAGATGATTTTTGGACTTGGGCAAGAGTTTGTCTTTTCCAACTGACTTCTCAGTTTTTGATCCCCCTACTTCAGAAATAGTGTTTGTTTTGTTTAATTCTGACACCTCCACTTTTACTGTAGACGTTGGTCTTCTTTTGCTTTCATTAATATGATCTTCTGTTTTCAACACCTCAAGTTCAAATTCAACTTGGTTTCGTGATACTGTTTCATCAGTTTTGGGTGCAATGAGTTCAATGTTCACTGGCTCATTTTCTCTCAAACCATTTTCTACTCCAAAATCCTTGCCTTTTGTAGACTTTTTACTTCTAATTCTTTTCTTTTTTGTTTTGGTGACTTTGTGGTCACTATCAAGCAATTCCTCTATATCTGATGTAAGCAATGTTGATTCATTTTTGACAGGTAATTTGTCACTTGTGTCATCAAGAGTATCAGTTTTTGGTGTTGCAATCTCAATTTTTGTTTTTGAAGATGGTGATTTGGGTCCTTTTGTGTTTGTTTTGGGCACTTTAACAACTTCAACTTTCGATACAGTCTTTCTAGGTTCTTCCACATCCAGAGTTCCAGCTTGAGTAAGGGAAATCTCCTCCTTTGATCTGGAAATCTCTGTTGTGATTGAACTTTCAACTGTGCTTGTTTTTTCTTCTTTCTGGCTGTCAGTGTTGTCAACTTCTAGAATCCCCAAATCAATGTTTTTAATACTTACCTGATCTTTTCCCCATTTTTCTCTCTCTTGTGGCATTTCTAATCCTTCCATTTCACATGTTATCATTCCTTTAACATCTATCACATGTGTTGGTGTGGTCTCACTTTTGACATTTTCTTCAATGTGTTGCACCAAATTATTCTCAATTTTAGGTGATGGCTCTGTAATCTTCCCCTCCACGACTTGCACAGCTGCAGAAATGGATTCCATATTTAGCTGTTTATCATCACTAAGTAAGTCTTTAGGCATCTTATCTGTTGTTTGTTCATTGATATTTGGTATTGCAGTGATTGTCTTTTCCTTACCCAATTCAATTTGCTCTGTTGAATTGAACCGTGTCTCCTTTGGCTGTGTTTCTGTGTCTTTTCCAAAATCTGGTAATTTTAGCTCTTTTGACATATCCTTTGTTTTTCTTTCAATCTCAATCCTATTTTTAACTTTGATTGATTTGTCTTGTACTAAGGTTTCTACTACCCCTGTCACATCGAGTTCTATCTTATCACTATCAGCAGCATGCAAGTCAGAATCTATTGTTTCCTGTGTGGAAGTTGCAATTTCAATTGTACTTACTGTGGCAATAGGTTTGTCTTGATCTGATGACACATTTTCATCTACATGCAAATCTACATGCATTTCGTCAGCAACATGCGCCGCATCAGTAGACAATACTGTGGCTGAAATAGGCTGAGAAGCTTCACCTGGACCATCTTCCTCAGCCTTTTCAGTGTCTAACGTGCAAACTTGAGTGATTTCACTATCATGCACATCTAACAATATGTATCTCTTTTCGATATCAAGCGGTTCTTTGCCAATGTGATCTATGTAATCAGCCAAACTTGTGGACACTGCATTCTCAGCGGTCGATTTTGTACTTACATTTTGAGGCGGAACTTCGCTTGGACGAGCTATTTCTTCGATCTGGGGGGACAGCGTGGAAGCAGTCAACTCTATTTTAATCGTTTCAAGAGCTTCTGTTTGTAAAATGCTACTACAACTACTTACTTCTGGGGCAATATCTGACTTTTTAGCTGCCATTTTCTCTTCTTCGCTCTGTTGGATGATTGGCTTTCTAATTATGCTAATCTGTTCAACTACAGTCTCATCTGCCATAACTGCTTCTTCTATAGGCTGGCTATCGCTATCACCAACCTCAGTTTTTACAGTTTCAGTTCTAATTTGGGGTTCAACACTGCAAACTGTGGGTACTTTTTCTACATCTTGACCAGCTTGCGTGGCAATTTCATCGACCTGTATAGTTTTGGGCAATTCTGAACTATCAATATCTTTAACAGTATCTTTGGTCTCAACACTGGTCTCAACTTCTACCATCTGGGGAGCATCTGTCTGCTTTGATTTTACTTTTTGGATAACCTCTCTGCCCTCCATTACTTGACTAACTTCCTTTGCATTTTGACCAGGTTGCAAGGTAATTTCAGATTTTTCTAATGTAATATGAGTAGAATCAGCATCACCAAGCACAATTGTTTCACTGACAGAACTAAAACCATTTTGTCTTGTTTGTACTTCTTTGGGTAGCTCCACATCTTCACTGTCCATCTGTGTAATCTGCTCTGGCATTGAAACTTTTTCCATCACATCACTAGAGTCTTCATCTGAAACAAGCTCTGGTTTATTTTCAGCTACAATTGACTCAGAAACATCCAATGTGTATTTGGGCTGCAAGTCAACTTCTTCAAAACTATCAAACTTGTCCTGAATGGTTTTTGCATCTTTTACTTTGGTATCCTCAACATTTGGACCAGTTTTTTGGACGATTGTTAGAATTTCTGCTTCTTGAGTGACTGGTTTGTCTTGAGATGCTGTCATTGGCTCTTGCATAGGCTTTGAAAAACCATCCACCACATCTTTGCGATCTTGTTCTTGGTCTCTAGATGGCAATGGTTTCATAATATCCTCCTTAGTATCAATCAAATCAGTGTCCTGCCTTGTAGTTGGAGTGATTTTAATGTCTTCTTTTTCTGTTAAGTCTGGTGATGTTGAAATATCCATCGTCTCTTCATCTTTTTGCACTGAAGCAGCTATATCATCTCTTGAAGCTAGCTCTGGTTTTGTCTCCAAGTTATTTAGTTCGGATTCAATAGTTGTAAGTGGCACTCTTACAACATTCTCCAAAACTGCTTCTTGGTCTTGCATTAACTCAAATTGTGGCTCAATAACTGCGACTAAATCTTGTGTTTTAAGCTCTGTCTCTTTTGCTAAGCTCTCCTCTTCTGCTATGGAACTTATTTGCGTTATAATTGCATCTAAATTTGTTGTGGTTTCGTTTTTTTGGTCTTGCATTGGCTTGCCATCTTCTGGGACCATTTTTGAAACAGCTGAATCAGGTGTTTCCAGAATTATTGTCGCCACTTTGCAGTCTGCAGTTTCTGACAATGCATCAATTTGATCCTTAGCATCAGCTTTCATAGGCTGAATAACAATTTGCTTTGTCATTTTAAATGGTTCTTCACTAGCTAAATTTTCCACTGGCTTTATGGATGTCTCTGCTGTTTGCTCTTTATTTTTTTGATCTTCTGAAACTCTGTCAACAGATTTGGTTTCTGTTTTGGGAAGTTCTTGAGGCATTTCTAAAACAACTATGGCCACTTTCTTCTCTTCAATTTCACCAATTTGAAGGCTGACATCCATGTCTTCTCCTTGCCCACTAATTGTAACATTATTTAAGGCAGTGTCAACTTCAATTGGCATTTGTGTTTCTTCCTGTTTTATAGACACATCTTCAGAAACCTCTTGGAGATCTTTTGTTAACTTTGCTACTTCTGTTTCTACGTTATCATTTGCATCCATTGTTTTAATAGTATCTGGCTTGACACTAACTTTAGGCTGGTCAACAGATTCAGGCATTTCCAAAACTATTATGGCTATTTTCTTCTCTTCCATTTCCCCAGAGCTAACAAACTCAACAGGAGCCTTTGTAGAAACTGGATGAATGTTTTCAGTCATAGTTTGAATTTCAACTTTCTGAGCCATGTCAGCTTTCTTACTTGGAGTTTCATTTTGCACTAAATCTTGTACAGTTGGTGTCAGTTCTTTTTGTGGTCCCTTCTCATCTGTTACAACTACTCCTTCAGTGGATGTATCTTGTTTTGACTCGAAAATAGTTTCTTTTAAAATCATTTGTGGAACAGTGCCAGGCATTTCCAAAACTATAGTAGCCAATTTATTAATCTCATCCATTGCTTTGGTTGGAGAGTCCATTGTAGACTCTTCAGATGAATCTTGAGGCTTTATTTTCTTGCCTTTCAACTTGCGTTTTGGTGGAGAGACACCTCCAGCAGTTTCAACAATAGATGGAGCCTGGATTTTAGTTTCTTCAGCCTCCGTTTTGGACAATTCTGGAGATATTTTTGATTTTTTGGACCTTCTTTTAGGTGGTGAGAGGCTACCACTTTCTAAAGCAATAGTTTCTGTTGTAGATGCCCCTGTCTTGGCTTCATCTTTGGTCTCTTTCACCTCTTTTTTAGGAAGTTCTGGAGATGTTTTAGGTTTCCCCTTTGACTTTCTTTTGGTTGGTGACAAAGTGCCATTTTCAGTTGATACCTCAGCAATTAAACTTGGTGTTTCAATCATTGGCTCGGTTGCAGGTTGAGTTGTTTTTTGTGAATCTATAACTTGAATTGACAAAATGCTTTGGCTGTCTAGCTCAGTATCTTCTTTTGGCATGTCCTTCTTACCAATTGCAGGAGACCCTTTCTGACTTTTTGGTTTCCTTGTCCGTGGTGTCAAGTTTCCATTTTCTGAAACCTCCGGAATATTTACAGACTCTGATGATGCATAAATGTCTTGTGATATTTTTTGTGGCAACTCCGCCATCTTTGATTTTCTTCTTGGCACTACCAACTTGGGTCCCTCACCAGTTTCTGTTTGCTCTTGATCTACTTTTGCTTCCTCCATTCTTGAAGGCTTGGTCTCTATGGCTTCAACCATTTTCACTTCTTTATGCACAATTTCTGGTGAAGATTTAGACTTTTTCGACTGCTTTTTGGTTGGTGAAAGCTTAGCAGTTTTGTCAACAGATTCTTCGTTAGATTTCTCTATCAATATTTCTGAAGGAGGTGTAGTTTTTGACGTTCTTCTCGCTGGTACTATAGTCGCATCAGTCGTAACAGAGCGTCTTTCAGGTTCTGACTGTTTTGCATCAATTTCCAGTTGTTTAGGTGGGATTTTTGGACTTTTCAGTTTGCGTTTTGGTGGTACAGCATCAGTTGCAATTGTCGCTGCCACTTCCGGAGTTGAAATGTCTTCTTTCTTGTCCAGTTCTTCAACACTGGTCTTAACCTGCTCTTCTGTAACTACTTCATCCATTTTGCATGGAATTTCACTTGGCATTATGAATGACTGTGAATCATCAAGAATAATTGTTGAAATCCGTTTAGTTTCCAAATTTTCTTGTTCAATTAAGAGGGGAATTTCAGTTTCAATTCTCATCAGTTTCGTCTGTGGTTCACTAGATGCCATCTTGGATCTTCTTCTCAATGGGACAGGTGTTTCTTGACTTGCAGCCTGTGTAGTCTGTGCCTTGACCTCATCAGTGTCTACAATCATTTTCTCAATGGGCAAAGAGGTTCCCATTTCAGTTACTGAGCCTTCCTTTATTGTCGTGACATCCTCCCAAATCATAGACTCTTCCATTCTCTGGGAAATATCTTTGACACAGATAACAGGCTCCAGTTGCATAGGTTCAATTAAACCCGTCTGTTTCTCATCTTCTGCAGATTGGTTGATCGATTGCATGCTAGCTGCTGGGGTCATCTGAGAGCGCTTCTTTCGTGGAGGTGCCACTAAAGACACTTCATTAGGCATTTGAGCCATAGGTTTAAATTTATGTCTGGCATCAAGCTCCTACAAACAAAACAAAGAGAAGAAATATTAATGATGCATATGCAAATTGACAACATTTTTCTTTTTTAATTGTTGTCTCCAAGGAGATGATATAGCATTGCCTGAGATGTTCTGCAATATGGCATTAAACGTATCCATCTCCAACAAGACAAGCGCCTTTAATGTTTTATCTAAAATATGCAATTAAAATATATATTTTTTTGCCAATAAAAATAACTTAATATTGCACTTGCTCTTTTACAATAAAATCTGGTAATTTTTAAACTCAATACCTCTTTCTTTTTGTCAAAAGTGTTTTTCTGTATCTCTGCTTTAGCCAGAGTCTCTGAGCTCTCTTTGTCCAGTTGCCCAAAGATTAAAGGAGACAGACAGTCAGAGAGGAACTGCCAGTGTGAGAGTGCATCCTGCAGGTTAAACTTGTACTTTTCACCCTCCTCCAATGATTCCTATGGGAAAACAAAGAAGTCTCATAGTAATTGGTTTAAAACCTACTAAAATTAAAACACATAAAAAAGCAACATGTTTAAAATGGTAAATTTATAAACTCCACTCCTTTATATATATATATATATATATATATATATATATATATGTGTGTGTATATATATATATATATATATATATATATATATATATATGTATATGTATATATATATATATATATATATATATATATATATATATATATATATATATATATATATATATATATATATATATATATATATATATACAATTTGTTTGTTTGACAATTTGTTTGTTTACAAATTGACCTATGCAAATAAATTATCCTTGCCTATACAAATGGGAACAAAATAAACATAAAATAATAATGGCTATATGACCCAGAACAAAATACATAATAAGTTTCAACTTTAAAATCTGGTCACCAATGACAGTTTGGACAATGAAATAATAAATATGTATGTTTTATATTGACCTGTAGAGAAACACTGGACTCTGGGACCTCGCTGTTGCTCCACTGTTGGAGATTTTGGAGGCAATCTTTGAAACAGCGATCTGCGCTTGTGGAGCAGGATGACTGGTGGTCTGACAACTGTAATTTCAGACTGGAAAATAGAAAATAGCAATAAACAATTTGTGAAAATGTATATATACTATAATATTTTATATACTACAATATCTGTGCAAGTCACTTTGATTTGTCCTTGAACATGAAATGTGTTATAAATTAACTTAAGTAAATAACATGGGAAAATGCTTGTCTCAAAGATTATGTCATGCAAGTGTAAGTACACACGGACGATACAGTGAAACTGCGAATGGCTCATTAAGTCAGTTACCCATACCAGTAACCAAGGTAAATTCTGTCAAATCTATATGTTAACACATTCTTATAGTTGCAATACAGAAAACAATGCATTGGCTATACAGTAAAATAATTATTGAGTTGTCCAGTTTTTCAACAGCTGTGAACGTAAACCTTTTTGTTATTTTTTCCACTTAATATTTATTTTGACCTCTCTTTAAAAAAAAAAAAAAAAAAAAAAAAAATCATTCTGTATACACTTCTCAAATAGTAATCGTAAAATAATTCCCAATGTATTTGGATTTTGTGTATCAAAATAATAATTTGTTGTAAATAAGGTTTAATTGCAATTAACATAAATGGATAATTTAAGGTTATTCTGTTTTATTTCTTAACATGGAACAGATTTCTATTTTTGATATTTGAAATGAACTGATGGTTGAAAGAACATATTGACCCTCTGAGGTATGCCACTGGTATTTAGTTAATACAACAAGACTAAATTAAATTGGAAAGAGCCAGATGGGATTCAGAATGGAGCTGTGTATGTTAAAAGACGTGAAACATTTGATACAGAACGGTACAAAATACAGGATAATTTGGTACATTTTTTCTTCACTCATTGTATTTGACTGTCTCGCATTAATGTATGCATATGCATATTGTATGTATATTTTTAGTTGCAATCAAAATCTACAAATTTGCAATTCATAAACATAACAATTTCTGACTGCACATGACACAAGGTAAAATTATATAGGCTACAAGTATAATAAAACACATATTTACTACACTCCACCAGTGTTTTCAAACACAAAGACTATATTCAAAAAAGACCAATGGTAAGTCTGCCAAGGACAGCCATTCATTCGCACACAATTACACTGATATTTGTCTTGATGTTGCTGATGGATTGTATTTTAGAGGATAATAGTACTGATGAAACTGATACCTGCAGATTTCACAGGATATAGATAACAGTGAATTGAGTATTTTTAGAAGATAGTGATAGTGAAACTCTGTATTTATGTGAATTAGTCTTTATGAAGTTTGACTGTTTTAGATGTTTAGTGATGAATTGGATTGTGGTTATTTTAAGGAGACATTGTTATTGAAGATATACTGTTTTAGAGCTGTCTTCTGTAACAGAGCATCTTTTTTCTTGTTTTAAATATATAAATATATAAATAAATCACATTCCCTTTATGTGGGTATTTGTAACTACAGCTTCCCAGTACATATATTATGGAGTAATACTAGTTGTCTACAATTAGATATTTTTAGTGAAATTTAGGCGATATATTGATACAAAATATATGCTATTTTGATGATTCAGTGTTATTTTTTTATTTAGTGTAGTTCTATGCTCAAAAGCAGACAGCCTTTTTGATGCTCTGAGTGACAGGAGGATTTAACCAATCACAGTAAAGTGTGAACTCTCAAAAGCATCAGATGGCTTGAGTTACCTCTAAACGGCAGATAAAAACATGAATCCTTATCAATTTAACTGCATGATTTCTGAATCCTGCTTCCTCCATTAATGCAGCAGTAAAGTTTATCACATATTTACCTGTCGTGTTGCTGGGACAGAGACTTGACCATCATAGTGACCTCTGTGGGCAGCTCCTCTGTCTGTGCAGCTGAGGCCACCTCCTGAAGCAGTTCATCCAGCTTCACTCTCAAACCATCCAGAGACTTTTCACAGTTCTGAAAAGAAACAACAAGCCAAGTTTAAATGATTTAGTTATTTACTAAAATATCAGTCACATCCTCTGTCTATACACAAGGAGGTCTTAAAAAGGAAAAAGGTCTCATAATGTTTTCACTTTATTTATACAGAATTGTGCTATAGCTAATTCCTCAATAAAGTACAGTTATAAAAAAAATATATATAGTTTAATAAATTAGTTTTGCATTATGAAAACAATACATAATTAGTTAAATTTTATAACTGACTTATAAAATATGAAAAACAGAACATTTATCATTTTAAAATGTTTGCAGTGGTTCAAATTATTCATCCCTTTTCTAACAGATTCCTAACGTCCTAATTATTCACTGCAAAGAGTCTATAAGCCTTTTCACAACTTTCAGAGGCCAGAGCAGAGTTTTGCTGTCACGGTAATGCTAAAAACAAACTAATAGTGCACTTCTTGGTTTGTAGAAGGATAAAACATTGTTAATTACATGCAGACAGCAGACAGCTCATTTTGATCCTAAGAGCAGCTTTTTTTGTTGTTAAGAGGAGATTTACTAAGTTAAAAATTTTAATTCATACATTCATTGGTAAGGGGATATAATAAACAAATATATTTTAACAATTCTAAAACATAAACAACAACATATTTTTCAGGTTTGGAGTTCAGGATCTAACCTGAAGGCTGTGCCAGTGCTGCTGCAGTTGGCTGATGTTGTTCTGTGGTTGGCTGTAGCTCAGAGCCTGATCCAGAGACCGGAGCTCCCACTGAAGAGCAGAGGCCCTCTCCTTCAGCCCCTCTGCCCTCTGCTCCACCTGCCTCTCCATCTCCTCCAGACGTGCCTCACAGGAAGTCAGGTGCTGCTTCACTTCCTGTTCAGAGGTTGTGCAGAGGTCGTGAAGATGGCTGACGTCCAGATTGAGAGCGTCTCGTCCTCCAGAAGTGCACAGGTTTAACAGGCCATCTCTGGCCTGGTCCAATTCCAACATCTCCCTCTGCTCCCTGTGCACCGTCTGCAGCAGGGCCTAGAAAAATACAAATATAGTTTTATAAATCAGTATGGTAATTAAAATATCTGTATAGAGGTTAATGATCAGAAAGATATGTACACACTTAATACAGACATAGTTAGTGTTTCTTTACCTTGAGTGTGTTGATCACGCTGTGGAGCCCTTGTTTATCCTGAGGGGCCGGTCCCAGAGCTTTGACCTGTTCTCGGAGCCAGTCCTGGGCTGCCTCGTGCTGCTCCATCAGCTGAGTGCACTGTCGCTCTGCTAAGATGCCATCCTCCAGGAAACTCAGGGCCTCCTAAAACACAAAGTTTTCTTCAGTTAATCCTAAGTCATGGTTGTGAGTAACGTTTCAGGTAGAGGGTCTCCATAGAGATGTTGCTGTAAGATTCCAATGTCATGTGTACTATGCCTTTAGATATGTCTTGCCCTGGCCTGAACTCACCGTGAGCTGTTTGAGCAGATCAGGGATGCACTGCTCCATCTCATCCCAGTTTGTGGAGGCCCAGCTCAGGTCCTGGGTTAACTCTGCCAGTTCTGCAGCCTGGAAAACACAAGCAACTGTGAGGAATAGACCATTACAGTGTTGGCAGACACTGCATTCTAAAGGCCATACAATAGTTCCAATGCATTTTCAATGGCGTTTCAGTAGCGTTGGTGGCAACCAAATATAAGAAAATGTGTAAACTGTGACTTTGGCCACTTGACCACACAAGCGTAACATTAGAGCCTTCTTAGAAAACATTATCACATGTAGAAGTTTTTAGTGTTGTTGGCTGAGTTTTTAAAAAATCCGTTTCATCAAGCACCACGAATCCTGCTTAAAAAAGTCAATTTTATCAACTAGAGCTAGAAGTCAGATATAGACTCTTAATTTATATTTATTTGAAATGTCTTTAGCCATCATATATTACTGACATCTGTATTTACCTGGTTGCGTGTGTCGTTGAGCAGTGGAGCTAAGGCAGTAGTTTGGTCGATCATGTTCCTAGTTTGGTCCACGGTCTGTCTCCTCTCTCCGAGTCCAGGCCAGGGGAAGACCCGCGGGAGACCGGAGGTTTGGGTCTTCAGATCCGAGAGACGAGACTTGAGTTGAGAATGCTGCAGCTGACAGGAGACTAGACGCTCCAGAAGACCCTGCAAAGAACTGAACAGGGGAACACAAAAGAGTGATGTATAATAACAGGTAGTCTAGGGCAGATTTCTAATAGTATTTGTATAATTGTATAAAGTCTGACACAAGTTCCATTCTGTTTCAGTGGCCCCTTCAACCACCAGCACTTACTCACAGATACACTACATACCATACATAGGTGAGGTGGAAGAAGTGAAATCTTTCGAGGAGTTACAATATTATGATACTAAGCGGAAGCTGACTTAAATGTGTTATGAAATTTTGGAGGGTTTTGGAGTTGTCTATATTTCCACCTACATACATTTATTTGATAAGATACAGGTATATTTGGACATTATTTGGTCAAATTTGTATTTAATGATTTGCAATTGTGTCATATTGCTAGGATGACATGGCTGGTGTCAAATGAAATAAAGGCATTGTATAGATCAATAATATCTAATATAGCTAAGGGGCAGATAAAAGTAATATTGTTCAAATGATTTTGTTGTTGTTGTTGTAATACAGTAAGATCTTATGCCTAGTCAGTAATAGAAATGATCAGGTTCAGCATTTGCAAACTTATTTTTGGGCTATTTTATAGGAAATATAATGTAATTAATAGGAAAATCTGGCTCTTGCCCCCATCTGGGTTTATGGCATCACATTCTAGAACATGAAAACCATCAATACCTGTGGGTGTCCTCTGCTGTCTGTAGCACCTCCCTCCATGTCTCCTCTGTGTCTCTCACTCTTCTTTGGACCTCATGTCTCTGGTCCTGGTCCAGATCTGTGTTTTCGCTCAGACTCTGGGCTCGTCTCTTCAGCTCCACCATCTTACTGTCCCCGTTCAGTCTGCAGCTCAACACCATCTAATGAGGAGAAGCAACGTAATAAACCAACGCTCAGACCAACTGTTACTATGAATATAGGTAAACTAAGCAAAAATGGCAGAACTATTTCCTCTTAAAGGTGATCCAACAACCAGTAAATCATAGTCAAAGGTACACTACGGTATATAACTCTTCTAGTAGAGGATCCACCACCTGCTTGTTTCCATGGAGATGTTGTTGCTTGGCCTAAGATGTTCCACAGTGTGGCATTACACTTAGCAGGACAGTACTGTGATGCCATTGCTCGCTGTAAGAATGTGTTTTTTCATATTATAGCATTAAAAACAACTGTAATTGAGTAAAATGGAATATACATATGTTTATGACAAAGAATTAGCATGTCCATGGACACACGGAGGAGCCTGAATCACCAAAAAATGTACATTGTGCACTTTTAAGGTTAGGTTTACCCTCTGTCATTAATAGAAAGTAGTTGATCAAATTCGGACAAAGCCTTTTAGTTTCAACATTTAGTTTTTGTTTTTTTATGACAAATGGTGACAACCAAATTGTAGTACAGCAAATAATCTAAAAAAATCCAGGTGGACCTTACCTATCTGATTTTCCCAGATGTCATAGTGATTCTTACTACAATATTTTAACTGTATTCATTCTGATATTCTACCCACCTGTGCAGTGTTGAGTCTCTGCTCTATCTCCGCCTGTGTACCAGTAGCACCAGTTCCCTTCTCCTTCATCTGGTGTTGTAGATCTTGTACCCAGGATTCAGTGCTTGTGGCCTGTGCTCTGAAGGCGTCCATCTCCCGGTGCACAGTGTACTGGACCTGGGCTTTCTTCACCATCTCCTCAGCCTTCTGTAGGACGTCCCTCCACTTGTACTCTAGCTCTGTCAGCACCTGGTCTGCCTGGTGTCTTGTGTCTTCGTCCACATCGTCCCGGTCCAACAGACTCTGGGTTTGTCTCCTCAGATCGGACAGTTTAGAGTCGCCTTCAGGTTTGGAGCTCAGGATCATCTAAAAACAAAGATAGTGCTTTAATATTTTATATAATCTAGAAACCCTCCTTACAGTTAGCAGTTAACCCTTCTTACAGCTAGCAGTTAAAGCACATGCCTCTTTTACAAGGCTGAACCCACTGGCCTACATCACCCATGCTCCTGCATGACCATTTTTTTATGAATACATAAGAGCAGGGTACTAAACATTACTCTACAACTTCACAAACTTGATGAAGAGCGAAATGCATGCCAATTGTGTTTTTATAGGGCTCTATGCATGAGATTTAGTGCAGGGAGCAAGGGAGAGGAGGCTCAGAGTCAAACACTAAACAATTATAGCATTTTCAAAACAAGAAAAAGTAACATGGTGAACTGTTAGCAATTAATACCCCATAGATGTGTAATACCCCCTTTTTAAAGTAATTCACATTGTGTGTTTATCCAATCAATGAGATATGTCTAGGTAATGTAATGTAACAAATAAGAGGTCCTGATTGTTCGTGAAATAAGAGGTCCATGATTTCCTGCACCACTGATTACAGTATTTAGTACTAACCTGTGCAGTGCTGATGGTCTTTCCTGGCTCTGTGTTCACGTCCACATTCTTCACCCTCTCCTCTCTCTCCTGGACCCAGGCAATGGTCTTCTCCTTTGTCTGGTTGTACTCCTTCAGCAGGTTCTCCAGGGCACACTGCCGCTCAGACTGACCCAGGATTAGCCTCACTTCTTGGAGCAGCTCAGTCCACTTCTCCTCCATCTCTTCCACTGTCCTGGAACTGTCCAATTTGGTTTGTTCATCCAAATCTGGGCGTAAACTCTGGCTTTTCCTCTTCAGTTCCTGCAGTTTGGAGTCTCCTTCTGGTTTGGAGCTCAGAATGGTCTGGAACATTAAAATGGCGCACATAAACTTGGGTTATATGGGTCAAACTATTATTCAGCAAACGTGTGACTTACTGTAAATTAGATCTTAATTGTAAAATAGTAAGTGACAATTGAAATGTACTTTTGATGTGCTTAATAAGTGTAATTTTGTTTCGAGTTCTAATACAATTAAGTCAGAATCTTTCATGGCTGTGCGGCTCAGCAACAACATACAATTTATATTAGTAGTTATTCTCATCTTTTCACCTGAGCCGTGTGAAGTCTGTCCTCTGCTGTGGGCTGCTCCTTCGCACAGAACAGTTTCTGCTGAAGGTCTTTGAGGAACAAACTGGTTTCCTCTTTCTGGGAGTCAAACTCTTTCAGCTACAAAAACACAATATAATAACAAATATAATAACATTAACAAGCACCTTCTGTTAGAAGGTTAAGGCAAAGGTATACTTCTCTCAATTAATTATCTGCATTTGACCCATCTTTCAATCAAATGTCACTGGTGGAAGCAGTCCCTCCTCTCCCTCTCTCCTCCTCCTTACCTCCCCCTCTCTCCCTCCTTCTCTATCTTTCTTTTCTCCCTCCCTCCTCTCCTCCTCGCCTGTATTTTCCTGTTCTCCCCCTCCTTTCGGACCTGTTTGTTTCCTGTGTGCTCTCTCTCTCTCTTTTCCTCTCTCACCGTAACCTGTGTTATTCTGGTCTCCCCCGTTCCTCCCTCTTCTTCTTCCTCACCTGTTTCTGCTTGCTCTCTTCCTCCTCTCGGGCCTGCTCCTCAGCTGTGCTCTGGACTTGCTTGGCATTCTGGAGCAGGTTCCTCCACTGCTCCTCTGTATCTTTGACCGTCTGCTGAAGCTGCTGTCTGCGGCCCTCGCTCAGGTCTCTGTGGTCACTCAAAGTCTGGCCTCTTCTCCTCAAGTTATTCACTTTACAGTCACCATCAGGTTTGGAGCTCAGCACAGCCTACAAAATACAGAAGATTACAATTAGAAATGTAACAAAATGTAATCTTTAATACTCTCCTCTGCATCCTCTGCTCCATCTGACCCTCTCCTCTGCATCCTTCTCCCCATCTGACACCCTCTATTATGATGCTTATTTCTTAATCACCATTTACATAAGTTGAATCACCCATAAAAATCAAGATTCAGAACTCAATTTTCTTTTATCTCTTAATTTTCATCAATATACTATAATATATATGGGGTGACAGTGGCTCAGTGGTTAGAGCATTGGTCTCCCAACCCGAAGGTCGGAGGATCAAGTCCAGCTCGGACCAAGTTCTGTCATTGTGTCCTTAGGCAAGACACTTCACCCACATTGCCTAGTATGAAAGTGGTGTGTGCGTGAATGATCGGTGGTGGTCGGAGGGGCCGAACTGGCAGCCTCGCTTCCATCAGTCTACCAGCTGGCAGCTGTGGCTACAATAGTAGCTTACCATCACCAAGTGTGGAGTGAACGAATAATGACTTCAGTGTAGCGCTTTGATAAAGCGCATTACAAATGTAAGGCATTATTATTATAAGTACTACTAAGAGTACTACCACTTCAACTATCACTACTACGACTTCTACTACTACTACTACTACTACTACGACATAATATCGAGGTAATAACTAAAATGTTAAAAGATAAAAGTAAAAACAGTCAATATTTGTCCATCCTGTATTTTTTACTAAACCTTTACATACCTGTGCAGTCTGTATCCTCTGGTTGGGTGGGGCCTGTCCTCCCACACTGTGCAGTAGTTGTTGTCTCTCTCTGATCCAGCTCTGGGTGCTTTGACTCTGGTTTTCAAAGTTGTCTGACAGACTTTTGAGTTCAGCCTGAGTGGCCGTTTGCAGCGTTGTCTTCCACTGCTGCTCTGCATCCAGGACCATCCTCTCCGCCTCCGCTCTCAGGGTCAAGTCCAAATCTGGGCTCTGGACCAGACTCTGGGCCTGTCTGCTCAGATCACGAAGCTTGGAGTCGCCTTCAGGTTTGGAGTTCAGAACGGACTGCGTAAAGAGAAAAGTAAATAATAATATGTTGACAGCAATCACAGAAATCTATAGGCCAGTAATATTTGAGGAAGAGTTATGCTAAATCTGATCTGGAGAACGCATTCGACCGTGTCCCCCGTGGTGTCCTTTGGGGGGTGCTCTGGGAGTATGGGGTCCGGGGCCCTTTGCTAAGGGCTGTCCGGTCCCTGTATGACCGGAGCAGGAGCTGTGTTCGCATTGCCGGCAGTAAGTCAGACTTGTTCCCGGTGCATGCCCTTTGTCACCGGTTCTGTTCATTATATTTATGGACAGAATTTCTAGGCGCAGTCAGGGGCTGGAGGGGGTCTGGTTCGGGAACCACAGGATCTCATCTCTGCTGTTTGCAGATGATGTCGTCCTGATGGCTTCTTCGAGCCAGGACCTGCAGCAGGCACTGGGGCGGTTTGCAGCCAAGTGTGAAGCGGCTGGGATGAGAATCAGCTCTTCTAAATCTGAGGCCATGGTTCTCGACCGGAAAAAGGTGGTTTGCCCTCTCCGGGTGGGTGGTGAGCCCTTGCCTCAAGTGGAGGAGTTCAAGTATCTCGGGGTCTTGTTCACGAGTGAGGGAAGGATGGAACGCGAGATTGACAGGCGGATTGGTGCAGCGTCTGCAGTGATGCGGTCGCTGTATCGGTCCTTTGTGGTAAAGAAGGAGCTGAGTCGAAAGGCAAAGCTCTCGATTTACTGGTCAATCTACGTTCCTACCCTCACCTATGGTCATGAGCTCTGGGTCATGACCGAAAGGACAAGATCGCGGATACAAGCGGCCGAAATGGGTTTCCTCTGCAGAGTGGCTGGGCGCACCCTTAGAGACAGGGTGAGGAGCTCAGTCACACGGGAGGAGCTCGGAGTAGAGCCGCTGCTCCTTCACGTCGAGAGGAACCAGCTGAGGTGGCTCGGGCATCTGCTTAGGATGCCTCCTGGACGCCTCCCTAGGGAGGTGTTCTGGGCATGTCCCACCGGGAGGAGGCCCCGAGGAAGACCCAGGACACGCTGGAGGGACTATGTCTCTCGGCTGGCTTGGGGACGCTTTGGGGTCCCACCGGAGGAGCTGGAGGACGTGTCTGGGGTGAGGGAAGTCTGGGAGTCCCTGCTTAGACTGCTGCCCCCGCGACCTGGGCCCGGATAAGCGGAAGAAAATGGATGGATGAATGGATGGGTTATGCTAAATCAACTTTTTGAAGTTTTCTACCATGTTATAATGTTCCCTCATCAAAAACACACACAGACACAGACACACATATATATATATATATACACACACATACATATATATATATATATTTGTGTGTGTGTATATATATATGTGTGTGTGTGTGTGTGTGTGTGTGTGTGTGTGTGTGTGTGTGTGTGTGTGTGTGTATATATATATATATATATATATATATATATATATATATATATATATATATAAATATTGAAAGAGATTATTACATTGTTAGGATATGAAATACATAACTGCCTAAACTCAGCCTTGAATCAACCAGTTTTCCATCGTTGTTAAAAAACAAAACTCCACCTGAGCGAGCTGTAGCCTCTCCTCAAACGTCTCCAGTGTTGTTATGGACATGACCTTTTGTTTCTGCTCTCTGATCCAGGTCTGTAGTTTTTCCCATTGGTCCCTTAACGCCTCGTAATCCCTCTGAACTGCAGCCTCACTCTGTGCTACGTTCAGGGCCTTTTCTGCAGCTTGGGAAACTCCAGTCCATTGCTCCTCTGACTCTTTTGCTGCATCTTCTATGGAACGCCTTTGGGAATCGTCCAACTTCTGGTTCTGGGACAGATTATGGCACAAACGCTTCAGATCCTGGACCAAAGAGTCACCTTTAGGTATGGAGTTCACACAAGACTAAGGAGAGAAAGGGAAAAGAGAGAAGGAAGCAAGGAAGCATGAATGTAAGAAAGTATAGCAGATATTAGGGCTGCAAAAATTAATCGATCGAAATCAAATCAAAATTGCAATTAGATGTTTTTAACAAATTGTTTAGCCCTAGGAGATATGGCAAGAGGATGAGGAGTTTTCAACATTCAGTCAGACAGATTTAGGATTGGTTAGCCTATAAAAAGAATGTAATCTCTTAAATACTATTGCTATTAATTATTGTTGAGTTGAAAACTCCTCCTTTTCAAAAGTAACAGAATATGTACAGAGAAAGATAAGCAAAGATGAAACCAAAGCACACCTAGGGAAATGAGTTTACATTGTTCCAGAAATATTAAAAGGTTCAGTGTCAATAGGTTTATAGTTCTGTAAAGTAGTAAATCTGATGTTTTCAATACACAATAATTTTACAATAACAATTATGAAATAAAATAAATGTATTAATAGGTTATGATCACATAATCAGATTTGATTATGTAATACAAGTGTACAACTCACCCTTATGCCATGTCAAACTCACTATTTCAGCTGTGCATCTGTGTATATCCTTAGACAAACAGCTTGGATGTATTTTTGGATATATTTAATTTAATTTATTTACTTATATAAATTATATTTCTACCTTACAATTTTTTTTAATCTAAAGTCTAAAATCATGTGACTTATTTTAGTGAGTCAGCTTTTTACAATTCAAACAGCCAGCAAAAGGTAGATTAGAAAAGCTAGACCTAGTAATTAATGCAAACCAGATCAAAACATTTAAATTCATAAACGTATGGGCAAATTGTACTGCTGCCACTATATGATTTGCAGAATGTAATGACCAAATGTGTAACTGTCACCTGAGCCACTTGAACCCTCTCTGTCACTGGCAGAAGCCTCATACTCTGCAGCTTGTCCTCCTGCTCTGAGATCCAGGTCTGGACTGAGTCAGTCTGGTCCCGGAACTCGCCTAGGTCTCGGTCTAACTGGGCTCTGGTCTGGACTCGGGTCTGGACTTGGGTCTCTGCGGTCTTCAGGGCATCTTGAGTCTGGTCTAAAGCAGATCTCCAGGACTCTTCTGTGTCTCTGATGCACTGTTGGACCTCCAGTCTCTGGTTCTTGTCCAGATCCTGGTCCAAAAGAGTCTGGCTTTGGAATCTTAGATCTTCCAGTTTAGAGACTCCTTCAGGTTTGGACTTCAGTATTGTCTACAGAGAAGAACATGATATATCAGTGTTCTTACTACAGAACAAACCATTTCTGATCTTCATCCATAATTAACTTTATTTGTAAATATTCTCTATCTAGCCTGCAGTCTCAATATTTAAACCTTGATTTGGTCAAAAATTTCAATGTACAACAGAAATAATTGTTGGACTACTCCTACGTCGCCTACTACTAAAATAATTAGACAAGCTATCTACATTGTCACATGACATCTATTTGACATGGGATTTAGACTTATAAAGCTTGTTTGTTGTATCAGCATCTAGAGTATGGGCTGAGACAGGTAACATTGTACATTCTTTACTTGGTTAGAAATAATGTGCTTTTTATGTTCCTTACAAGACCATATATAATTCATTGCAGTGCTATGTTGCATAAACTTGCAATTAACTTTACCATTTCTAAGGAAGTACAACCCAAAAGAAAAATAGCTGAGGAACCAGGTGTGTGGTTAGAATTCTTAAATGGGTCATGGTTCAATTAAATATCTCACCTCTGCTTTGTGTTTCACCTCCTCTGGTTCACTCTCTGGTTGCACAAAGCTGATTGGCTCCAGCAGCTCTCTGATCCAATTCCTGGTTTCTTCAGCCTTAGATTTAAACTGGTTTAGATTCTCTTGGGTCTGGTCCTGGGTCTGGACTTGGTCTTGGACTTGTGTCTCCAGGTTTCTGAATCTTTGGAGCAGGTTATCAGAGTCCTTCAGCAGACTGTCTCCTCTCACTCCCTGTCTACGCACAGAGCTCAAGAGGTCGGACAGTGCCGTAACTCGTGCGCTGAGGAACAAAAGGGGATTTATGTTATTCATTTCTTTATTTTAACCTAAAAATGCATAGAGTTTTTTTTTTTTGTTTTTTTTTTATCTTGCTGACCAAGTTAAAACCAATAGCCATCTTTATTTATTTATTTTAATACTGAAGGCATTCGGTTCTAGAAAACATCTCACTTTGCGTCTTGAAGTTCTTTGAGCAGGTTTCTAAGCCTTTCTGGGTCCAGAGCCTGTTTCTCCTTCATCTGCAGCCACTCACTGAAGCTGTTGTGTTCTTTCTGCAGACTGAATAAAACATAAAAAAAACAAAACAAAAAAATGTTACTGTGCTTACATAAGACACGAGGATAAAGAAAACAAGAATATGTATTTGTTCATTATTTAAGCAGGAAAGCCACACTGAGATTTTGACAATTACTGATTAGTGTTTCTTGTGACAGATCATTGATTAAAGAGACCCGGCCAGCGTTTGTAATTCTAAAGGCTGGTAACACTTGCATTGTGAGGGGAGTTAGCCTCCAAACATTACATCATGATATGGCAGACCGCACCAGTTTGAAAATTATTTAGTGTCACCAATTGCCACAAATCTAACTTAAACTAGTAAACTTTAGAAAATAAAACTGGAACTTAGATGTTGAATCTTAGTACTCAGTGGCAGTGCATAGCTATTCTAAACATGTTACTGCTGGAAAGGTCTATAGGTCCCACACTTCGTTTTCTTTCTACTTCCATTGGTACCAAACAGCAATGTGACTCCAGACTTGAGCCACTCAGATTCAGATCGGACATGGAAATCTGATAATAACTCAGCTCAATCAGCTTCAGCTCATTGTCCTATTTAGTCACATTTTTATACAGCACTTTTCCACCTACAAGTCACTCAAAACGCTTTACATCAAGGCACTCACGCATTCATACACCAGTGTACACAGACACTGGGGGCGAGGGGGATTGAGTGTCTTGCTCAAGGACACAACAGCAGCATTCACCTGTTTGAGCTGGAGTTGAACCGCCAACCTGTGGGTCAGTGGATCTGATTGCTCAACCGATTATGTTTATGTTGAAAACTGGATTCACTCCAAGCACTCTACCAACTGAGCTACTGGTGAGAACATTTAGCTTGTTCAGATTTGGGATTATCATATTTCAGTAGATTCAATACTATGGTCTAAAGTGTTTTCTAGATATTTATGTTACTAATACAACCCTTAGGAGGATCATGCGGGCCTCACCTTTGCAGTAGATTGAGCAGTTCCTCCATCTGCAGCAGTCTGTTCTGACAGTGAGTTCTAAAAGTGTCCACCTCTTCTTGCTGTTCTCTGATGAAGTCCGAGATCTCGACCAGGTTTTGGTCTGGGATCTGCCTCTGTCCTCGGTTCATCTGGTCTCTGAGCTGTTCCAGGCGCCGCTCAGGGTCTGTGGACTTCAGGAAACCCTAAAAAAACAAGATTCATACTCTCAGAATACATGAAACGCAAAGGCAAAACTAACTCTTTTTCGGATTTTTTTTTTTACATTTACATGTTTAGGGATGGGCAACATGGGAAAAAAAAGCTTCCTAATTTGATGTGCTTCAGCAGTTGCAAAATTGATGATTATGAAAAGTATTGCATTAAATAGCAGCGGCTATGGCCTCTCTTCTGTTGCTATCACTAGTTAACGGCACATTATGTAACTTTCTGGATGTGGCTGAATAAGAGTCAGGTTTGTGGAGATGCAAGCCCTACTCAGAGTAAGGACATGCGTTTTTCGGTGCAATAAATACAACCAAAATGAAATGGTCTATTTTTTAGCTAAAAAGTTACACATTTTGCCTTTATGTTGCCTTAATGCCACCGAGCATTGCATGAATGAATAATAACTACAGTATAGCACTTTGAGAGGCTTGTCGAGCTTGAAAAGTGCAATGCAAATGTAATGTAACTTACAAGGGGGCACTTGGACTGACTCCAGATTTTTGAAACAAGTAAAACTGAATTTAACTTGATTATAAAATATTTGTTGCAGTAAACTTTATATCCTTATGTTTTTTGTGGAAAGATTTTCAGCATCAAGAACATTATAACAAGAAAATATGAAATAATTAACAGAATCACATGTACAGTTAAAGGCTGGGAACCTTTAACTGTACATGTGAAAAACGAATTTAACTTAACCATAATGTAGCAGATGGATGTGTGATTTCATTGATTCCCTGGATACAGAACTGTTTTGACTGGTACTTACAGTGAGTCTCTGGATCGTCGTCTCCACATTGGCCGTACTCTCTGGATTCTCAAAACACTCGTTCACTGAAAGCTGCTGATCCTGGAACCATTCCTCAAATGACTGCTTCTCATCTGTGGAACAAATTTAAAGTTTATTCAAAATGAGTAATTATTTTCGTTACTTTCGTTATTGTTACCAAAGCAAGACCAGTTCTCATCATTGTGGGGAAATAATATCAAATAACAGGATTTGATTATTAAAAGGAACTTGGTACCAGGAATACAAAAGAATTTTACAAAAAAGCAGAAAATGTTTATTATGTTTATTATTAAAAACATGGATTGTGTACATATTTGTAGTGTATTTTACCTTGCAGTACTTTGAGCAGTCCCTTGTCCCTCTCCTCTCTCTTCAGGTGGATCATTTCTCTGGTTCTGCTGAGGGCCTCTCGGAGCCTGGTGCAGTCCACAGACAGAGCCTCCAGAGCCTGAGGACTGGCCACACTGGAGACCAGAGACACCTCCTTCAACACCGACTCAGCCTGCAGCTCCTGGGAGTCCAGATCCTCACACAAGTCCTAAAAGACAAGAAAAGATTAAGGTTTTGATCATTTGACTAAGGATGCATTCACACTTGGATTTGGGTTAAGGTTAGGATTAGTGTGGTTCTAGAGTGAACGTGGTTAAGTCCTGATGTAGACTTGGTTTGGTCCTGTTCTAGTCTTGGTCTCATTAACGTTTAGTCCCAGTTTTAATGTAGCGAGTGTAGTGAAACTGAAACAGAGTGATGGATGAAGTACAAAATCACATTACTAAAAGTAAAAGCAGAGGCAATACATGACCCACACATCACATAAAGATAAGTAAAAGTAAAACTGAATTACCCATGTACCTATTCACACAGATTTGGAGACCTTTAATGCCTACTACTTAAATATAACATAAAACATTCTCATTAATTTTTTTTTGCACATTTTCTTAATTATATTATTGAATTATTTTACAAATCTATTATTTAAAAGCCAAATACGACCCTCCGACCAATTTTCTTGGCCCTCTAGTCTCCTGCTGAATTGGCCCAAATGATCATTGACAGTAGTTTTTACTGCAAATTAAAATACACTTTGTACCATCAAAACATCACTAACGCTATTAGAAAAAGAAATATTTGGCTATAAGCTGAAACCTTTTTTGAGTAAGACATATTGCCTTGAAAGTAATTAATTACTTGTTACTACACTATTGATTGAACCTCTGTCAGAATTGGCCTTCATGTTACGCCATGTTCAAACAGGCATTTTACGTAGCTCCATAAAACATAAACGTATTCTCACCTGTATCTGAGTCTCTGCATCAGGTTTGGTCACGTCACACTTGGTGATTTGGCTCTGCAGGTTCTCCACTGCGCTCTGACACTCCTCAATCTTCTCTGTCAGATGTTTCTTCACGGCCATCAGCTCCTCAAACACATCTGTGCAGTCTGTGAACAGCTCCTTCACCTGCTCCATGCGCTTACGAAGCCCTGTTTCAATCACCTAACACCGGAAACAATAGATTTCTTTATAAAGTAGAATTATTAAATCTAATTATAACTCAAGTGTTTTGACAGACTTGTAGTTCTAGGGGTGATTCTTGGCTCTGAAGCATCTCCTGGATCTCAACAGACTTTCTGTGGAAATGTTCAATGTTCTCCTCATTCTTGTTGATCTCATCCTAAAATAAAAATAAAATAAAAACATATTAATCATATTTCTGTCTTTAAAAAAAAACATTGTAGAACTTGAGAGATTTTTTCTCAGAGCTGAGCATCTGAAAAACATATATAACTTGAGGACTGCCTTAAATGTGAAAAGTGCTGGTGCAGGTGTTCCCAGTGTCACCTGCTTGTCTCCCCAAAGATGTCAGAGCTTTGCCTGGAATATTCCACAGTATGACATTAAATGTATCTATCTATCAAATACAGGTATTTATATAGCCCTAAGATACCTTGACAAAATATGCTGTCTTTATCGGGATGGGATCACCTCTCCACAGATCTGCCCTTGTAGTGTCACCTGCTTTTCTCCATGGAGATACTAGATAAGTTTAATGCCACACTGAGAAACATGCCAGGCAAAGCAATAACATCTCCAATTGAAACAAGCAAGTGGTGGATCTTCTACCAGAAAAATTATATGGTGCCAGTCTTTTTACCAAGTACCCTAAAAACATTATTTTATTCTATATTAAAATAAAACATCGTAAAACTTTGAAATGTAAGAAATAATAATATTCAGTATTCCTTACTCTCATGACGAAGACTTGTTGTTCATTGTGAAAGGGGTGACTGGCTGCAAACAGAGCCAGTTTAGCTCCGGCCCAACTGTCGACCTCTGATCCCAACAACAGCTGTTTGTCCCACAGCTCCAGCGCCACCTGCAGGTTATCCATGTACGAGTCTGTCTTTTCTGTCACCTGCAAAATAAAAAGAAATGTTAATAACAAAGACTAGAGTGCATCAGATGCCCTTCCATCCTCTTATATTCCTGTAGTGTTTTGGTGGGAGGTCCACCACTTGTTCATCTCCATGGAAATGCCATTGAAACATATTTATGGAGACAAGCAGGTGGCACATTTACCAAAAAAGTTACATAGTGTACCTTTAAACAGTTTTTTTTTTGCTGGATAATTGTGACAGGATAATTTATAAGTTACAAAACTTATAAATAATCAGACTAAACATTTGCAGATTTCCCTTTTAGATATTTCTACAAAAATACTGTAAAATAGAGACATTCTGGATGTCACCATGACCTACACCTGGCTCTAGTTTTGGACAGTGGCAAATATTAGAGGAGTCTCTGCAAATATATGCTCCTGAGCTTACATGTATTATGCTTAAAAGTTAGAGTGATAAAATAATGTTTTTTTCTTGGTCCTTCTGTAATTATACTTTATATTTTTGATTCATAACATTTTCAGTATAGTTACAGGAGTTACCGTTAATTGTTGGCTTTGTAGTAGAAAAAAAAAGCAGTTTAAGTCTATTTAATTTTAGTTTCAATAAATAGGAGCTTTCATTCACAGTCTTCTGGAAAATATTTTGCATGTTTGTCATCATGACAAATGTGTTTTAAAGAGAGGATATTAACTGCGAACATATTTACATATTTAGATCAACTTGTTATCTTTTATTGTTTTGACAGTGTATTAGCATGTTTTACTTTCATTTTTGTCCCGTGAGTCCCCCCCTCCCGTTGCTCTCTGCCCTAACTCACAACACAATCAGCATGTATCCCACTAATTAAACTACTGCACATTTCATCAGGTTTGTGAAGTTGTAGTGTTTTGTTTTTTATCATGTTTTTGTATATTTATGGAGAATTCCTCGTGTGGGAAAATGGGTGACGTAGGCTTGTGGGTGGAGCATTGGACAGAATCTTACAGCTAACCATAAAAAGGGTTCAAATAGTGCCTGGGAGAGACCACTAAATTACTAAACCCTCTTCAGGCATGTTTTTGATTAGATAACAATGTTATAACATGGTTGAATGATCAAAAATCGATTTTGCATAAAGTGTTTGGAGTATTACTATAAATATCAGCATGAAAGAAAACAAATCTTTTTAAACTGTTTTCCTAAAAGACTAAAAATACTGATTTGAACCTGTAGCACTGAATAGTTATTTATCTAATCATCTTACATCGAGCCAGGTGTCTATGAGAGATTCAGCCTCGGCCTCAAATGAAGTCTGGTTACAGTCCGGGATCTTCTTCAGATTGGACTGGATCTGTTTGCAGACCGCTCTGAGCTCCTCCATGGGACCGCCCAGACTTCCCAGCTCCTGTTTTATCTCACCCACCTGCAAAAAAGAACACAAGCTCAATCAAAGTTATTGTTGAAATGTTTAGATCTTACTTTTTCTGGTTAAATAAAGGTTAAATAAAAATAAAAATAAAAAATATAGTTTTAGCAACAAATACCATAATAATGCAAAACAGTGGATATAAAAGTCTGAACTAATAAGTATGTAAAATAAAAGTATGTACTAATAACCAGTCTTTTATATACATTCATTTAGAAACGGTTCTATACCAGGACAAGAACTTACAGAAAGAACAAGTCTGCCCTCTAGTGCTTCTCTTGGTAAAAAACTGCTTCCAGTTCATCATGTATTACTTGGTATTATATTTTATTTTGGAAGGGCAAACATTTTAAAAAGGTAAGATACATGAAGAAAACCTCCCTTAGTGGGAAAACTGCAGTATATACTAGCAATATACAATACACTTTTATCTTATATCAAGCAACAAACAAACTAAGACTTTGCATTTTTAAAATATAAACTATATATATATTTTTTTTAGAAAACTTGTAAATTACCAGTTAAAAATTGATGAGAATGGAATTATCATTATGGGATTATTGCTTTACATATAAGGTGCATTTGAGGATGAATAACTTTCATAACTTCCAAGTTTTTTACAGTTTTGAAGCACAAGATGTTTATTTGATTCAGTAACTAGTATTTACAGATGCCATTCAAAAACATAATATTAAAATAAAAATATTTTATCCATACCTTAGTGATGGACTTGTGTAGGTTGTCTTTGCCCATGTACGAGGCCTGTTCACTAAATGTCTGCTCTGCTCTCTGCAGAGTGGACCTCAGGTGGCCTCTGCAGCTCTGGAACTTCTTCAGTAAATCTATCAGGTCACTGCTCTGCTGCCTCCTAAAACAAGACAATATGTAATGTATGAGTGATACAAACACAACTTTCAAAATATCTCTTTAATTAATATTTGAGAATCCATTAGATTATTATCAATGATATATTTTACATTTACAGTTTAGCATATTCTATTGACTTGTCTACAATTACAAAAAAATATACATGATCACTTAATCTTCTTTCAGAGAATGAAAATTGTTAAATTGCTAAAAAAAAAAGTGACCTGGAGGCCAGTGCTCTCTTGGTGTCGTCCCACTGTTGCTGCACTTCGTCCAGCAGAGCCTCACCCAGAGCCCCCTGAGAGTCCTGGACCTCCGTCAGACTCTGGAACTCAGGGAGGAGCGTCTGTAGCTGAGAGTCCAGATCTGACAGAGCACGAAGCCTGCAACAAACAACAAGAACACCATAGATTTATGAAAGAGAAATCATTATATACTGTCCAAATCTTTGCATGTGTGAGTAAGTTTACATTTTATATATTTTTAAGCTGTATTAAATGTATTGAGGAAAAATATTCAGAGCGACATTTCAGTCCCGATTCGAGCCTGTTGAATTTGGGTAGGCAGACTGAAAATTTAGGTGGGCAGTTGAGCCTTCCATCTCGTAACATCTTTAGCAAAACGTTGATAGTAAAAAGGGGGAAAAAAGTAAGTAAGTAAATAGTAATACTTAAAGGTCTTATATTATGCAAAATAGACTCTTGTGAGTTTTTAGCCATGTTAAGATACTGTTACCTCCTAATAAACATACCCAAAGTTGTGTTTTATTTTATTCACACATGTTTGAGTAATCCTGCATTATTGGACTGTCTACATCTCCATCTTCCTGTAGTATCACATGACATCACAAAGTGGAACAGTGTGTTTTTTTGTCTGAGAAGAACACAGCCTAAATATACAGGCTTTGCGCATTAAACATGTGTGACTGAAACAAAACACAACTCCAAGTATGTGTTTCATGAGGATGAACTTTATAACATAGATTAGAAAACAGCATAATATGTTTTTTTAGAGCTGATTTTCTTGTTTTAACCTAGCATAGTCCTGTTTCAGACCTGGTTTAGATTTGGTGGTTCTCTTAAATATTTGTGGGATTTTTTTCCTGCTAGATTGGTGTTTTAGGTATCCTTTAATGTATTTAATGGTTCAGATCAAATAACAAATATGTCACAGCATACATATACATCTATTTAGTGTATAATAAATGTGTTTTGAGGAGTGGAGGAGGAGACGGGGAAGTGTCTTTGAGGGAAGTTAGTACCCCAGAAAAACAGGAAGTAGTCCGTCAAAATAAAAGGCCTTCAGAAAGTACAGGTCACATATGGTTATATTTTATATAACTATAATTCAGGTTGTCCCACCTTTGCTGCAGTGCCGGCAGAGTGGGCTCCTTCAGTCCCTGCGCCTCCACTGTGTCCTGTAGTTTACGCAGCTCACTCAACAGTGCCCTCTTCCTGAGACCTGCGGACTTGCTCTGGTTGTCCTTCTGACTCTGCTGCTGCTGACTGGACAGAGAAGTATCTACCTCCTCCAGCTTGCGGAGCAGAGCAGAAACCATGTCAAGGCAGGAGGCGGGCACTCCCTCCTGGGTCACAGTGAGCCGAGCCCCCTGGAGCAACAGGTCCAACTGTGGAGCTTTGTCTTTGAGACTATCGATGCTCTGACGGATTAGGGATAGTTTAGAACGTCCCTCCTGGAAATAAGAATAGGAATAATTATTATGTGAAGCAGAAGTCAATATAGAAATCAAGACAATAACAAGAATAACAACAGTATTTGCAATTAAAAGTTTATGGCCTAAGTTCGGCAGGGCTATAGTTTAATATTTTGATGACAATACAAGAGAGACATAGTTTTTGAAATATATAATTGATGATATAGGTCTGACAGGTCTGACTATAAAAACCTTAATAAATGCTTAATATTTAATGGTGTCTTTTATGATAGTTGTACTAACTTTAATTATTAGAGTTTTTAACCTCACAATTATATCATGCTATTCTAAATTTCATGTCAACCTGATTAAATATCACAATATATCACCAGCAATATAATAAGGCCCAGTCCTAAGTCTAAGAGACAGTGGATTGTCCCAATAGTAGTGCTGAAAGGTCAAATCAAAATCAAATTCCAGTCAAATTGGAATCTCAAATTGAATAGACGAATTTGCAAATCACAAAGGCACAAACTACCACAAGTACCACAATTTCTGCCACAAAGAACAAAATAAAATCTGTAGTTTCCCTGATAGTTCAGCCCTACCCTACAGTTGAGTGTTGCAGTACCGTGGGATCGGTGAAGAGGGCGCTCTGGACCCCTGTGATGTCCTCGTCCACAGTCCTCAGAGACATGAGGAACCTGTCTAAGGCTCTGGCTGCAGCTTCACTCTTTTGCACCTGCTGTCGGAGTTGGTCCAGACTGGTCCTGTGAGCCTCCACCTCTCGGCTCAGAGGGAAACTGTCTCTGGGGTCAAGATCACTGGAGTCTGGGTCTAAACGAGAGAGCTGCTCCAACTCACTCTGGATGTTACCGTCCAATTCCTGTTGACAAAGTTAAGAGGCAGGTTCAATTATCAGTGAAACGAGGAACAATATGGTAACAAAATATAGAATAGTTTGAGAAATCCCCCAAAAAATGTAATGACAGTTTGGTGGAATTTATAAAGGCCATTATCAAAGAATGGCACATGCACACATGCACTGTGGTTAAAGGCACTGCAATGTGGGCTTGTCTCCTGGCCTTGACCATTTGTCTCTTTGTGGCTGAGTGGCTTGCAATCTTGCCTCATAGCAAGAAGGTAGTGGGTTTGACTCCTGGGTCTTTTTATACAGTGTTTTCAAGACTCCACACTGAAAGGCCCAGGCAATCAGGGAATCTAACAAGGTAAGAGGCTTGCCACTCAGCCACAGTGATTGGCCAGATTGACAGAGTGACAGATTGGTGAGTAATAACTTTGACATGTAAAAATGCCCTGTTTTTATCAATTAGACAAAATCAGCATGATGGCCTGTGATACCTTGATGTCCTTGAGGATGTTGGTGTTGGCCAGAGTGAAGCCACTGATATCTTTGGGTTGTCGTAGAAACCGGTCCAGTCGGTCTGTGAAGTCGACCATATGATTCTCTGTGGAGTCAATCTGTCTCAGTGCTGCCCCCAGAGAGCTGCCGCGGGACTGCAGGCTCTGCTGCTGCTGCCGCCACTGCTCCTGAAGCTCCGCCCTCTCCTGCTCTACGCCTGGCGACGGGGGAAGTAAGGCACTCTGGGAAACAAAGTCCGACCACAGCGTCTCTGTCTCCTGACGCAAGAACTGTGAAAGAGAATGTGAAGTTAAATAATTAACTTATGAAAGAACTTTAGATGATGTCGCATTGAAATGGGGCAAATGTATGTTTTTGTGTGTATTATTTCTACAATATTTCATATTTTTAAACTGCAAATGACAGGTTAGACTACTCATTTCACTAAAACATAATTAACATCATTATATTTAAGATTTTACAAAAAATCTTGCCTAGCTTTTCTGTTTTCTAATTTTATTTTATTGTGGTAAAGGGTATAATTTTACTTCCTGGTTGGACACTGGCAGTACAAAGTATGTAGAGGTAATTTCAAAACAGTTATTTAGCAACTACATTGTCAAAAAGGATCAAAATTTGTATTCAAGTTAGTATTAGACTGCAATGAAAACACCTTTATTTTGTTAAATAAATGTTTAAATTGTCAGAAAAATGCCTTATGTGTAAATCGTTCCTATATTTAGGATGTCATTTTCTGGGCTGATGACATAGATAGGTTCTGTTTTAGAATTTACCGCTACTTTCTGTATTTTTGTACTTTTCTTATCAACTTTCTCACAAACTGCCACTTAACTTATGTAAAACTATGATACATTTTCACCACAGTTACTATCAAACCTAACGGAGTCATTACTAAAAAAACGTGAAAACCTGTCATATGCACTAAACTCATGAGCTGTACCTGTAACTCCTGCAGTCTTGTGTGCAGTCCTTTCAGAGACACAGAGTCAGATAGGACGTCCTTAAAGCTCTGCTCGATTTTGGCCAGTTGGGTCTGAAGCAGCCTCTTACTGTTCTCATATCTGTAAACACAAAATATTATTATTTATTTGTACATTTTAAAGGGCCCATATTGGACCATTTTCTGATCTATGTTATAATGTTTTTTCCTCATCACAAACAGACCTGGAGTTGTGTTTTGTTTCATTCACACATGTTTAACACACAGATCCCACATATTTAGGCTGAGTTTTTCTCTCCAACAGAAAACATTGTGTCCCACATTGTGTCATGTGGCAATACAGTGCTCCACTGCGTTTTAAACTGTATACACCTTCACTATCTTGCTTTATTGTCATTGTGTCAGTGGCATCAAGAGATATTTTTTGTAGCAATATATCGTGCTTCAAAGTTTGTTATTTTGACAGGTCAAGAGAGACTAATAATAGAGGATTATTCAAACATGTGTGAATGAAACACGTTTCACATAAATTTAGCATAATATAGGCCCTTTTAGTAGCTTTGTAAATTGAACCACTTACTTGTCCAAAGCTTCCTTTTTGGACACTTCCTCCTCTACAGACACTTGTTTCTCCACCTCTCTCTTCTCCGCTGATGCTGCCTTCAAAGACACCTGAGAGAACACATGACAGAATATAGTTAGACCAGAGGTGCCCAAACTCTTTTCCACCGAGGGCCATGAAAAATATTCGACACGGAGGGCCACAGACCAGTGGTCAATACAGTCAATAATTAAGATGGTGCATTTAACATAGTTTTGACTTCATACTTTAAATAAGGCTTGAAATATTAATATTAGGTCTGTATGACAATGCAATGTGATGTCACTTAGGTTATATTGGTAGGATTACTCAAATTTGCCATAAAAAGTACTGATAATGATCAACTAAAGGCCTGTAGGCCAGTGGTCCCCAACCACCGGGCCGGGGACCGGTACCGGTCCGTGACGCATTTTCTACCGGGCCGCACAAAAACAGTAAATAATTTATCAGCGACTGCATTTTCTCCGAAGTGACTTTTGCCCGCTCCTCATGACACGCTAATAAGCTCGTCTGTAGATATATAATGAAAATCCTGATAGGAAATCGACACATAAATCCATTTGATATAACGACGAGTTTATTATATCTGTGCTAGATGTGTGTCCGCCGCACAACAGTCAGAGCGTCAGGGCAGAGGTCGAGGAGAGGAGGAGAGCTTGTGAGTCTTAACGGGCACAAACAGCAGAAGCTAAAGGAAAAACAGCTCTATGTGAAATATTAAGGTTTCTTGACATTGACTCCATATTCTGAAATATTTGAAATGTTCATGAAAATAACACTTTATAAATGTATTTGTGGCCTATCTGAATCTTATTTTGAAAGCTCCTATGTGCTCTGTGTCAGTGTGGCGCGTGAGTGAGAGGTGACGTGTGCGTGCATGTGGCGCATGAAAAAGACGGTGGAACTGATGTATAATTACGGTGCAGTAGAGACAATAAAGCAGCCAACTCTTGAGCAACAGACTGGGGTCTTTCAGCTCGCACCACACTTGAAACAACTTTGAGGTAAAGAACAGGGAGTTAAACCCCGGAGGAGGAGCGACCCTTCGGCCCTGGAGAAGATGGCTCACCCCTGTGTTTCCCGACCACGGCCAGGGGAGCAGGAAAGGTTTAACATAAACGTTACGATAGTGACCAGTCACAAGTCAGAGCCCCCCCACAAGCCAGAGCAGAGTTTTGCCGTCATGGTAATGCTAACACAACTACCATGTGAACCATGCACTTCTTGATTCTCAATATACAATAAGCTTCATAATAAGATACAGACAGTACACAGTGGACTTATTTTAACCTCATGAGCTGCTTATACAATACAGCTCTACTGAGGCAAGACAAATTTGCTCAAATACATGGGAACATCAGGTACAGGGTCTTTAAATGTTACCACAGTGAACCAACATGATTTTGTTGTTGTCTTTCTGTCATAAATTACCTTGTCATTCAAATTACTTTGTGTATATTATTAGATTTCATGTCTGTGAATCAGTACCTCTGGAGAAGGCTGAGGTTTCTCGACAGGTTTGGGCAGATCTTTTTGTGCGGTCACGTCCTCACTGAACGCTACAGGAATCCTGGAACAAATAATCAAAGACTTTAAAAATAATACAACCATTAATGTGGTAAAAAAAATGTGGTTAAAATGTGTGAAAAAAACAAAACAAAAAACAAAACACAAGACCATCATTAATAAGCAGAGATCAAATCAATCACTTATGTCCCTTTAGGCCAAAACAAAGATTCTGCAAATACTTCTAATTACTCATGTTTCAAAAACTGATTTATATATTTCATTTATGTTTTGTGGTATTACAGATAATTGAAATGTAATTCAATAAGAGGTATTACTGATTTCTGACAGTGTTGAAATGGTCTTCACTGAGCATTATAGCATTCGACAGAAGCTACCATTAGTTTTAGCCTTATTCTAACTACCTTACTTTTCAGTGCACTGGCAGATGCAGTCCTAGTGCCCTCTGCAAGCACCTTGTAAAGATAATTTTATGCTAACTAAGAATGTACAAGCTAGGTACATTAATTTAAATATATTATTGATTTTAACTTATGGTTTTCTTTTTTTCTATGGCTGTATTTGGCTGATTCATGCATGTTTTAGTAGTCTGGTATTGAGGCTTGGGAGCTCAGAAAATTTGTGTTCTCACCTACTCCTTATCCCTGGCCACAATTTTGTCATTATATCAACTGCTGGGACTTCCAGGTGTCACAGTGGGGCACCAGTGGCAAAAACTTCAAATAAGATATTGAAAACTCAAAATATATACATTTTTTTACATTTTATATAAAAGTATATATCATGGATTAAGACAGCATATTTTCAGGAGCCTGTGATCAATACGATGGTGTTCATGGCCCTGTTTAGGCGTTTGGTTTTCAACAAAAAGGTGAGAGTAACTAACTGAAAAACTGCTGGCTAATGGTAGTTAGCTTGTGACTGTAATGTTATTTTAGAGACACTAAAGACAGCACAAATCAACTCAACTGTTGTAGTTTCAGCTAAGTCAGTTCTTTATGTTCACATTATGTTAAAACAAAGCTTATATAAAAGTCTTACTTGAATAACAGAGCTTCAGACAGAGCAATGCCTCCAGTTAACATCACACTCTTAAGGAATATTGTATCAATCAAAAAAGTATCAATATCTTTGTCTAATGATGTTGTGTCTGATATCTTACCTGGTTTCCTGTAGGTTAGCCTCCTGTTCTCCACTGTACTGCCGTTGAATCGCAGCCAGTCTGGTTTCGCACTCTCTGAGCTGTGTCTGCGCCAGTCTGTGGGCATCTTCTGGACTCAGAGTCTCACACAGGGACTTCAGGGCCGACAGGTGCGACCCTGCTTGTGCAAAGCTCCCCTCCACTGAGAAGCACAACTGATGGAGATATGATTAAAACATTAAGTATTCTTGTAGTAGCGTTAGACAGGAGCAGGTAAAATTACAATTGTTAATCTGCAGATATAGTCATTAGTAGATTTTCTTCTTTTTCTAGTTTGATAATTTTGGTGAAGTTTATGATTTAACTTCCTTCCAACCATACTGTAAACAAGGCCCAAAGTTGATCTAATTTACAGAATAGTTATAATGTGACAAATACATGTAAATGACAACATCTTTATTCATGTTAAAACTGTTGTATTGTGTAGGTTTGTATCTATATTACTGTTATGTGTGTAATTTTTTTTTTTAAGTAACACGACTCTTTCTCTTTCCAGTGTGAGCGAGTCTGACTCATGAACTTTCTGAATGCAACTCATTTGGATTTTAACTTTTATGCAATTAAAAAAAGAAAAATTTAAGCCTGACCAGTTTTGCAGATTTACAATCTTTACCACAGAAATAAAATGAGACTGCTATTTGTTCAAGCAACCAACAACATTTTATCATTATTAAACTTAATAAAGTCATCAGAACACAGCATAGAGTGAGAAGATCCTGGGTTTGATTCTGTAAGGTTTTGCTGTGTTAAAATTGCATGTTCTCCTTGTGTCTGAGTGGCCTACCTCTCACTACTCTGAATTCCCTTCATCAACCTAAATCATGCACGCTAAATCCGCTAGCTAGGTACTCCTGACCAATTTTCAAGGGCCCACATTACGCTGTTTTCTGATCTATTTTAAAAGGCTGATTCCTCATCACAAACAGACCTGGAGTTGTGTTTTGTTTTATTCACACATGTTTAAAACACAAACCCTGCATATGTAGTTCGTCTCTCAAACACTCAAAACACTCTGTTCGACCTTGTGATGTCATGTGGTAATACAGGAAGTGCTCCACTGTGTTTTAAAACTCCATACACCTTTCATTAGAATCATTTGGATGCTTTCAGCCCTGGAATTGCCTATCTCTACTGAACTAAAGGTAGAAGGTAGTTGATAACTTGAAAACTACTGCTTGATGACATCACAAGGTGGAACAGAGGATTGTGAGCTTTGGAGATGTAGACAGACTAAAAATAAAGGATTACTCAAATGTTTAAATGGCATGTTTTTGATGAGGTATCAACATTACAACATGGCTCACAAGAAGGAGTTCACAAGAATACATTTTCTGTAATATAGGAGTTCTATAGGACCTGATGTAAAACTGAAATTAATAGTTACCAAAACTATTATCCAATCTAACAAAGTGGTAAATAGAAAACTACAAAGATCTGTCATATAACCAATTGCATTTAAAATCTCATAATTTCCTATGAAACAAGTCAAAGGCTATACTAGGTTATGCATGCTTTAATAATATGAACTCTATCACAATATAAAACTGAACTGGCAACATTGATAAGTAGGTCAATTGCAAAACTTCCATAACAGAAGTTTTGTTTTGTTTTTTTTTATACTTGAAGGAAACCGCAACTCAATAGAAAATGGGTTGGCATTTTGTTCACACATGAATCAACTGACGTCTATTGAGTGAAAGACTGACAGGTAGGTGCCCTTTGCCAAACAAAAGGTAATGAAAATATTTGGGCCTCACCCTGAATCGTGGTTCCCTGGTGCAGTGTAACAAACAGCAGTGTCAAAATGATTAGATTACAAACATGTTACCATTCGACCGCATTTCATCAAAGGCACAGAAAGGAGACAGAGGGAAGTGTGTAAGTGAAGGGAAGATATTTTGGTAAAGCAGCATGCACCAAAGGAATTGACAGTCAAAATCAAACCCTTAAAATTCCTGCCCAAGAAAAACCTGCCCACTTACCAGGCTTCTTTTACTGATTACTATTTTTGAAGTGCAATATATTGCAACAAAAATATCCAAATAAAAAAAAAAATATTTTATGCCCCTGGCAAAATCGCAGTATACCCTTTCCTCCATCACTTATTTCATGAAAAGTCCATATAGTAATTATTATTACTATTTTTTACTTTTTTTTGTGCTTTGTGACTTATGTTGGCGTGCTTAATATGTCACAAAATTAATGAACATTGAGTCTAAAGAATGCTTCTGCATTTGAACAGATAGTAACATTATCTGTATTATCATTATCATTCTCAAATTTGAGAATGTAACTGACTTTAGAATAAATGTCAAAATTAAACAAAATGAGCTGAAAATAAAACACAAAAATAATTTAAAATGGTTATACAGGCATTTTTGCAAATAACATTGACAAGTGATTGGGATTGATTGGGTCAGATGGATAAATGAAGAGTGGAAAGACTAGATTCTGAAATAGTCCCATCCACCAAAGGCAGCACCCTTTTGTGCAGATTCAGCATTGGTCTTTGTATACCTGGGGTTGGTCTGAGCTTAAGAGCCTCTCACACTCAGAGATGGCTGTGTTAAAGACTTTTCTCGTAACTTCGAAACGTAAATGTTGTAAAAAGGCCGAGATCTCAGCTTTCAAAGCCTGTGGTTCAATGAACAAACACCACAACACAAAACAATGAACACACGGGGTAATACATGCAACAAGGATGGCTTTAAAGCAACATTATGTAACTTTTCATTTGGGTAACCTGGGGGAATCTATTTGTAAGAATGAGTGAAGGTAAATATAAAAGTGTAGTGAATATGGACGCTAGATAATGTAGAGAAGGCTGCAACAGTCGAGACATTTTGGGCCTCACCCAGAGGCCATTTTCAATTTGATGGTACTGGCTTGAGGCACTAGGAATCCTGTAGCCAGTACCATTAAATTGGGAATGGCTTTTGGATGGGAGCCGAAACATTTTGATTGCAAAAACAATGTCCAGATGACCAGAGTTAAAACCTTCTCTACATTGAACTACTCCTGGACGAATGAGGGATTATACCGTTTTGTTAGATAATGTTGCTTTTACTTGAGGGGTACAAAATTGGCATGCACAAAACTGTGAAAGTACACACAGACAAACAAAAATATGGCAATGACAATACAGTGTTAATCAAAAATTATTAGTCTCACAATTTTATCACGGATATATACAAAATATCTAAGTTCCATCTACAATGTCTTGTTCCCAAGCTCTAATTGCTATCTCAATTCAATTAAATTTCTCTTTATTGTCAAATGTGCATATACATACAAGAGCATATATGTGCATATACATACATAATAGTTTCATGTTTGTTTGCATGTAGGGATGGGACAGTATGATAACCATGATCAAAAATGAGGTATGGGTATTTTATAATGCTTAACAAAGGATATCTAAAAAAAAATGTTATATTGATCCTTAGTTAAGTCCTAGTATGCACTTAATAAGTATGTATATTGAGAACACAGAGCAGTTTTCATGGAAAAATAAGTAGCCTCCGGTGATCTGGATTAAATACTAGGCTAGGGATATATATATATTGAAAGACTTCTGACTATTAAATCCTGATTATTTACATTTGTGACATGTTAGACTTAAATTGTGTCAAAAATAGTCTATTCATGAACTCAAAGAGAAGTGGTGCTTTTTCCAAATACCCACTACGGCGTAACTTAAAACCGTTCCGTCTCTATAATTGCATGTTAAGTCTGCCTCAGGGTGACTGTGACTAGAGAGGCTGCTTACCACCATAGTGTGTGTGTGTGTGTGTGTGTGTGTGTGTGTGTGTGTTAAGTTACCTGAAGTGACTTTGAATGTATACAAAAGCTCTTAATACTTTATATAATGCACTATTATGATACCTTTGATTTCAGAGCTACAAATCCTCTATGGTTTAAACTTGAGTCACTGTCTTCCTGCTGTCTCTCACCTCCCACTGAGCGCGTACAGACTGGGTGAACAGCTCCATCTCTCTGAGCTGAGCTGGAGTGCAGAAGGCCTCCATCCCTTTGGCTGCTCTCAGGAACTCCTCCAATAGCTCGGGCTCCAGAGTCAGCAACATCTCCTGAGAGCAAAGGAGACATGGGATTATTCACTCAATTTATAAACTCAAGGCAATTATGGTATTAGCCATTTTTAGAACCGTAGAACCATTTTTTAGAGACCTTCTGGAGAATTAAAAACTTACCTTTCATCATAATAAAAAGGGTGAGTATTAATAGGTGTGGGTAATTACTATACCTCACCTACACCCTTACACAAGACCACATAAGCTCACTGGTTCTCCATGCCACAGCGCACTTCAAGATCCTCCTGATCACCTACAATCAGGCCCCTCCATACCTCACTGACCTCCTCCACCCCCCCAAAGACAATGCTATCAATACACTATATACAAAGTTTATTAGTGAAAAAAAAAATGTTTAGTGTTAAGTTTTACTTTAAATATTCAATGCTTTCCTTCGTACCAAGAAGGAGTTACGACATCACAACATAATAACTATAACAATTTGTTGATTATTGCTGAATCAAATTACCTCTTTCGCTGTCACTTGCTCAGCCAACGCTGGCTTATCCTCAACAAACACATTTATCGCCTCCATGATGTGTTCCTGGAGACAATGTTTAGCCTCCTCAAAACCATTTCTTGCCAGAGCCTGGGCTTTGAGATAGGCTTCGGTATAGGCCTGGGGAGGTGCCTGAGCCAAAACCGGAGGAAGATCACAGCTTTCTGGAGACTCTACATCGTGCTGAGTTATGATATTCACCAAAGTTTGATTTGCTTGTGGTTTTGCTTGAACAGGGGACATGGGAGAAGATGTTACGCTGCTTTTTGCTTGCGGAGATGTAGGTTTTTCGGATTGGATTTGCGATCTTGGTTGCGTTGTAGATTCGGGTTTGGTTGGCGTAAGAGTAATTGTATGTGGTTTAACTTGGTGCAATGGTTTTGGTTGTGATCCTAGCTTAACTGGAACAACTGGACTCACTGTATCTCCGTCATCTTTTTTCTGAGACGTAGATTCGGGCTTGGATATTGCTTGGTTAATTTGCGCTTGCACAGGTTGGGCTTTTTCATCAGTTTTCATTGGCCATTCCATCTCAACTTTTGGCAAAGTCTCAAGCTTGGTTGGTGCCTTAATAACTGGGTGTATTGCCTCCTTTTGCAACTGAACTTGTGGCACTTGTGAACTAGCTTGCGTTGCTAATTCTGTGTTAACTTTTGGTAGCATCCCTATTTCTGGCATCAATTTTGTATCTAGTCTTTTCGGTCTCTCAGAAAATCCTGGTTGAGTCAGTTCTGGCTTAGTTGGCTGCATCGTCAGTTCACTTCTAACTTTAGTTTCAAGTTGCACATTGACTTGCGGTGGCTGCTGATATTGCGGAACGTTTTGTTGCATTGCTAGTGGTTGCTGTTGTTGGGGATACACTGGAGGTGGTAATGGTGCTTGATATAGTGGATACTGCTGTGATTGTGAATACGGAGGAGGAGGGCCTTGCATAGCTGGTTGCTGAGCCCAAGTTTGCTGTGATGGCTGGATATTGAAACCATATGGCATTGGACTAGCTGGTCTCATCTGCTCCTGCCCCCATTGTTGATTATAGCCCATATTATAGCCTTGCTGTCCACCCCATTGTTGATAATTTTGCATTTGTGGAGCTGGTTGAGGAAATTGTTGAGGAATTGGCTGCCTTGGTGGCTGCATAGCTTGCTGATCTTGAGCCCATTGTGGCGGATACGTATTTGGATAAGGTGGATTTGTTTGAGGAGGCTGGATAGGTCTTGGTGATTGACCTCTATATTGCATCCAAACTTGCATTTGTGAACTTTGCACCATAGGCTGTTGGAGTGGCTGCTGGGGTTGAACTGGCTGGGAAGGAAGTTGTTGCTGTCCAAACTGTTGAGGTGGTTGATTTTGTAAACCTTGTGAATGAACTTGAGTATCTTGTGCCATCCTTCCTTGCATTGTCCCTCTTTCTGGTGATGCACCGCGAATTGGAGGTCCCATTGTTTGTACACAAGATTGCGGGATTGGTTGCGGTAGGCTGGGCATCTGTAATTGCATAGTTGGCCGAGATTGCAAACTTTGTGGATACATTTGCGTATCTTGGACTATCCTTCCTTGCATTGTTGATCTATCTGGACTTGGAGCCCTAATCGGAGCTTGTTGAGGCATTGTTGGAGGCTGATTTGGCATAACACCTCTCTCTGGGCTTGTACCTTGAATTTGTGGTTGATTTTGGGTTGGGATTTTTGGGGAAGGTGGTCTTACTGGTCCCCATGTTTGAGGATGACTTCTCAGCTGTACATGTTGAGGAGATGGCGATCTCACTGGACTAGAGGGACTTGCTTGTCCCCAAATCCCTTGCATCTCTGCTCCTTGCGTCACAATCTGCGGGGTATGAGCTAGGGGGTGCACTTGAGTTTCGATATGTCCCACTTGGCTTACTGTACTTTGCATTGTCTGCCCTTGTGTATTTTGTGATTGAACTGGCGCTTGCAACTGCGGTTCAGGTTGAGTAACATTTTGCATTGGTCTGACTGGATGAGGTGGTTTTTGATGCTCTTTTGGCATTTTTTCTGGTATTGCTTGTTGTCTTGTCATCTCTCTATCTGTGTCTACGATGTTAATATCTCTTTTAACTTGTTCTTGCTGCAAATCTTGGCTTGTAACTTGAGATTTTTGCCCATCTGACAACGTTTTTTGAAGCCATGGTCTATTTCTCATAGCTTGGGCCTTTCTTGCTTTAAGTTCTTGAGCGGTCATCGTCTTTTTCACTGCTATCTGCTCCACCAAGCCTTTTTCATGAACTTCCACATTTTCAACAAAATCTTGACCTTGCAACATCTCTGTAGTTTCTTCTTGCTTGTAGTCAACTTGTGCTATTGGACTTGGTTGCACCACTCCTTGCAATTGTTTAGTTTTAGTTGGAAGTTCTTGTGCGTGTATTTCTTCAAATTGTGGTTCAACCGTCACTTCTTGGCCTGAAAACTGTGTAACCATTTCAGTCTGAATGTCTATCGTAACATCCTTTGGTGATATTGTCCTGGTTACAGACTGCACAAAGGGCAAAGATCTGGGAGGAGAGGTTTTCTTCTGCATCTGGACCTCATCCACCACTTGTGTTCGAGTAGTTGTAGCTGTGGTTTGAGTTGTGACTAGTTCGGACTCATTTGTAGACTGGATAAAGACTTTAGGAGGAGGGGGGCCGTATGAGGGGCTTCGTTCACGTCTCAAACCAAGGCTGCTCAGCATTCCCACTGCCTCCTGAAAATACAAATGTATTTTTATTAGTGTACAATGTATTATAATACGTATAAACTATGTATAACTTAATAGCACAGGACAGTCAGTGTTTCCCAGAGGAGTATGGTGGTCTCTTTGTATATAGTGTATATAAGTTACATTTTCATAAGAAAAAAAAATGTGAATCCAAACATTTTAAAATATGGATATCTTGCACAGCAATATCATGGTAAAAGGCTAGTAATGGCATGGTAACTAAGGTAACGATGGATACATTCATTTTATAAACCATGTTTCCTGGTTTTTGTCATTGTGTCCCCAGGCAAGACATCTCATCCACCATGTTTCGTATGAATGTGGTGTGTGAGTAATTATTGGTGAGGGGTTGATGGTGCAGATTTGGAGCCTCACTTCTGACAGTTCACTCCAGGACAGCTCTGGCTACAATTATGGCTCACTATCATTAGAGTATAAATTAATAAAACTAACCTGTGATATCTGGACTACAGCCTTGACCCGGTCCTGCAGAGCCGAGGCGTGAAGAAACTGCAGAGGAGAGTTCTTCTGATGAGTCATGACCATGAGCTGAAGGTCCTGCTCCTCTGTGACCACCTGCCCCTCGAGCTGCAGCCCCCGAGAGATCAGAATCTAATACAGAAAACACATGGTACAGGAAATTATACTTTAGTTCAAAGTAGGCCTAGAGTAATACTTACAACATTTGTAACCTTGCACAAAGTCAGATGAATATTATAGAGCTAATAAATTAAGATGTTTAATATTAGGTGAAGGTACAATTTATTGTCCCCGTAGGAAAGGTTTTGACCCATCCTTCAATGCTGCCAGGGCAACCTGTCAGGAGCAGTGGGTCCCATCTCCAGATCTTGAACTAGTCTTGGACCTTAGCTAGAGGATTTGACCTATTGTGCATGTTTTGGGTTGGTGAGTAAAACAGAACTGTTCAGAGGAAACCCACCCAGACACAGGAGGAACATGTAAACTCCTTCACCTTCTTCCTGTGAGGTGAGAGTGCTGCCACCGTACTGTATTTTAAGACAATTGCACACACTGGAAAACTAGACCAATGAGTTGGTGTTGCATGTGTACTGCATTTAATTTTTTTTGAATGCACATTTTACAATGTTAAAGTTATTTTCATCAGTATAAAATGTATCTTTTTTTTCTATAATTTTCTATAAGTCTTTTATTTTTTTTTTTTTTTTTTTTTTTTTTTTTTTATTGCACCACTTAACCAGATTTTCTTTGGGCGTGTTCATACTTGCACACCATCAAAATAATGTTGCAGTAGTATTTTTGGTATTTTTAACAAACCACACCAAAGAGTCAAGTAATATATATATATATATATATATATATATATATATATATATATATATATATATATATATATATATATATATATATATATATATATATATATATATATATATATATATATATATATATATATATAAAACTTATAAATAAAACGTGTTTTTACCCTTGCTCTTGGTCCTGCCCTCTGGCTGGTCTGTCCTGGTTCTTCAGTAGTTTGTACAGGTCTCTGGCTTCTGTTTCCCAGTGAAGAACTTTCAGCCAAACGAGTGTCCAGACCAGAGACACTGTGCTGCAGCTCAGTACAAACCTGCTCCGCCTCACACAGGGTCTGCAGCACCTGAGAAGAGGAGATACACAATATGTTTACTAATACTAATTTAAAGGCATATTATATATATTATTATTATACAAAACATGGCTATGTGCATTTATCTTTAAGTGTTAAAGGTCCTGTATTACGCAAAATTGACTTTTGTAAGATTTAAGCCATGTTAGAATATTACTATCTCATCAAAAACATACCTGGAGTAATGTTGTGTTTCATTCATGCAAGTCTGAGTTTCTCTTTAGTTTTAGTCTGTCTACATCTCCAAAGCTCAAAATGCTCTGTTCCACTTTGTGATGTCAGTAAAAGGTAGTCTTCAAGTTAACAGTTCCTTTTACCATTAGTTCAGTAGAGACTGGTAATTCAAAGACTGAAATAACTGAAATTATTCTATTGAAGGTGTAGAGTTTTAAAACACAGTGGAGCACTTCCTCTGTTATATGACAAGGTGGGGAGTGTTTTCTATTTGAAAAGAAGAACTTAAATATCCAGGGTTTGTGTATTAAACATGAATGAAACAAAACACCATTATAACATAGATCAGAATAGCGTAAAATAGGCCCTTTAAAGGGTCTATTTTATTCTTTTAATAATTTTATGTGTGTGTGTGTACCCAAGGTTTTTGAACATGTGTAGCACTTTGGGGCAATCACACCTGTGCAGGTTTTGACAAGGGAAATAATGCAAAAAGGGCAAACTAATGTAGCAAAGACAGAAAAGAAATGACAGAACACATATTGAAGAATGAGGTTATTTTAAAATTCATTGTACTTTGCTTTGTCTTCCAAATACAACAATACTCTAAAAATCTACCGATTCACTGACATGTGTCACCAGGTGTTTTTGATGATCAGATTTCTCTTGTGCTGTAAAGACACACCAAATGACTGCATTATCTTGTTATTCTAATTATCTGATTTGTATTGGCCAGGTTAATCTACCAACAGTAACAACAACAGTAACAAACAAATGTACAGGTAGCTATGGAGTGAATAAGCAATGACTACAGTGTGGTGTTTACAATACAGATGTAAGAAAAATGTATGACGTAATGTCTGATCTTTGTTGTAAGAGCCAAAAGTTGTTAGTATGTCATTTAACTATCAAATGATCCAGTAATATGCAATCAGCTTGTGGAGTGATGTATGTGAATTATAAGTATAAATATATGGGAAATGACAGGTGAGTTATGACAGGTGAATGTAACGTGACCGCCTATGGAAGAGAATGGGCCAAGCTCCATGGGGCGTGTCGTGAGATTAGCCTCAGCAGCTGGGTACCATGCGCAGTAGTGCTCTTCACCCATGCCAAAGCGCGCAAGGGGTGCCGCTCTGACCAATCAGAACGAGTGGAGCAGAGTGAGCAGAGCAGAGCCACCCAAAGCTAAAGATTAAAAAAGATTTTAAGATAGGGTTTTGGACTGAGAGTCTATGAAAATAGGTAAAAAAATAACCCAAAATCCGACCTTTTTGAAAGCTGTAGCTCCCTGTCACCCAAACACAAGTAGTTTGTTATTCACTGTGCTCTATGGAAAAAATGCTTTCTGCTGCAGAAGATTTTTTCACTGGAGTACCAATGGGTGGCCACTAGTCCAACTCAAGATAGGTCTAAACTATAAATACCCTATCCAGTTATTTTATTTTTCTTACTTCAGGGATGGCCATTTTGAGTTTGTGCAGCTGCTCCAAGGGACACTCGGGTGACGGGCTGAGCGAGTCCAAGTCCACTTCCTTAATCTTCATCATTATAAACTGTGAAAAGATAGAAACAATTACAGACAATAAGGACAGGGCAGACTAGTTCAGCTGTGATAATCAGTGAAAACACACCAGCAAACATATTTTTAGCCTGACTGCTCTTCTAGTCTAGTTACTCATAAGTCTTAGACAAGATACTGGAACTGACATTTCACCCATCCTTCTTGTCAAAGGGTTTGTAAGAGCTGGCAATGAGTTAAGGGTACAAAATGCCAGAATGACAAATATCAAATAAAAGCCTTCCCTGTATTGTCTCATTGTCTTCGCCCTGATTGAAAATGCAGGAAAATCTGTTCTGATTTAATTCACACGTGACTATTTTCTGGCAAAATGCAGGAAAATTCCTAGGTTAGGCTGCATGTGTGAATGGGGTTCTAGATTTCAAAATCAGGTTCCAAGGATTTAATATGAACTTATCGGTCATTAACTGTAATTCCACTCATATAAAACACATATATTTCCAAAATGCAACATTATTCCTGTTTCCAGCAAACTATTCGAGTGCACAACTGGGTGTTGGTTACCTCATTAAGGGAGCTTTCATGACACCGCTAATCCTACAGAGGGTGCACCGTACGTGTCTGATTCATTTGGCTGGGTCAGAGACATTTCTTAATAATAATTAATTACTATTAATACTATTAATTACTATTGCTGTAAACATTTTTATTGTGTCTAAAGGTTAGCTGGTACTAATAATGCTTTAGCTATATTTTACTACCAAGCTAAAGGCTGCTGAAAAAGAACTACCACTGAAATCCCACTACACTTTTAATGCTGGACAACCATAAACTTTTTCTGAGTTACTCTAATGAAGATCAGAAAGTAGGCATGTGCCTCTGGGTACGTTATTAATTGGCCAACATCTTTTTGTTTTTAGCCTGAACTTAAAGCATTGTGTGGCTGCATGCAGTGATGTTTAGCTGAGCTCTGATAGATTTTTGGCAAACAGCAACCAGCAGGACAGGATTATTTTGGCATTGTTCATCAACTGTGTGCGGTCCGGTGCAGGTATGTAGTCTGACGGCCACATGGATTTTTTTTTATATTTGCTCCATGTTTATGCAGCTAAATGATTTTCCACCTTCCAAAATGTGCTTTAACTGTTATGCGCAAAATCTACTGGGGTGACTGCATACTCTAGTTACTTATCAAATCCTCAAAATGTGCATTGAAAATAAGGTGATGAAAATATTGGTTGCTCTTTAAAACATTGTCATAAATCTTTGATATGAATGGTTTGTTTTTCTCTCTCCTCTCACTTGTAGTCTCTTCCTGTAGGTGCGCAGAGGAGCAGCAAGAGTCTCCAGAGGTTCCTTCAGGACCAAAGTGGCCTCTCGAATCAGAGCCTGGAGATCGTGAGGACGGGACTCTGCGACTGGACCGGGCTCTACTGATCCAGCCTAAGGAAAGACAAAGAAATATGGAGGAAAGTCACTCAAACTGTCAAAGAGGAATCCATTAGAACTTCATCGACTAAAGACATGTCCTGTCGATCAATTAGTTGACTAAAAAGGGGAATAGCAAAAGCTCTCAAAACTATTAACGTGTCTCTATCTGACCCAAATTGCACTCGCAAGACTACACCAGCAGGGGGAGTTCATGCAATGCAACAATGTACTTATATAGACATATTAAACTGGTGAATCATGAGTTAAATCTGCCTTTTTTACAGATCAATACCAAAAAATACCAACTCTTCTGCTCACTCACTCCTTTCTGCTGTCCCATATTAAATCCTTATCATAGAAATAAAATGATTAGTCAACTGATACACATTTTGGTTGATAAAGACTCCATCAACCAATTAATCGACTGAACGACAAAAGACTTTGGAGGAAGAGATTTAACCAATGATTAAAAGACTGTTTATTTTTAGAAAAGTAATATATAGAAACCCATTTTTATTTGTTTTAATAAGATAAAAAACAAATGAGTGAATCAGCATTCATCACATAGTACATAGTGCATTTTAAAGGTCTTATATTACACAAAATTGACTCTTGTGATCTTTAAGCCATGTTAAAATGTTGTTACCTTCTCAAAAACATATATGGAGTTGTGTTTTGTTTCATTCACACAAGTTTGAGTAATCCTTTATTATTAGTCGGTCTCTATCTCCAAAGCTCAAACTATTCTATAGCACTTCCTGTATTACCACATGACAACACAAGGTGGAACAGAGTGTTTTCTGTTAAACATGTGTAAATGAAACAAAACACAACTCTTGGTATGTTTGTGATGAGGAAACAACATTATAACAGAGATCAGAAAGTAACATTATACGAGCCCTTTAAGGCAAACTTGGAACACTTTATTTTATAACCTACCCATCCGCCAACGAATGAGTGAATAAATGAGAGTCTACAGTCAAATTGTATCGTATATTTTTAGAGCTATCTGTATAATAGAATAAGATATGAATACATTTTTGCGCTGCGGTATTAATGTTGAAACGATCTTAAATACATAAACAGTAACAGGTGGAGTGTGGAAGTGTCACCACTCCTAAATGAACAGCGTGGGAACAACGGTCAAAGCCACATTACCACAAAGCAGAGCCAAAACACTGCAGGCTCTTTCCATTGTAGAACATGAGCAAGAACAACAGAGGCTTGAAAGAAATGTTTTAGATCATCATAACATTATTACACTTGATGCCTGCTTAATAAAGACATTAAGCAGGCAATTAAAGCTGCACTATGTAACCTTTCTGCTTAAGGATCTGCCACATGCTTGTATCTAGGGTCATCAAAAGAATCAAAAATCAGATATTAATCCATACTAAAACTAGTATCAAAACTAGATACTCATTTGATAAGGTATCGATACAAAAAAGTCACAGGACACAGGACAGAAATGAACCTCCTGAATAGCTTTAGAATGATCTTGAGCTTTATCAGAACGAGTATAAGACCACATAGCCTAGACTAGGACCACTTTGGAACCTACCTGAACTGAGGGATTACACAAATATAAGGTCACATGGGAATATAAAAGAAAGTATTATCATTTAATGTTGAAAATCACATTCTATTGTCTAAAGAAATAATGTTTTTTTAATTATCATTGTGGCATTGGAATCGGTATTGAGTATCGAGTCTATTCCTTAATATCGAAATTGAGTTTGCAATCTTAGTATTGTGATAACACTAATAGCAACTTATCTATCTTTTCCAAGTTATTCGGCACATCTGTGGAGAGGCAACCCCACTCACAGTAATAATACAGTAATAAAGACTGCAAAATAGATTCCAGGAAAAGCAATAAAAGCTCCATAGAGACAAGCGGGTAGTGAATCTTTCATCAGAAAAGTTACAGTTTACAGCTTTAAAAACTTTGATCAGAAAAGTGGTCTATCTAAAGAATAATTACAGATACAAATCATATTAATTCATATTGCACTGTGGTCCAAAGAAAGACAGACTTGATCTCATGAAGTCTATTTTTTGGACATCTATCATCTGAGTGAGCAAAGTAGTTTTTCATTTTAAAATATTTTAAGTAGGGATGCACTGATCCAGCTTTTTCAGTTCCAATACCGATTCTGATAGCAAAGATTTAAGCATTAGCCAATACCCTGATCCAAATGCATCACGTAGCTGAGATTTATCTCTCAAGTAACAACAAAACAACTAAATAAAAGTTCAAACATGGAGAATTTCAGTTCATCAGTTTATAAGTCCAACCAGGATATCTGCTGAATAGATATTTGGAAGATGTTATCCAATCCAGTCAATTTTTCAGTACCAGCGCATTCCTAATTTTAAGTAACTGTTATTATTCAAATTTTATTATGAAGTCCCCTCATTTTAGACATGAGACCGCTTGAACCAGCTGTTACCATAACTGCACTCAAATCTGTCTTTCTATGTTTGCTCATGTCACAATAATGATAAACATTAGATTTGTAATAAAGTCCAAATATGAACTTACAAAGGTGTAGCTCTTGATGAAATCAGCCCACTGCAGGTTGACTTTCCTCAGCTCTTCTGTCAGGGCTCTGCTGGTCTGAGGGTCCGTGGACTCGATTAGAAATGTTCCCACTTCATTTAAATGGGCCTGACGAGATCCCCACTCCGCTATGGACTCAGAGGACACCTGGAGATGTATGGAGAAAGGTTTTGGTTTGTAAGACAACTGCGAACCCAAAATTGTAGAACATTTAAGGAATAACATGAATGGTAACTGGTAGTACTCAGTTACATTTACTTGAGTAACTTATTAAAGAGTAAAGACACATTCCAGACTACTTTTCTTCCAGCATACTTTTTCTCCTACTTAAATAAAAGTTTCGGTTACACCTCGTACTGTGAGTAAGTCTACAAGTGACAAAAGCTTTATGTTGACAATATGAAATGATCTGAACATTTGTGTTTCTTGCACTGCCCCTCCAGATATGATTTAGTTTGGCTAATTTTTGTACTATATATCTAAAGTTGTGTCCATCAAATTACATTTACTTCAAATTCTAAATTACATTACTTACTTACTAGTACAGTTTTTGGCTACTTTACCACCTATCAGTAAAGCTATAATTAATTACATTATATTACATTGTTTTTGCCTCAAAAATAAGCCACATGTCTAATATGTGTAGAGAAAATATATATACTTAGGATGGCCAGCAACTTAGGCCCAGAGACTCCAACAAAGTAATAATGAGAGCAAATACAGCAAGTCATTCTTAGAGTGTTGTCAAAAGTGCACTATGTAACTTTTTTAGAGTGAGGTCAGGGGAAGGAGGTCACTATAGAAATATTGTTGCTGGATATATAGATTTGTATCTATAAATGTGATTCCATTATATAGTAAAGGTAAAGTTAATAATTTAATTTAAAGGTAAATTGTCACATTTTTATAGAGTGCTTTTCCACCTTCAAGCAACTCAAAGCGCTTTACAAAAAAGGAATCACTCACCCATTCACAGACACATTCATACACCAGTGGGCACAGACACAAGCTACTGTCATCTCTATTACATGTGTTTTTACTGCTGAAAAATACATTCAACCTTTCCATGAGCAGGGTTGCTTCTCCACAAACCTACACACCTGTAACTTGGCCTGATGGACTCACTTGCTTTTCTTGGTGTAGATAGACAAGTTTAATGCCAAACTGCACCTTTAAACATCTCAAGGCTTGCCTGTTCATTATAAACTTTCTCTTTTAAGGATAGATTTATTTTTAATTTTTTTTATTCACTAGGGTACCACTTTCTTTCAAAACAGAATGCAGTATGTTAAATTCAGGGTATTATTAACATGTTGATAACTTCTGTACCTGTGTTCTGTGCTCATGGCTGTGTGCCCTGGTCCCCTGTTGGAGCCAGGCCTGAAGGGAGCTCAGACAGTCACTGTACGAGTCCCAGGCCGATAGCACCCTTCCCATCGTGCCTTTCACTGACTTCAGCTCTTCCTGCACCTGCCCTGACTCCTCTTCCATCCTCCTCACCTGCTGCATCACCTGGTTGTATTCGGACGCTGTGCAAAAGACAAAATATTTAGATTTATTTAGCCAAAAAATGTGATGGTTGAGGTGGGAGACAACTGTTATATTAGGGATTGTAGCCAAGTCCCCTTCTTTATAGCAAGTTTGGGCTTTTTCTTTTGGAAATCACTTGCAAATTTTGATTTTGAGATGATTTTTATATTTTTCTAGCTAATATTTTCATTTGGAAAGGTGATATTATTGCAAACATTGTCACTCACCTAAAGCAGATTTACTTGAATATTTTTCAGAGACTTGTTTCACTTTGTAAAGTGCTACCTCCAACATAGAAGGAAGCTCCTGTCTGTCCACCAGCTCCTGTCAGGGGAAACAGATATTAGTATAAAATAAATAAATAAGATAAGATAAGATAAGATGCCAGATATTAACTTTTTAAGAAAATCAATTTGTAATAACAATCCACTGTTCTGCTAAGTCACTGCTGCAGTACTTAAAGAACCTATTTCCTGTCAAGATCGGCAAACCCAATGACAATGGCAGCGCCCATAGCAAGTTCCAGAATAAGGTGAACTGATCTCATACTCACATGCCACTCCTGCAGCAGTAGCCTCACTCCTTCTGAGGAAACATAGGGCCTTTTCCACAACCTCAGTTTGGTTCTGATCTGGGACAGAAGATCCAGGACACTGTGTCTGTGCTCCCGATACTCCAGTTTTATACCGTGGTACTTGGCTGTCACTCTCACACTCGTAAACCTAAAGAAAAACAATACAAAAAACGTTCAAGTCTGTAGTGGCAAAATTTATCTTTACAAGAAAAATTTATCTTTATAAAATGGACTCAACTGCAACACAATGCTTAATATGACAAATCAGGGTGATAAAGTATTTGATCTGTCAGTTATGAATAAGCTATTTGGATAAGTGACAAAATGTAATAATAGAAAAAATTGAAATACAACCTCAAAAGTTAACAGTATAAATGAATGTTTCACAAGCTTTTCACACAAAGTACCACTTAAGATAATATTTGGCTTTCCGAGTATGCCCAGATCTAAACAAGGTCTATATCAGACTATGTTAGGGCTAAACATGAACTAAAATGGCACTAAACCATGGAGAAGGTAGTTAAACATAACAATGAACCCAAAGGAGGACAAAAGCATTAATAACCTTGTCTCTAAAATAAGCATTCAACCTGCAGAGGGCCCGTGTACCACCGTTGGTGCACATATCACAGTTTGATAGACACTGGTGTAAAAAAGCAAAAAAATCTAAACTCTAACTTTCATCATATTATAATTCAATTAAAGTTTATTTATATAGAGCATTTAAAACAACTTCAGCTGACCAAAGTGCTTCACATAAAAGTCAACAAAAAACAAATATAGAGATAACATGATACACAGGAAAAGAACAATAAAACACCAACGTATCCTGTCTAGCCAGTATTAAATGCCAGGGAGGTAGGTTTTCAGTCTAGATTGAGAGGATTGAGAGTCTGTGCGCTGCCACAGAAAAGGCTCTGTCACCTCTGGTCTTGAGCCTGGTTTTGTGCACAGCAGCAGGAGCTGGTCAGCTGACCACAGGACTCTGAGTGGGGTATAGGGCAGCAGTAATTCCCTCAAATAAAGAGGACCCATAGAGTACACACATTTAAACACAATCAAAAATATTCTGAATTGCGCCTGTTATAAAATAGGAGGCCAGTGCAGGCTGCACAGCTACAGGGAACCCTGATCCAGCCCCTCATACAAACCATTATATTAATTCAGACGCCATGTTACAAATGTGTGGATTGCTGTACAATGCTGCTATAAAATCATAACACTTGCTAATTTCTAATATATTTGTGAGTATAATGTAAGTTTCATCTTAAAAATATACAATTCACAGTATATATTCTATAGAGGCACTGGATATTGGTAGATTAGTGAACAGTAGGTTTAAGCCATAAACACAGTAAAAGTCTGACCTCCTCTTGAGTTCGTCCATCTTGTCTATGGGCACCAGAACGTTCCCGTACTCATCCAGGTTTTGGAACGCTTGGAAAGTCTTCATCTGCTGCGGCATCTCCTCCAAAGACACCTGCAACCAAACCAGAAGGTCTTAATACTTTGTTTATGTTTGGCTATATGGTGTAGTTAGGGCTGGGTTTTATGGTGGAAAAAATGCATTTATTTGTTTGTATTGGGATTTGAAAACATAATTTTCGTTAGATAAAGCACTTTGAATTACTTTGTGTATAGATTATGCTCTACAGATAAAATTGCATTACAGACAATTCCTTACCCTGAGTATCTCCTGTTTCTCCCTGGCTTCCTCCGCTGCTCTCTCGTGGTCATGTGGGTCTTTCTCGTCTTCAGCCAGAGCAGCCTCAGCTCGGAGCAGCCACTCAGCCACAGCGTTCAGTGGGGCAGGGAGGGACATGTCCAGCTCTATACGGTATTCACGCAGCTGGAGAAGAGACACATACTAAGTCAATTTGATTTATTTAGAACAATATTGTAGAGAAACTCAAAGGAAGCAGAGGATGCAGAGGAGAGGGTCAGATGGAGCAGAGCATGCAGAGGGTCAGATGGAGTAGAGGACACAGAGAACAGGGTCAGATGGAGCAGATGATGCAGAGGAGAGGAGACCTTCTCAGTGACTGCGTCCCAGGCCTGCCTCAAGGCTCTCTGCTCGTCGCTGAGTTTGGGGGTTCGTCTCATGGCGGTGAGTAGAGGCATGATCGGACGCCTTTGCTCATTAAAGGACACCAAGAATGTCTGGATCACCTAAGACAACCAACAAGGCAAGAGACTATTATTTTAGTTTGGAACTGACCAACAAACTATAGATATCTAAGCTATGTCTGTAGGAATAGCATAAAACATCTAAGTGAATTCTAGATGAAGATTTCAGATGGAGGACAGAGGTCTATATAACACAATGGGATATTCACTGTTTTTGAAGGACATATACAAACTTGATAAATGTTGAATCTTATCATTATTTGTTTGGGATCGGCTCTAGAAAAACATACCATATTAATGTTACTGTATGCCAAAAAAAACGACTAAACTGCACTGAAATGAACAAAGCAGCTTTCTCATACATGTTCTATTCATATGATTATTCATGGGTTTCCACTTCCTGTTATATGCAACACTGCGAGGACTTTTTCCCCTTCAAAACATATAATATTTCATTTAAAATTGTTAATCACTATGGCAATGGTCGTATTTTTCTGTCGACATTCCGGACCTATAGATACTTTCTTTCTTACATGGTATCTCTCTGCATAGCTCTCTCCTTCAGTGGAGTCCCATCCCTCCAGCAGCTCATCATAGGCCTGGTTCAGCCAACAGGTCACCTCCTGGGCCTTTTTGTCCGGGTTTGCCTAAAACAACACAAAAACAAATTAAATATTAACCAAAGGCCCTCTGCAGGATTCCCAATCTGTACTATATCTAATTACTGAAAATTAACTTTTCTGAGCTGTTATAACGCTGTTCCCTCATCGTCAGCTTACTCAAAGTTGTGTTTTTCATGAATGCATAGGATTCAGCAGCATCGCGTTGTCATTTTGGTACAAATAAAAAGAAAAAATAAATCTGCTGCTTCCTAGAGTGATCTGCAGCTATCCATCGACGACATAAACTCCCATTGGGCATTGCAGTTTTCTAAAGTGGAAGTCAGGGGACTCTTTTAACAAGTCTTTTTAGATGAATATTGCGATTTAAAATGTCAAAATTATAGCATAATCATCCACGGGTGTCACAAATTATAACAATATAATAGACACAAGCACAATAGGTCTTCTGTAACTTAAAAACTACCAGTTCATGACATCACAAGGTGGAACAGAGCATTTTGAGCTTTGAAGATGTAGACAGGCAAAGGATTACTCAAACATGTGAATGAAACAAAACATCAGGTACGTTTTTGATGAGGTAACAACATTCTAACATTCTTTAAAGCTCACAAGCATCAACTTTGTGTAACACAGGACCTTTAAATTCTCCCAAAAATCTATTTATCAGAATACACACCCTTAAATTACTGATCAAAGATTCTCTAAAACATTATTAGTGGTGTAGATTTATTTGGTGATAAAAAAAAATTGCTGTGAGACAAACAAAATGGTTTTAATTTTTTGCACCAGTTTGGTCATGAGATCCTGAGTCAGTTTGGCAGAGCCTGAAATGGAACAAGCCCAAACACAGCCCACACGAGTTCTGCAGAGACTGTTTCATTTCACATGAACAGAAACTAATACGGATAACTCTCTTTACAAAACAGCAATGAAAAAATTGTGTAGTTTATGACTAGAAGGAAAATTGATTAGAATGCAAAGAATTGATGGGAAATAATATTGTTGTTACTGAAAATATTGGGGAATTGCACATGCTTCTTTAAGGTTAAGATACACTTTATTGTTTTCATATGGGAAATGTATCTTGTATATTTGACCCATCCTTCAGTGTCCCTGGATTCAACCTGCACTTGACCCATCCTTTGATGTCTCTGGATTCAACCTGCACTTGACCCATCCTTCAATGTCTCTGGATTCAACCTGCGTTTGACCCATACTTCAATGTCTCTGGATTCAACCTGCGTTTGACCCATCCTTTGTTGTCTCTGGATTCAACCTGCATTTGACCCATCCTTCAATGTATCTGGATTCAACCTGCATTTGACCCATCCTTCAATGTCTCTGAATTGAACCTGCACTTGACCCATCCTTCAATGTCTCTGAATTCAACCTGCATTTGACCCATCCTTCAATGTCTCTGGCTTGAACCTGAATTTGACCCATCCTTCAATGTCTCTGAATTCAACCTGCATTTGACCCATCCTTCGATGTCTCTGGATTCAACCTGCATTTGACCCACCTTCAGTGTCTTTGGGTTAAACCTGTCAGGAACAGCGGGACCCATCTCCAGATCTTGAGCTAGTCTTAGTTAGGATTAATTTAGCTGGAGGATTTGACCTATTATGCACGTGTTGGGTTGGTGGAGGAAACTGGAGTGCCTGGAGGAAACCCACTCAGACACAAGGAGAACATGCAAAGTTCACACAGAAAGTGGAACCCTCTGTTTACACTATGTTTCCTTCTGCAGCAGTGACCATCTCCCATGATCACACTATCTCCATGACGGGGATGATATTCTGTCAGAAACTGTACCCACCAAACAGTTGCTTCACCCTTTCCATTTCCTTCTCCCAACCTCGCCCCCTCACTCTCTCTCATCCCTCTCCTACCCCTCCTCCGCTTCCCACTACTCTCCTCCCTCTCTTTCTCCCCATCTCATTCTCTCTCCTTCTCCCACCCACCCCCTTCTCTTTCCCCTCCTCAACTCCCTCCCTCTCTTATTCTCCCTACTCTCCTTCCTCCCTCCCTCTCTCTTTCTTTCTCTCTTTCCCTCTCTCTCTCTCTTTTACCCCCATCCTTCCTCTCTGCTCCCTCTCTCCTTCTCCCTCATCCTAGCCTTTGCGCCCTGCAGCTCTGTAAACCTTACTGCGTCACTGTTTAGTAACATTTCTGCACAAACAAACCATCTCCATCTTGAATATTTTCCCAGAACAGACCCGTTCAGACCCATCCTCACGTCCCGCTTTGAACTGCCCCATCACCCCAAGGGAAGCCTCTCATAAATACACTTTAATTTGACTCTCACTAAGCTACCGACCTGTGTTTTGATATGTGGCTATGTATAATAAGTAGCTATAAAATACAGATGTTATTGTAGCTGCGATGGAGGGCGTGGTTGGGTTTATAATTGTGCTAAATGCCAACAGGGAATGCCCTTTTAAACATCGCGGATGGGCTGAGGCGATGCCCAAATATATTGAAATCACAAGAGACTTTGGATCAAGTTCAAGTAAATTATGGTTTAGGAGTTTGCTTTGCACCTTTGTTAAAAGAAGTGTTAAGTGGTTCACGTGTTCACAGGTAAAATCATTTTGATGATATCACACATGCAACCTGTTAAAGCTACCATCTCTAATCAGATGTGCTGACCAGCCCTGTTGTCACATGCTCTCTACAGCAAAAGAAAAATTATGTTCTGTCAAATTTGTTTTAGAGTGAAGATATTTGGCTGCTCATTTAAGCCGCTTCTTCAGGTACTAATACATCTGTTGTTTATAGTTTTTGTTTGTTAGCTAGGTCAATTGAACTGTGAAGTGCCACTGTGCCTGAGTCATGGGCAGTTAATTTGTACTGCTTAGAAAAATGACAGTTGCAAATGTAAGACGACAGTTTAGTTCACCTGTCTGAGAGGAGAAGCAGAGATAGCGGGAGTGTAGTGAGCGGGCAGGTTCACAGGAGAAGGACTTTTTGGTGGAGCCATAGCCTGAAAAAAGAAGGGAAGAGAAAGAAGGGAGGAAATAAATACACACAGGAGAAAGAATGAAAGGGTTAAGAGTCAGCAGGTTCAGAGCAAAAGACAGGAAAGATCCCACTTAAAAACAAACTATTTTAAGAGACAGGAAAAAAAAGATGAATGAGTTACGAAATTATTCTCAGGTAATGGTTGGTTTGTTTCAGTAACACGTGGAAAATGAACAAGCTCATTGATTAACTGTTATTTAGGACAAAATCTAAGTTCACCTCACCTCAGATTAACAGTGGCTGTGTTGACATCCACACCAGAGAGCTGATCATTATCTCATTTCTGGAGTTGTGAGACTATGATCATGTAAACATCTAATGTCAGTGATTTTATTTTATTTTTTTCACACCTGTGCAAGTTTTGACAAGATTTATTATGATTCATTATGGTGGTTTTGATAATCAGATTTCTCTGGTGTGTGCTGTAAACACAGACCGACATCAGATCTAATCATTGGATTATCTGATTACTATGGTCATCTGATTTTACTGGCCATATATGTGCCACATGTTTCATGCTTCACTCCTTGATTCTTCAGAGGTCCCAAATGTTTATGAGTCTAGTGTGTTATGATTACTAATCCATCTGTCAATCACGCCCATTGGATCTCTGGGAGATAAGATCCAGGCTTATTAAACATCAGTCTAAATGACTTGGGAAATTTCTAACTGCAATTATTGAGACAATAATAGTGATTCGATTTTGCAAAGTAAAATAACTGCAAAACTGCTTCAAGAATCCCATGCATTTTAGAACATGTTTGTAGAGGTCTAAAGTACGGGGTTAGTAGTTTTTATACAGAATAAGACCGCAGGGAGACCCAGGGAGGGCATCTGACATACAGGGAGGGCATCTGACATAAAAGACGGGTATCTGACACACAGGGAGGGCAGCTGACACACAGGAATATTTCAGAACATGTTTGCAGAGGTCTAAACTACAGGGTTAGCAGCTTTTACACAGAATAAGACCCCATGGAGACACAGGGAGGGTATCTGACACACAAGATGGGCATCTGACACAGAGGGAGGGCATCTGATACACAGGGATATTTCAGAACATGTTTGTAGAGGTCTAAACTACAGGGTTACAGATTTTACACAGAAAAAGACCCCATGGAGACACCAGGACATTTAGTTCTCAAAGAGTACATTATATTACCCAAATAACTACAGGCTTTGCTAATTCCTACCATTGAAATGTTACTGTTGATTGTTTTTCTGTTAAATGTATTTGAGCAAAATATGTCTTGCCCCAGTACAGATATAGTGTGCAAGCAGCTCTAGAGGGCAAAATAAGTTCACAATGTGCTGTCTGCATCTAATTTGAAAGTATTGTATTGTCCAATAATCAGGATGTGCACCTTAGCATACTAGTTGTTAGCTTTACTGTGTGCAAAGAGATGTGCTTATAAACTCATTGTGATGAGTAATTTTTGAACTACTGTGTGACTGTAAAACTCAAATACAATGCCTTTAATTGTCCTGCTCTAATTAAAACCATTACAATATGCAATTTCCTGACAGCACATGCTAAAGGAGTGCCTTGCATCATACCCTAAGCCTTGACCTTTTGGTTCTTTATTGTCCATGAAAGTACAGCTAATCGTGCAGTACAACAGCAGCAGCACAAGACCAGTGTCACGAAGGTACACGTTTGATGTTTAGCTCAATAAAAATGCTGTATCTAATTTTACGAGAAGTCTACGTCATATAACATATGAGGGTTACTGTGTGAAATAGGCCTATGGGTATATGGTAAAACTGTGATGTTTGTGAATGTATGTGTGAACTAAACTGCACATGATTCAAGCTAAAGGCGACTTAGAATTAATGTTGTGTTTGGCTGTACTTCAAAATGGTAAATCACTGTCATTAAAGACATTTTTGAATAAAAATACATTATGATATAGGAGCCATACTTGTCAATTAGAGTTGTCAAAAGTATTGAAAATTGGATACTAATCGATTGTATAGCTAGTATCAAAGCTAAACCATTTGACCAGATATCAATACCGAATAGCCGTAGAATGAGCTTGAGCTGTATCAGAACAAGTAATGGACCACTTTGAAACCTACCTGGACTTATGCAGGGATTGCACAGATATAAGGCCACATAGGAATATAAAATAACTACTAGCATTTCATGTTGAAGATCACATTCTACTGTGTAAATAAAGAGTGTTTTTTAATTATCATCTTGGTATCGAAATCGGTATTGAGTATATTTCTTAGTATCGAAATACAGTTTGAAATTTTAGTATCTTGACAACACTAGCGCCAGTGTGTTTTCTCAAATAGGCTATTTCAAATTTTGTAATATTGTTTCAAGTCACATAGCATTTGTGTCTCAGCCCCCACCCTAATTGCCTAAAGATACACAACTTTTCTGGCTGCTTGTTTCTATAAAGACATTATGATTTTGCCTAAAATGTTCCACAGTATGATATTAACTAAACCATCTCCATGGAGACAAGCAGGTGATGCCACTAGGCCAAGTTACAGGTCAGATTTGTGAAGAGGTGACCCCACTCACAATAAGAATGTATGTTTTTCAAGTTATTTTCAGGCAATAAAAACTCCAGAGTAAATGCAAGATTGCTAAGTTTAATGCCATACTGTGGAACATTCTCAGCTAATCAATGGCATCTCCATGGAGACAAGCTGATGACTGACTCTCCATCAGAAAAGCTGCATTATGCTCCTTTATCTAATAGTTGGAATAGATAGATACTGGGATGTGAAATTAAGACACAGATAGTGCAAAATAAATGGTTGGACTTCATGTAACCTCATTGCTCATGGGTTAAACTGCATTTGACAGATTTATATACTTTTATAATTATTACTTGGGTTGGTGGGATATGAGATTTTTATATAGCACTTTTCCACCTTCAAGGCACTTAAAGCCCTTCACATTCACACACACACACATACACCAGTGTATGCAGACACTGGGCTATGAGGTGGGTTGGTCTTCCCCAATGACAGCATTTATCTGGGGCCCTGTTAGTGGATCTGACCACTCAACCACTGATGTTTTTATGTTGAGAGGAGGATTTGAATTGCCAACCTTTGGATCAGTGGACAAACCTTCTACCAAATGAGCTATTGCCAGCCCTAAAATGAATGAATGGATAGAACCTGATGAAATATTCATCATAATTCATAATCAGTTAAATGGCGCCGTTTGAACGGTGCATTTAAGTCAGGCGGTACTTCGACCCACACTTTGAACAGTACGTGGAACGGTGCATTTGGCGAAGTGGGACACGGCCGCAGATTTTGAGCGAGGCGAGAGCTGCAGCTCTCCACCGACTGCGGCCGCCTGCATGATGGGAAATGATGTCCTGTCCACACGTGCATTGACAGCTGATTGGGTCAGAGTTGTGTTTTGATCAGAAACATGACGCCCTGACACACGGCGCCTCCTCCTCCAACTTTATACAAACTGCCACTGCCACATATTTGATATGGACATATGTTTAAATGTGACTGAAAGTGTCCAGGCTGTTGTCAGATATGAATCACTTTAAACAAATGCAGTATAATTGCAATCTGTTAAAGTGAAATAAATGTTAAAGGTTCACATCTGTTGTGTTTTTATTGTTTTAACATAGTAAGTAATGGCATAGTTACTTTGCCTAGTAACTAGTTACTTCTCCCAAAAAGTAACTGAGATGGTAACTCAGTTACTTTTTGGGAGAAGTAACTTGTAACAATAACTAATTACATTTTTGAAGTAAGATGCCCAACACTGGTTATAACATAGATCAGAAAATAGAGCAAGATGGGCCCTTTAAGGTTGCTAGGTAACATTTATGGAATCAATTCTTTGTATGTCACATCTTATAAACTAATCTGTCATATGCACTTTAAGTTATGCATTCAAACAGAACAAAACAAGCAAATACACAAAAAAATAAATAAATGCAATAATTCAAAAACCCTCTTACCTGCATCTCCTCCTCTGTGGTGGGCAGATCTCTGGAGTATTGAAGAAACTGGGAAACATAAGTCATGATGGACTTCTCATCTGGCTCCCTCACATCGATATCTGGATCAAAATAAAAATCCTCCATTGTAATTTCACTTTAAATATAAACAAGAGACAAAACTGTTTCCAAATATCTCAGGCATCTCTTGCACCAAAGTCTTGCAGAAGACCGTGTTGCAAAGAGAAAGCTAAAACAAATGAAGTTTCATAAATGGATTCTAGTCAGGAGACAGCTCCAGCGTCATCAGGTTAGCTTCAGGCTCAAAATTCACACTACGTTTTCCACCCCACACACTACAAAACTCAAGACAGGAAAAGGATTAATACATCTCATGTAATGGCTTATAATGTGCGTGCAGAATGGCCACAGGGAAATATATGAGAGAAATCAGCTGTAAATCTAAAAAAAAGTCAATTGTCAGTTAAGGTCAAAAAAGGAAATGTTTCTGACAGATAAGACAACTTTGGAGTTTAAAAACATGCTGCAATAATGCTAAGAATTTTGGTATTATTTAAAATGTGTTGTGTTCAAATTTATGAGAAAAAAAATCTCTAATAGTATTTATTTATTTAGTATTTAATATTTAGGTTATTGTACACTTTATTGTCTCTGGATTAAACCTGTCAGGAATAGTGGGATCCATCTTCGGATCTTGAGCTAGTCTTGATCAAGAATACCTTAGCTGGAGTGGAGCATTAGAATATTGCGCACATTTTGAGTTGGATAATGGCAGAGGAAACTCACTCAGGCACAGGGAAAACATGTAAACTCCACACAGAGGACAAAATATTTTTTGGTACCATTTCTCAATAAAATAGTTTTCCGTTAAAGTGATACCTTTGTTTTGTTTTTTTTATAAACATGGCAAACACAGATGTAAAGGGTACTCGACTGACCCTAATAGTTACTACCATAACCTTGGCCTAAAACTATTGAGTCTGAGGTTTCATTTTCCTATTATAGATGCCATTTTGGAGACTTCTGACCATTCAAAAAGAAATGGCGCCATACCCATTTTTATGTAATGAGGTCAAATAAGTCCCCAGTACAGATATATACAGCTCTTAGACTTAAAATGACTGTGTGCTGTCTACTGTCTGCAACTAAATATCAATATATTTTTATTGTCTGTGAACCAAGAAGTAACGCTAGTGTGCTGTTAGCATGCTAGTTGTTGTTAACAAAACTAGCAAAAAAGAAAACTATAATATATTTCATTTTTTGCTTATCATTTAACCTTTTGAAATGATTCATGCATGTTTGAGTAATCTTTATTCTCCTGTATTCAACACGCCATTGCTCTGATTTACCCTGTTTTCACTGCCACTGATACACACCCACTATTCTGTACTTTCAAATCAAATTTTATTTTCTTAAACAGTGATTCGGTAATGTCTTATATGAAGTCGTTTTAGACCAATATTGTGATTTAAAATGTCCAAATTAAAACTTAAAGATCCACAGCTGTCACAGATTATAACTATATAGCAGACAGAAGCACAATATTTCTTCTTAAATAATAAAATTTCTCACCGTCTGGCTCGAGCAGTCTGGGGATGTGCAGCTCTCTTTCGGCCACTCTGAACGCCTCCTCTAGGTTCTGTCTGTTACTGCGCTCTTTTGCCTGGTTCAGATCCACCACTCCAGGTCTGAGGGCAGAGAGCACGGCCAAGAATACCACCCCACTCCTCCAGCTCGACTTAAAGTCCTTCACACTGACGGTGCATCCAACTCTGTGGAGGAAAGACAAGAGTTAGATATGGAATACGGGATGTCACCATATCACGTCACATGTTGTTATGATTTGTTATGAGTTATAATTATTGTGAAAAGTAAAATGACAAATTGTATAATTATTCAGGATTCTAGACCCTATAGCCAATACAGACACTCAAAGCACTTTACATCAAGGAACCACTCACCTATTCACACACACCAGTGTACACTGACAAAGGGGCCGAAATAGGTTAAATGTTCATTTGTGGGAGCTGGAATTGTACTGCCAACCTATGGGTCAGTGGATCGGACTGCTGTACAAATGATGTTTTATGTCAAGAGCAGGATTTGAAACGCCAATCTTCAGATCAGTGGACAAACACCTGATCTACTGTTCCCCCAGATTACTTTTCTGTGGGATAGATTCAACTGAAATTGCTTAAAGGTGCACTATAATATATGTAATTTTCTAATGGAGGGTCTACCATCTTCTTGTCTGCATTGACATGTTATTGCTTTACCTGGAATGTTTCACAGTATGGCATTAAACTTTGGTGTTTCATTGTTAAAAAATACTTTGACACACTTCTTACTGTGAGCGGGATCTGACCTGCAACCTCCCCTTTACCACCTCCAACTGTTTATCTATCTAGCTATCTAACTTAGGTATTTCAACACAAAATAACATATAAAAAATACTAAATATAAATAACAAAAAAAAATTGGGAAAAGGAAAGTGGGAGCGGTATGCCTGCCTCTGTCTCATCCCATGAAATGTATTAAGACAAGCAATTGCTAAATCTGCTCCATTTCTTTATATAGATTATAAATAATAAAGGTGTGCACTGTGTAACTTTTCTGCTAGAGGGTTTGTTACCTACTTGTCTCCATAGAGATGTAGATAGATGCATGTTTTTGGTGGTTGATTAATGGCGCCACCTTCTGAAGCTACAAAATAATTGAGCTTTTGTATGCTTATACTGACAGATAAGACATAGAACTAGTGATTTCAGACAAATTTAAGGCCCTGTAACATGAAAAATTGTTTTTAATGTAAAATAATCAGGAAGTGCACTGTTAGCATGCTAGTTGTCATCAGCATTACCATATTGGCAAAACTCCGCTCTGGTTTATAAAAGTTGTGAAAAACACTTATTTACTCATCGTGAGCTGTTTTTTATGTTTTCAAGACAGTAAAATTCAGATGGAGAGACTTTAACCATAAATCAGGTATCACCATAAAATTAAACAACAAATTCCACCTGAGAAATCTGACCTGTTTAAACTATACGGATTCTATGTTGTTGTTGTGTCTTACTTGTGGCACTGCTCCCTGACCCAGAGGAGGAGGGCCTTCTTGGCGGAGACCCTAAAGGTGCTGTGGAGGGGGGTGTGGGGGACGTGGGGGACGTGGGGGGAGAGCCCGGGTGGCACAGGGCTGCTGCTGGAGAGAGAAGAGTCCAAACTGGCCAAAGACTCCATGGACGACTGGCGAGAGCTGAAGGAAAGACTGCTCGCCAACTCCTCGATCTGACACAGAAATACACAAGGAAATTCAAATGTTGTTCTGAAAATGTTACAAGGAAATCTAAACTAAAAGTGCACTAAGTAACTTTTCTAGTAGGGGCCCGTAATTTTCCACAGTATGCCATTTAACTTATCTATCTTGTAATTACTCAATTACAGGTGTTTTATTGCTAAAATCTAGGAAAACACGCATTCTTGATGTGAGCGGACTTGCCTCTCCACGGATCTGGCATGTAACTTGATGGTAGACCTTTGGCAGAAAAAGTTACGTGGTGCAACTTTAAGATACTTCAAATTGAGATGTACTAGTCAAATAATAGCTTTTTTTTATTTTTCAGACTAAGGTAGTCATGTTCAAATCAAACATTTATTTTACTAATAGTAAAAAAAAAGTTTTAATAATTTTAAAAAAAATCAATGAGCAGAATGAGTTCCTCACTTTGGGTTGCTAGATTGTATGACTAAAATCAGTTTGGGATGTGTTCTCTGTATAAGAGCTAATGGCAGCCCTTGATCAGTTGTGATTATATTTGACACCGTTTAACTTGTTTAATAAACAATAAATGTAAGTGTTCCAAAAGTAAAATTACTCAAGTTTGAAGACTGAAATACTTTAAAAACTTGTCTATGTTGTATTTTATGTTGGGAGCAGCAGCTCCTACTCGTCGAGAGGAGCCACCGGAGGTGGCTCAGGCACCTGTTCAGGATGCCTCCTGGACGCCTCCCTAGGGATTTGTCCCGGGCATGACCCACCAGGAGGAGGCCCTGCGGAAGACCCGGGACATGATAGAGTGAGTATGTCTCTTGGCCTTGGGGTCCCATCGGAGGAGCTGAAGTGAATGTACAGTGCAGTATATATCTGTCTGACAGGACTCAGTGTGTCAAGTTTCAGAATCATAGATCTAGTCTGCAAAGAGTGTCCACAGGAGTCCCGCAGGGCTCTATTCTCGGGCCTCTTCTTTTTATTATCTACATAAACAATCTTGACAATAACATCTCAAATGCAAACCTACACCTTTATGCCGACAACACGGTTCTATACACTTCAGCTCCTTCAGCAGAGCTTGCACTGTCCAAACTCCAAGGAGCCTTTGACCAACTACAAAAAAACTTTTATTATGTCAAGCTTGTTTTAAATTCAGACAAAACTAAATACATGCTGTTTTCCAAATCCAAAACAACACCTCAGCATCTCCCCCAAATCACCACAAATGAAGGCAAACCAATTGAAAAAGTGTCAGAATATAAATATCTTGGGATTTTAATCGATGCCTGTTTTTTCCTTTAAGCCACACATTCAAAAATTGACTCACAGACTCAAATTGAAGCTGCGCTTCTATTTTCATATAAAATCTTGTCTGTCATTTGAGGCTCGTAAAAAAACTTGTAAATGCCACTTTTCTGTCTGTTCTTGATTTTGGTGATGTTATTTATATGAATGCCTCTGTTGAATGTTTACATGCTCTTGACACTGTGTATCGTGGCGCACTACGTTTTATTACAAACATGAGGTCCCTGACCCATCATTGTGTCTTGTACGCCCGTGTGGGCTGGACTTCCTTGACACTTCGTACACTGAAACATTGGTATATTTTTATTTATAAATGTCTTGCTGGGCTGGTGCCGTCTTATCTCCAGCAGCTCATAGAAGTGAGGAGCAGCAGCACTTACAGTCTCCGCTCTCAGGAGCTGCGCCTGCTCTCGGTGCCCAGAGCTCGCACAGAACTTGGAAAAAAGGCTTTTCGCTTTGCTGCAGCTCATTCCTGGAATGAACTCCAGAGGGATTTTAAACTGAAGGATCTGGTATCGTTGAACTCTTTTAAGTCATTTTTAACTGAACTTGAAACAGAACAATCAATTTGTAAATGTTTCACACAGGACTCGTTTTATGATGCTTTGCTTTGGTTTGTGTGAAAGGGTTATTGTTTTGTGTCTGTGCGATGCTGCCTCTTGGCAAGGACACTCTTGGAAAAGCGATTTTTAGTCTCAATGAGTTTTTATCCGGGTTAAATCAAATAAATAAAAATGTACATTACAGTATATGTACAGTGCAGTATATGTGCAGTACTGTATAACAGTACAGTGAAACGTGTTCACACTCACATGGTACTGCAGAATGATGGCCCATATGAGGCCCAGGATGATAGACGGCTTTCCATCGATGATGTCAGGAATGTTTATGTTCACCAGTTTGATCTGAAACCATTTGGAAAAGATTCAGTGCTGTATTAGCAAATTAAATGCTATTAATGCCAAAGCACAATCCAATTTAAACCATACTGAACTGTTGCCTCAAAGAGGATGCCATTACTTAGATAGTGTTATATCTAATGCAAACCACTAAATGTAACATGTATGAGTTTAAAATGATGCTTTAGCCCTGATCAAAACATGATTCACAAAAGTATTACTTACAGATTTCTTCTTCAAAAATGTAAGACACTTTTCAATGTTGTTTCGGTGCTGAAACATTCCTTTTCCTCCTCTTTCTCGACTCTGCATTAGAAACACCAGATGTAGAATTTTAATTTTGGCAGGTTAGTTAGTTTCAGAATATTTTATTTTAATTAAAGTCTAAAAGGAAATAACAGACTCACGATTCTCTGTCCACTCATCACCTCCAGCAGGTCCAACAGTCTGGACCCATCTTTGAAATCCTCGAACAAGTCCACAATTCGACATGGTGGTATCCTCTAGAACAGGAAGAAGAGGGAGAATTTTAATTTAATTTTTATTTTATCTATGTTGAAAATGCGTTGAATTATTTGACATGTTTTGGTTTTTTTGGAAGCAGAACCAAAATGTTAAGTTAATTTGAACAACATAAAATAATGAATTGGGAGGATAAAATGTCTAATTAACTAACAGATATTCCACAAACTCCTTACTGAGGGGAGGAGACAGGATAACCACTCTGCCACAGTTACACAGGGAGGACATGCACACTCCACTCAGAGACACCAGGAGTCTAACCCATAACCTCGTGGTGAGAGGGTGGAGACAGAATAACCTCTCTGCCACAGTAATATGATATGATTGACTGCTTGTGACGTCCGTACAAATTGATTCACTGCGATCATACATGTGAAATCTGAATGAATGAGGCGGCTGTTAGGTCAGAGCAGCTGATGGTTTAGACATTGAGTAAAGATCCTTATGCTTTGGAATCGTAACACCTTTTTTCTGTTCTGCAGTGTGACACGCTTGTGTAGCAAAATCCAAAAATGATTTTCAAAAACAAATAAGTTCTGCAACAATTGTGAAGACGCCACATCACAAGCATTATAGCCTATAGACATTTGAATGTGCCCTGTGTGTGACCTCTCCTGTCACCCTGCTGGACACTCACTACACATTTTCCATGTCGAAAAATTCTAATAAATAACTTAATATGTCTCTAGTGCTAGATTAATAATTATGTAACTGTCCCATTGTAAAGAATATGTCTTTAACAATGAGAATTAAATTTTTCTTAGGAATACAACTGTCACAACGCAGGACACCAAACTGCGCATTTTTAAATCTTTTTTTCTGGTGATCATTATTTCCTTAGACTTGTAGCTTAAACCCTTAACCTCAGAGCTCTTCCTGGTGCATAAATGTCAGATGAGCTCCTTTTGACGAGTGATTTTTGTGTAACTGTCTCTTTAAATATGTGATTTCTCATGTCACACCACAGGACACAATTTGGATTGCAGCATGAAACTGCTAAAACAGAGAAAAAAGTGTCATTTTATTAAATAATATATATAAACACACATCCCTTTATGCCAACAATGTATTCAACATCAAGCATTTTGACTAGTAAGTATTAAAGTTGTGCAATGTAATCCTCAGTGCAAAAGCATCAAGATGGCAGCAGTAGTAGTAGTAGTAGTTGTACTGCTTTTCAGTGAGGATATAACAATAGGTGGGAGATATACTGAAACATTTATAAAGCATTTGTTATTTTGGAGATATACAAAACATGCTGACTGAAAAAAATCTAAGAAATTTGTAACCTTCCAAACACATACAATACTGTATTTCTGCCTTCATTTGTCATTAATTTAGCATTTTTTGTGAGACTTAAACTAAAAGCAAAACATTTACAGACACACTGTAGTACGAGTTTGAGGATCTGGCATAATATTGAAACTCAACATTGGAATGAGCTATTTTTCATTTTTGTGTTTTGGAGTCATCACAGTGTTGTTACCAATCACAGCTTACCGTCCCTGCAGAGCCTAGTATCATGCACAAACCAAAGTTCAAACCCTTAGTCATGTTTAAATCATTCTTGGTAACTGTCATTATAAAAACAGTAGCATTAGCAGCACATTTTTCACGCTACAGGCGGAACTTGACATGTGACTCTTTTCTTCAATAGCTTAATCTGAACAAAACCACCAAACTCTGAGATCCTTAAGGGCCTCCAGTGGTAAAACAACAAAGAGAGGGGATAATTTAACAACAGGCTGTGGTCAATGTCCAGCTTTGGTCCTGGTTTGGTCCTGGTTTGGTCCTGGTTTGGTCCTGGTTTGGTCCTGGTTTGGTCCTGGTTTGGTCCTGGTTTGGTAAGTATAAGACCACGTGGAACCTATGTGGATCACTGAGGGATTACACAAATATAAAGCCACATGGGAATATGAAAAGAAAGGAAATTTCATGCTGAATATCACATTATATTGTCTAAAGAAATTGTGTTTTTTATTATCAACGTGATATCGGAATTGGTATTGAGTAGCGAGTCTATTCCTTAGTATCGAATCAAGTATCCAGACAACACTTATTCTAGTCCTGATTTAGTCCTGGTCTAAATGACTAGACTTATGTACTACTGCCCCCTATTAGCAGTAATACATATCAATATACAGTATATAAGGTACAATACAGAGTAACTGTATGCTCACAGTATACATTGCATAAGACATTTGACAGCAGTACGTTCATATATAGGTCACAGATTCTTTCCTGGAGCTAATCAGACTTTCTCAGAATCCCTCCTGTTCTGTCATGTTTCTGAGAGTTTTGCATAAAAATCAGTTTTTACTATTTCTCTGGTTAAATTTGCACTTTTGATCAGACAGCCCAGGGTCTATCTGCTGTGGAGACATGCAAGTAACCGAAACTGAAGTCACAATAGACAAAATGTGATTTACCATGTGCCCTAGAGCTGCCATGACACCAAAACAGATACACTTAACGTAATACTTACGCTAGTATCCAAACTGTATACGTATGGCTTATAAAACTAGTAAGTTTTGGTCACAAAGCTGCAGGTTGCTTTGTTTTTGGTCTTAGTTAAAGTCTCTGTACCCGATTTTTACTAGTTAATTTTAAAAGGTTTACAGTTGTCCAGAGTTATTCCTCACTTTCCTGACACATTCATAGCATCCTGATAATTCACCACTATGAGTTTATAAGCACTGTTCACAGCTTTCAGAGATCAGAGCAGAATTTTGCATCATGGTAATGGCAACAACAACTATTTTTAAGTAATCATTGGATTTATATAACACCTTTCATGACACCCAAAGCACTTGGGCAGTTACAGTACAATATTAATGCACTCCATACTCGGTGGTGGTAAGCTACTATTGTAGCCACAGCCACCCTGGGACAGACTAACTAGCATGCTAACAGTGCCCCAACATTAATTCCTGGTTTGCGGACAATAAAACTCTTTATAATGAGATGCAGACAGCACACACTGTACTCATTTTGATCTCAAGACTTGTTTTTACGATATATATCTGTACTAGGGAAAGACACCTTTTACATTACACGTAAATGTAATGTAATGTAAAAATGCATGAAAAATGGGTACATGCTCTTTAATTCAAAGTAAGAAGTATGCATATAAAATAATAATATATACAGGTCACAAGCTTGTACTTTAAGATTTATCATTTAGACATTTTAATAAAATCACAGATAAAGTAATGATTCGTTGACTCAATAGTTGATGACTCTTTGATGCAGGTGAACAACCTGTGTTGAAAGATTGACAGATAATGCTGCAGCCTCTGACCTATCTGACCACTAAAAAGACAAGGAAGATTCTGCAGCCACAACAACGTTCTGCACCCTCTAGAGGCTATGCCCAAGGGCACAACGGCAGTAAATCGATAGGGATAGAACCAGCAACGTTCAGGTTATTATGGGACTGGCTCTACCTGTTGAGCCACTGCAGCTTTTGTAAACAAAGTGGTTTTGAGTTGCACTCACACTTTCACACACCAGAGACTAACCAGGACTAAACTAGGACTAAACCTGGGCTAAAACTGGACTAAACCAAGTCTAAGCCAGGAGCAAACCAGGATTAAACCAGGTCTAAACAAGGACAAAATCAGAAGCAAACTAGGACTAAACCAGGTATATACCAGGCCTAAACAAGGTCTAAACCAAGTTTAAACCAGGTCTAAACCAGGTCTAAACCAGGTCTAAACCAGGTCTAAACCAGGAATAAACCAGGAATAAACCATAACCAAACTCAGCTTTAGATGTTGTAAATTGTTGCATAATCTGACCTTGGCGAGTTGAGCGTTGACCCAGTTTGTAAATGTCCTCTTCTGGATCTGCTCCTGCTCCACTGGAAACAGGAAAAAACACAAATTATTATTATTACATTATTACATTTTCATCAAAAAACAACAGCCATTATGTAAAAATGAACCCTAAAGCATATGTATGTGTCAATCCCTAAATGACTTGTAAACCACAAGATAATATTTGGCCTGGCATTGTGGACACTTCTCCCTAACATTAATTTGTAAACTTTTTGGTCATGGTGAATTTAGCCTGGGATTCAGAAGTGGACTAAGTGACTTCTCCTATTACTTGGCTCCAAGATGCGATCATTGGGTTGGGGCGATAGACTCGTATAAAGTAAGTGGAACTAAGCTGCAAGTGTGAACGTCACCAAAGAGCCGGCTCCAGTCAAATGTTGAATGGCCCTTCCCGAGGCTTGGCTTTAACAAGGTGTGGGTGCTTAGCAACGCAGTCAACCAAACACAAGCAGGAGTGACCTCGAGGAAAGAGGGTTCCTGCTTTGTCTGTTATTACTTAATTGATTTTGGGACACAATAATGAAAGGAAAAATATCATGTTGAGTGGGTTAATATGAAAATTTTAAGACCAAAATGACAAGCCTGACAGCAGCTGTTACAGAGAGAGGAGTGAAAGTTTTTCAATGTAAAGTGAATTGTAATCGATGGAGCAAGAAGAGTGACCACTTCCTATTTGGAAAGTGGTGGCTACCAGGTTGGCTTTGTCCATTTATATATATAGTCTATCCACATGACCAATGAGCTCCTTCATTTCACATTCGTCACTAAAAACTAAAAATGCAGAGAGAGAGAGAGAGATCAGTGTGGATTTGCCAGGCAACTGTGAATCTCACACAGAGTTAAATAGGCTACTGCCCTACTTCTGAAATTCAGATTTTGATCAATTCCTAGAATGTAAATGCAATTATGACCCAAATAATCATGATTGGATTTTTTTTTTTTTTCCTATTACCCACAGCCAGTTTAATCGCATCTGAAAGGATCTCCAGGTAAATAAAGAGAGCTGTCTGAACAAGCACAGACCAGTGGGATCAATGCAACAGTTGCAAAAGCATCTAGCAACTATTTTCATAAGACAGGCTTTTGCAGTGTTTTTGAATAGATCTTAACTCTTTCTTATAAACTTGACACAGCCTTAACTAAACTGTCAAACTCACTTTCGCATTTTGTAAAGATTTGATGCCCTTCCACAACCAAATGAACCAGTCAATATCTGTAGTAACTGTTTTCTGAAGTTTTTTTTTAATGGTGATCTGTTGAATAGGTCTCACTTCTTTTTTTATAAACACCTCACAGCCTAATAATAATAATAATAATAATAAAATGATCGATGCAGAATGATACAAGTTTTGGTCAACTAAGATCGATTAATCAAATAAACGACTAAAGGACTACACCCCTAGTCATATGCCCTCCCCATACCAAATCAATCAATCAGTCTCTCTTTCTGTCTTTCTCTCTCTCTGTCTTTCTCTTGCACTCTCTCTGTCTCTTTCTGTCTCTCTCTCAGTCTGTCTCTCTGTCTCTCTCTTTGTCTCTGTCTGTCTCTCTCTCTCTGGCTCTCTCTCTCTGTCTCTGTTTCTCTCTCTCTCAGTGTCTCTCTTTCTCTCTCTCTCTCTCTCTCTCTTTATGCCCCTCTCTCCCTCTCTCTGTACTTCTCTGTGTGTGTGTGTGTCTCTCTCTCTCTCTCTCTCTGTGTCTCTCTCTCCCTCTCTCTGTCTTTCTCTCTGTGTGTCTCGCTGTCTCTTTCTCCCTCTCTCTCTGTGTGTGTCTCTCTCTCCCTCTCTCTGTCTTTCTCTCTATGTGTGTTTCTCTCTCTGTCTCTCTCTCTCTGTCTCTATCTAGCTATCTGTGTGTGTGTGTGTGTGTGTGTGTCTCTCTCTCCCTCTCTCTGTCTTTCTCTCTGTGTGTGTTTCTCTCTCTCTCTCTGTCTCTATCTATCTATCTGTGTGTGTCTCTCTTTCCCTCTCTCTGTCTTTCTCTGTGTGTGTTTCTGTCTCTCTCTCTCTCTGTCTCTATCTATCTGTGTGTCTCTCTCTACCTCTCTCTGTCTTTCTCTCCGTGTTTCTCTCTCTCTGTCTCGCTCCCTCTCTTTTATAGTTCTAGTCTCTCTGTGTGTGTTTCTCTCTCTGTCTCTCTCTCTATCTCTCTCTCTCTGTTTGTCGCTCTCTCTGTGTCTCTCTTTGTCTCTCTCTCTCTCTGTGTGTCCGTCTCTCTCTCTCTCTCACTCTCTCTCTCTCTCTCTCTCTCTCTCTCTCTCTTTCGCTCCCTCTCTTTCATAGCTCCAGTCTCTCGTCTAAACTTGATATGGCCTAAACTAAATCGTCAAACTCAAATGCGCACATTGAAAAAGTCAGATGCCCTTCCAAAAGCAAATCAACCATAAGTTTATGAATGTGGCAAAGCTAGAAAGAGAGCCTGTGACATTTATACCTAGCAAAGTTTGACATGTTGCTAATTGTGTATTTTTTCCTGCTATTTATATTATCATTACCTGAACAGTTTCAGATAACACCACAGCTTCAAAAAGTCTGATCTGTAACCTGAATCATCAGTTTTTCATCTGCTAGCTAGCATGTGCAGTCATGTTTAGCTCATCTACTCTCGTTTACCTTCATTTCAAAGCAATGTATAACCAGTTTTCAACACTGTCTCTAGTCACTGTCTTTTACAGCACAACTCCAGGCAAAATCACATAATTTTATTTACACAGTGATAAAGTGTCACATCTCACCATGCATGTTAGTCCAATCCAGAGGAGGGTGGAGTACTTTATTCGTAAAGTAAAAGTAACATGATCTGATTATATTCTTGTGTGTTTTTCCAGTGTCTCCATGGAGATGTCATTGATTTGTCTGTAATATTGCACAGCATGACATTAAACATATCTATCTCCATGGAGACAAGCAGGTCAAGTTACCCAGCAGATATGTGGAGGGGCTCACAGGCAGGACAAAACCAGGACTACACCAGGACTAAACTAGACCAGAACTCGGAAGGACAAAAGTAAGTCTAAACCAGGACTAAACCAGGATTAAACCGAGACCAAAATAGGACTAAACCAGCACTAGACCAGGACTCGATCAGGACTAGGAATGACAAAAGCATGTCTAAACCAGGACTAAACCAGGACCAAACAAGGAGCAAACCAGGACTAAACCAGGACTAAACCAGGACTAAACCAGGTCTACACCAGGACTAAACTAGACCAGAACTCGGAATGTCAAAAGCAAGTCTAAACCAGGACTATCAGGTCTAATCCGGGACTAAACCAGGATTAAACCAGGACCAAAATAGGACTAAACCAGCACTAGACCAGGACTAGATCAGGAATAGGAATGACAAAAACATGTCTAAACCAGGACTAAACCAGGACCAAACCAGGAGCAAAACAGGACTAAACTAGGACTAAACCAGGACTAAACCAGGACTAAACCAGGACTAAACCAGGACCAAACCAGGAGCAAATCAGGACTAAACCAGGACTAAACCAGGACTAAACCAGGACTAAACATCAATGCAATATATGCTTAATTACATACTGTGAAACATTCCAGACACTCTAGAAAAGTTACATGCACTTTAAATATAACAATGAAATATTTTAATACATTCAAAAAGTGTGACTTATTACTAACCAGTTTCTTTTGTTTTCTGAATGATGCCATGATCAAAACCATACTTCTAGTTCTAATTCTAGTCGTTACTCACCATCGTAAAGCTCAAAAAACTCATTCAGATCTTTCGCTGTGTGCAAAATTTCACAAATGGTCCAGTCTTCATTCTCCATTTTAAACGGTTATCTCAGATCTCTAACACAAATCGAATTTTACTTTAACTTGCTAGCCAGTCTACTCTATGTGAAAGCATGGTCCATTATTGTGCATGTAGCTGCAGTCAGCCTTTTGATCTATGAAAAGTCTGGACTATTTCTGTTATAACATGTTTTGCAGTGAGCTCTTGGTGGCCTGAGTTAACCCTGAGCTAATTTTGACAGTCAGGAAATAGAGGGAGTCAAATTTCATATTATAATTAATCACAGAAGAGAAATTAGCAGTAATGACAGTGGTTTAAACTGAAGTAGTGGGTTTATGATGATGTAATGCAATAATATAGGTCAGTGAAGAAGGAAAAGTGCATGAGAAATTCTCAGACTTTGAGAAGTTTGTAAAGTAGGACTGTCAAAAGTATTGAAAATCAGATACTAATCAATACTAAAACTAGTATCAAAACTACATACTCATTTGAGCAAGTATCAATACTAAAAAAGTCATATTCACAGGACAGAAATGAATCTTTCCTGAATGTTTTTAGAATGATCTTGAGCTGTGTCAGAGCAAGTATAAGACACATAGACTTATACTTTCTGTTCTGTGGACCATTATGGAACCTACCTGAACGATTGAGGGATTACACAGATATAAGGCCACATGAGAATATAATAGAAGGTACTAGCATTTAATGTTGAAAATCACATCCTATTGTCTATTGTTTGCCTTTTGAATTGGTATTCTACCCCTCAGTATTGAAATCGAGTTTGAAAATATGATGTTGTGACAATATTGCAAAGCGGAATGTCATGATCCACGCTTTCCTGCTCCTGTTTTGCCTCCTGTGTTCTCCTCTCCCCCTCCCTCACCTGCCTGACTCCGGAGCTGGGCGGAGCCCTGGCTCCTCCCACACGCACCTGCAGCCCATCAGCGCAATCAACGCACCTGCGGGAGGATAAAAGGAGCCAGGACCCAGCCCTCTTTGCCAGGTCGTCAGTTCGCCTCGCTGTTTGTCCTCGTGTCTCTGCTGTGCTACCTGTCCGTGTCCTGCCTGGTGTCCTGTCCATGTCCTGCTGGTGTCCTGTTCATCACTGCTCGTCACTGCCTGTTCCTGCCCATGTTCGTCTGCCTGTTGTCCTGCTCGTGTTCCCGCTCGTGTTCCCGCTCAGCATCCAGCCTCCCTGCACTGCTCTGGACTCCCGTCTCCGACCGTGTCTCCAGGTATCGGCTGTGTTCCTGTCTTGTTTGTTCCCTGCACCTCTGGACCCTGACCTGCACCCCAGCACCCAGCTCCTTGTATGTTCTCCCGTCACCTGTTTTTGTCTTGTTCTGTCAATAAACACCCTTAAACTTGCCCCGAGTTCCGCATCTTTTGGTCCGCCTCACACTCCTCATTACGGCACGGAAAAAATAAATCATTTTGAAAGTTCTTGTATTATTCAAGACTTTTGGACCTATTTTCAGACATCTTAAAGGTACAGTATGTAACTTTCTGGAGGTGGCACGTTACCTGCAGGATTCCATGGATATATAAACTTAAAACCATACTTCGGAACTTTCACCAGGGAGATAGAACTTTTATTCCATACTATGAAATACTATAGCCAAAGGAACAACATTCCCATAGAGACAAGCAGGACAGGTCAGGTTTGTGAAAGATGCAAGCTCTCTCACAGTAAGGATGCAAGCTTCTGTAGGTTTTTTTTTAGTTCAATAAAAACATTTAAAAAAAAAAAAAATTTAAATCTATGTTTTGGCTAAAAAGTTATAAAATGAGGCTTTAAACATCTGTTTTTGTCTTCATTTAGAATTTGTTTATTAATGTTTTAGCACATCCTATGTTACCACCTAATGACATCACAAGTTGGAACAGGGAGTTTTGAGTTTTGGAGAGGGAGACCAGGTATGCAAGATTACTCGAACATGGTTCGAGTAATACAAGGTAGTATTGTGACCAATAAAAATAAATAAATGGAAGATATGCAAGTGTAATGCTATGCATTCAAGGCAAGCAATAACATCTCCATGGTGACAAGCAGATGGCAACAAAGTTATACATTGCACATTTAAATATGTTGTTTTGATTATCTAAGATAAGCAATCTCCAGTTTAACTAAAATCACTCTCTTGTGTTGTTGTTTAATAAAAACACATTTATTTGAATCTAAGCTGAATGCCATGCTGTGGAACATTCCAAGCAAGGAATACCATGTCCATGGAGACAAGCAGGTGGCACAAAAAGTTTCAGAGTGCACCTTTAAATATCTTGCTTTGATTATTCAGGCAATCTGCAGAATAAAATCACTTTTGCTCTTGTGTTGTTGTTCAATAAAAACACTTGATTGTAATTGAATACAAGCTGAATGTCATACTATGGAGCAAGCAATTCCAAGCAAGAAATAACGTCTCCATGGAGACAAACAGGTGGCACAAAAAGTTACACAGTGCACCTTTGAATATCATGTTTTGATTATCCATTATAACCAATCTCAAAAATCACTCTCTTGTTTTGTTGTTCAATAAAAACACTTAGCATACGTAACCGAATACAAATTTACTGCCATATTGTGGAATATTCCAGACAAGGTGCAATAACATCTCTATAGAGACACCAAAAGTGCACCTTTAAATATCTTGGTTTGATTAATATGTGTATCTGCAGTCTAACTAAACCACTTTTGCTCCTGTGTTGTTGTTGCTGGTTAAATCTGTGTTAGCTAAACGTGCCGCTCCCTTTTTTTGGATGTATTTTAATCTTCACTGCATTTCTTTCTTTGTATTTCCTTATGCACGGCTAGTTAACCCACTATTCAAATACAGAAGAATACATTAATGTGACTGTCAAAACTGCAGTAAATCACTGTATGCTTGAGTTCACTGAAGAGCATTGACTGAAGTGAGAGTTTAGCTTCAGGCAAAGAGTTTAAAAGATCTAGAATGGTTGGAAAAATTGTGCTAACGTTTAAAAAATAGCTTTCAAATGAAACTAAAAAGTAGGTGCTTGTCCTCTTGTACAAATAAGTATAAGACAGAAACGTTCAGAAAAAAATGACATTATGATTTCAAATATTTATAAAAATAACACTGGTTTAGATCTGATTAGATAGATTCTTGCCTTAAAATTTCTAATATCATGTCTCAGTCCTGGTTAAGACCTTGGAGTCCTAGTTTAGTGCTGGTTTAGACCTGATTTAGTGCTAGTTTAGGGTGCATTTACACAGGACTATACTGGAGTTAAACCTAAAACTAATCCTGGACTAGACCAGGGCTAAACCAGGACTAGAGCCAGACTAGGCCAATTCTACATCAAGACTTAACTGGGTTCAATCCTGAAGCGTGTGCTTGAGTGAACGCACGCTTAGTTTTGGATTATGTTTTAGCATTGATTTTTTGAACAGGTAGGGTCATAAATGTAGATCTTATTTTGTCCTATAGTTTTAGACCTGGCTTAATCAGCATTTGGTTTTGTTTAGTCCTGGTTGAGTCCTGTTTCAGCCCTGACTGAGTTCTGGTTGAGTTCTGGTTGAGTCCTGGTTGAGTTCTGGTTTAGTCATGGTTTAGCCTTGCCTCGTTTAATACTGGTTTAGTTCTGGTTTAGACCTGGTTTAGTCATAGTTTAGTCCTTGTTTAGTGCCAGATATTAACAAGTTACAAATAGATTATTCCTCTTAACCCTGGTTTACACAGAATCACTTAAATTAACATATAGATAAATGTCATTCTAAACGTTTTTTTCAGTACTTGTACTTGTTCAAATGAGTATTTATTTGATTACTATTTTTCATACCAATTAGTTTAGGCGCAAAAGCTAACACAGGAGGGCTCCTTTATTTATTTATTTATTTATTTATTTAACACTGTTGACACTTTATTCTTATTTGACACTTTATTCTTATTTGACACTTTATTCTTATTGCACGAATTTTTATGACACTTTATTCTTATTGCACGAATTTTTATTCTTATTTAAATGACTTTTTATTCTTATTCTTATTCTTAAACTTCTATCCTGTGGTTGTGGCATCTGTTAACTACGAGAATTTCCCTTCGGGGATCAATAAAAGTGATTCTGATTCTGATTCCATGGCATCACAATATAACACTGAAAAGTAACATCTGTCAACTATAGATTTTCAGTCTAGCCCTGCAGGTACAGTATAAATCTTAATGTTAAAATCTTTTAAAAAGCAGGAATGAAAAATGTGTTCTGAACTACAGCAGTAACAGTGCTGAAGGGACTTTTAAAACAAGATTTAAACAGGTTTTACATAGGCCCGAGCAACATCATACTATACACAGAAGTTACTGCTCATTTCTAGTGTACTACAATTCCTTGTTGCATTCAAAAAAGTTACAAATATATGCAGAAATCTTTGTATATTCAATCACCAATTTCAGTCCCAATGTAAGGGGACAAATGCATGCTAAGTCAAAAGGGAAATCAGAGGACATGTGAAGATTAAACTGGTTCAAAACCTAACAATGATTTATAGTAAAAAACTAAATTTGACAACGACTAGTTTAAAATGATTGTTAATCTGGGAAAACTCACGGACTTGTTTGTAATTGCAGATTTGTTCCGATCTCAATAAAAAAGATTCTCAGTATTTTTGCTTTGCAGAGTATTTCATCTTATAAACAGTCAAACTTGGATATGTCTCCAATTGTGCCCTGGATTTCATTTGGGTGGAGTATGGTATAAACATAGATTAAAGCTGAATGATTTGGCTAAATATCTACCGGTAATTATGATTTTTCTGCCAAAGACTGTAAATGCAATTATGGTAGATTGACATTTATTTATGGAGAAAATGATGCTGCTTCAAAAACTATGTGCTAATTGGATAGCATTGCAAGTAATTATCCAGTCCTAACATTTGTTTGTTTTTTTTTGACTTACCCGTCGTGGCCTCACTCATGTTGGCTCGTCTTTACCACATCAGCAAATTCAAAATCGTTTTCATCTCATAAAAATGCTTTGTTTTTTCCATATCTCTCAGTAGTAGAAGACACTAGCTGTTCCTCCCATAAGGAGAGCTCACTGTCTGAAGCTACAGCAGTCTGCAGCAGAGGAGCAGGTGAGTCTAGACAAGCCCCGCCTACCTCCATACCTGCTCCAACCTGACCTGTACCGAGGCATTGTGGGTAATCAGGGCAATGAGAGATCCAGGAAATGTGTGTCATAATATTATTAGAGGAGTTACCTGATCTGCCCCAGGAAGGAAAAGGTGAGAAAGAAAGTTATTTAAGTTTGGGTCTATAGGCTTCATAGCAGAAGTGCAAAATGAATATTGATATTTTCCTATTCAGAGGATAACTTCAGAGGCATATTGATATCCCTGTGTGTGGGATACTTTTCCATCCATTTAGTATATCTCTTTGTGTAAGATGTCCACCCATCTTCCTGTATCCCTGTGTGTCAGATGCCCTTCCATCCTCCTGTATCCCTGTGTCAGATGCCCTTCCATCCTCCTGTATCCCTGTGTCAGATGCCCTTCCATCCTCCTGTATCCCTGTGTCAGATGCCCTTCCATCCTCCTGTATCCCTGTGTGTCAGATGCCCTTCCATCCTCCTGTATCCCTGTGTTAGATGCCCTTCCATCCTTCTGTATCCCTGTATAAATCGTCCCAAAAAATCAGAAGAAGTAAATGTTTGTTACAGTATGCATTTCCACCAGAACGACAAATAAGGTTCTCAGCAGAGGTGGGAAATGTCAAATTATCAATAATGCAAAATTTAAATATTAGGTATGAAGTCTGTACTGAAAACTCAAAGTGAACTCTCAAAATGCTGCTAAAAGAGCTGATTAAAACCCTGCATTTTAGTGAGCAATGTTACAGATTCATGTTGTCTGAGACTTAAATCCTCAACTAATACACTGGGTTAGACATGTTATGGCACATTTCTATTGAACTGACAGAATAAAAACTCAGTCTATAAGTAGTATTACTGCCATTTTGCTTCTTAAAGAGTGCAACATGGTACAGTGTCTTCTAATCTAAAAATAATCTGAACATAAAATTACTGTCTGCCCTTATCTGTGACTAAAATTCATCTGTATGTAAGATTTTGTAAATAAATTACACAAATCTGACCTGACTGTGTCCCCAGGTATGAGATAAACATAAATACATTTTTTTTTTACAAATAACAACTGAAATGCTGATTTATTCTTCACTACAACAAACATCAGACATGATAGCCCATTTATCTATGTTAGAATTTGTTATAATTTCTTGTTTTGGTTCTCAAGATGATTATTCAATCAGAAAGCAGAATGAGTCTCACATGAGCCGCTCATTTGAGTCCAGTTGGTGTAAACCTAAAAGGACTCTCTCCGATCTGAATGGTCACTACCTAAACCCCAGCACCTGCAGCCGAACATGACTCAGTGCCAGTGAATTCTGGAGGTTCTGACCTTTCACATGAGGCATGGCCTGTCCCTATACTGAGAATAAGATAAACTTGCATGTGTCTGCTATCTATAGGTTTAGGATCTGGCAACACAGGTTCACTGTTACCTAAATTTGTTAATACTCATATTTACTTGGCACGTTTGTCCTGTTGTTATGTTCATGTTCATTATAGTTTAATATTTTTGTACTGACCCTGTAGTAGCAGATGGACGTGGTCGATGTCCAGGCCGTGGCTCCTCTCCATCAGACCATTGTCAAAGTCGGACGCCATCTTTGTAAGGGAGACGCTTCACAACACAGGGCACATCTGGATAACACAAGACACAAGAAGTTATAAAATACTAAATGCAATGTTAATATTATTAAGACTTTGTAAACTACTTAAGAAAATCAATATTTCATCATCATCTTATAAGTAGGGCAGGGTAATATTTCCTCATATTGATCAATCACAATGTTCGATTCAGTTTGATCTCATGAATAACAAATAAAAAATATAATTTCCTATACATAAACAAAACTGAACTCTCTCTAAAAATACCCAAGGCGATCAGTGACTATTAGAAATGAATTGATCTTGTTCTCGAATAAAATTCCATTGACTGCTGGATTTCAGATTACATCACATTATATAGGTTAGTATTATTTAAAGTGACAGGTTAGATTACTCATTTTAGTAAAACACAATTATTAATTCCTTAACTGTTACCAAGCAACCTTGTTGAACAGTAGGCCAAAACTCCTCTAATATAAACAGAAATTATTATTTGACAGATTAAAATATAAAAATAACACCTCAGAAAAATAGATAGAATGGACAGAATGCTCCCAGTGTGATCATCATCAATGGAATGCTCGGGAAAAAAAACTCTCTCCTTCCTGTAATTTTCAACACATTTTTCAGCTTTTCTTCACAAATTGCAAAACAGTAATTTATACTTACAATGGGTGTTATCCCAAGTCAAAATGAAATGAATAATAAAAAATCTGTCATACGCACATTAATACAGATGGAGGCAGCTACAATTAATATTGCTAAAATCATAGACTGTATAAAGAAGTAAACTAAGGGCTCCAGTCACATGAAGCTCATAAGGGCAAATTTGGAGCCAAGTTCCATATCTGGAATTCTGACTGCGAGTTTCCTAGCAACCAAATTAATGCTCCGTCCTGCCCACACCACTGGTTTAGCTGGGATCAAGCGCTTCGCAACGCTGTCAATCAAACCAATCAAAATGTTAGTGAGAGTGACCTCAGGGAAAGAAGGCACCTGATATGTTTGTTATTAATGTTCATATCTTGATTTATGGACAAAATTGTGAAATACAAACCCCAGGATCATGTAGAGCGGCATAATACAAACATTTTTAGACCAAAATGATGAGGCTCACCGCAGCAGTTACGGATAGAGGGGGAACAGTTTCTCAATACGACGTGAATTAGCGCCAGACTCGGAAGTGCACCCATGATCACCTCCTATTTGGAAGGAGGTGGCTTGCTTTTTGTTGTAATGCAGTGAGATCTCGGGTCCAGTCACTCACAGAAATCATCAGATTCAAGATTTGTTCATTTACCTTTTAGACATTTCACGGCAAAATGCAATGTTATCAAAGGAGAAATAATGCCCCCATCTGGGAGTATGCTGTCATTGTATTTTAGAATGTGAAAACCTCCCACTGCACAGCTCTAGGTTACATCCCAAACTTATGTGCGCATATGGAAAGTAGGTAAGAGCAATGCAGTCTTTATGTGTGTGCAAACTGCGACTTTAACAACACACAACAAACATGAATCAAAGATGTTTTTCATTGACAGTTTTATAGTCTGCTGCTGCTGCTGTTTCTGATGTGATCCTTCAGGACACACTCAGACCTCATCTGAGCTAGACGCTGGCTCCTCTTTTCGGTTTTGGACTTTTTATTGTTCAACATAGATAAAAGACACAGCAGCACCAGACAAAAGAAATGTCTACTGGTGGTGATTCTAAAAATGTGTAGAATTAAATTTAATGCCATACAGTGCAACATTCCAGTCAAAGAAGGTGGCAAATCCTTTACTAGACAAGTTACAAAGTGCACCTTTACCTAGGAAAGTCCCAGTGACTGACTGTAACTAAAGTAAGAACATGCAAACTCCACACAGAAAGGCCCGAACTGCTTGCGGGATTGAACCCAGAACTTTCTTGCAACATTTGCATTCATGATCCTGTTTAGGAGTTCAATTTTCTATTAAAAAGGTGAGAGTGATTAATTGAAAAACTGCCAGCAAATTCTAGCTCACTTGTGACTAATTTTATGAGAGAGAGACTTCATGAAGAGCATAAATCATCTCACCTGTTGTAGTTCCAACTAAGTCATCTCTTTCTGGTCAGATTGGGTTCAAATAAAGAAAGTCTAGCAAAGCTTCAGACGTTAGCAGTGTAGTTAGCCTCACACCCCTAGAGAATGCTGATGATGTTGCTCAAAGTATCAATAGTTATTTTTCTTGAACTATAAAAAGTAGTTTATAGCAACATTAGGCCCTAATTTGTATCACGACCATACAAATAAATAAATGTGCACCACAGTCACATCTTCATTTCAGTCCATTATAGGCTCTGCTCTCAGTGTTTGAAGGTGCCTCTGATCTGGCTCTGGGTCTGACCACATGATGTTTGATTGGCAGGTGTGACAACAAACAGGTGCCAGAACAGACAGGTGACAGGAGCAAAAATATCACTGCTCCAAATGCCACGGCCTTTGTTTACATGTTGTTCCAGTGACAGTGATACAGTAAACAACTCAATTAACCCTTCTGCTTTGGTCATTTATCATATCATGGTCTAAAATGGTCAAATGGTCTAAATTAAAGTTGCGGTAGAACTTTTCTGCTTGAGAAAATCTTGCCTTGTAAAGGATGTTAAAGAGGGGGCATTATGAAAATCTACTTTTTCAAGCTTTCTAGTCTTATAATGCTTGAAGAGGTTTTAAAGGTTGTCCATGCATATTGAGTATTTTAGCAATCTCTCCCAGGCCCAAGATGGATCATATGGCTCATACCCGGACGACTAAGGGATTGTCCAGGCTGATTTTGAGCAATAAAAACACCTGTTATTGAATCGAGAAGTTTAATGCCATATCGTGGGACATTCCAGGCAAAGTGATAACATCTCTATAATGGTGGACCCCGTTACCATAAAATTTACATAGTGGATCTTTAATATATTGCAATAGTTAGCTAATGCAGCAGAAGTCACCTCTAAGCTAGCGTCCTTAGCTTTAGCACGTGAACCTCTCTGATCTGGTATCTCAGTTATGCTCCAGTCAGCTGCATGAGGTCTTTCAAATAATATGACAGACAAAACACACACAGGACACAAGGACAAACTAATGGAGAAAGTGTGCATGTTCTGTTCATCAGATGCCTTCCCTGTGTGTCAGATGCCCTCCCTGTATGTCAGATGCCCTCCCTGTGTGTCAGATGCCCTCTGTGTGTCTCTATGGGCTCTCAATCTGTGTAAAAGATGCTAACCCTGTAGTTTTGACCTCTACAAACATGTTCTGGAAAGCATGAGATTCTTGTATTAGTTTAACAGTTCTGATCTCAGTCTTCTCTCAAGTTTTAAATGTGGTCTAGCAACTGATCTGGATTTTAAAACACAAAATGAAATGAAATTATAATGCAATTTCAATAAATATAGTTATCACATATTTTCCCATAACATCTTAATCCTAATTCCACTATAATTATCATGCAGGGATCCTTCAAAGTCACGGTTCTAACTGGTCATTACCAGCCTCTCTCTCATAAAGGCAGTAAACATGTTAGAAACAGCCCAATGGTGTTGTTTGTGTCATTATAAATTGTGAATGCTGCAGAGCCGGTCAGATTTAGAGACACACCTGTATCACATCATTGTAAAACCTGAGTCATGACTTCACTATAACAATGGCACAGAGGCACACGCAGTCACACAGCTGGAGGGCCCTGACACAGAGACACGCAGTTACACAGCTGGAGGGCCCTGATACAGAGGCACACGCAGTCACACAGCTGGAGGGCCCTGGACACAGAGGCACACGCAGTCACACAGCTGGAGGGCCCTGACACAGAGGCGCACGCAGTCACACAGCTGGAGGGCCCTGACACAGAGGCGCACGCAGTCACACAGCTGGAGGGCCCTGATACAGAGGCTGAATGGCCCTGATACAGAGGCACACGCAGTCAAACAGCTGGAGGGCCCTGACACAGAGGCGCACGCAGTCACACAGCTGGAGGGCCCTGATACAGAGGCAACACGCAGTCACACAGCTGGAGGGCCTTGATACAGAGACACTCAGTCACACAGCTGGAGGGCCCTGACACAGAGGCACACGCAGTCACACAGCTGGAGGGCCCTGACACAGAGGCACTCGCAGTCACACAGCTGGAGGGCCCTGACACAGAGGCAAACGCAGTCACACAGTTGGAGGGCCCTGACACAGAGGCACACACGCAGTCACACAGCTGAAGGGCCCTGACACAGAGGAACATGCAGTCACACAGCTGGAGGGCCCTGACACAGAGGCACACGCAGTCACACAGCTGGAGGGCCTTGATACAGAGACACTCAGTCACACAGCTGGAGGGCCCTGGCACAGAGGCACACGCAGTCACAGAGCTGGAGGGCCTTGATATAGAGACACTCAGTCACACAGCTGGAGGGCCCTGACACAGAGGCACACGCAGTCACACAGCTGGAGGGCCCTGACACAGAGGCACACGCAGTCACACAGCTGGAGGCCCTGATACAGATACACTCAGTCACACAGCTGGAGGGCCCTGACACAGAGGCACACGCAGTCACACAGCTGGAGGGCCCTGACACAGAGGCACACGCAGTCACACAGCTGGAGGGCCTTGATACAGAGACAAACGCAGTTGCACAGTTGGAGGGCCCTGATACAGAGGCTTGAAACGTCAAAAAATTCAAGAATCAAAATCTATTGTTCTTCTGCAATAGCACACGATTTCACTGTGCTAAAGTTAACAAACAAAAGAATTAACAAATATTTCTACAGTGACTGAATTAAAGGAGCTGTACCTGATTTTTACTGTCTTAAAATGTTGAAATGGAACCAATTCATTTTAAATGGTTTGCAGTGGTCCAAGGTTATTCCTCACTTGCCTTATGCATTCTGAGCATCCTAATTATTCACTGTGATGAGTTTATAAGCACTTTTCACAACTTTCAGAAACCGAAGTAGAGTTTTGCATTAAATATAATGCTAACAACTAGCAAGCTAACAGCTTAATTCCTGATTCTATGAAAAATAAAACACTTTATACTTAGATGCAGATGGTACGCAGCTGACTTATTTTATTATATGATATATCTCTACTGGGAAAAGACATTTTTGCTCAAAAATATGGGAAAAAAATCAGGTAGAGGAACAGATTAAATAAGGGTTAATTAAGAGTGTGTTATTGGGGATTATAGGATGTATTATTGTTTTGCCTGTAATGTTCCATAGTATGGCATTAAACTTATCTATCTCCCTGGACACAACCAGGCCAAGTAACAAGTCAGATCTGTGAAGAATGCATGAGTAGAATGCACAATTCTCAAGGTAATTACAATTGTTAAAAGGAAACATGACGAACTATAGAAACTGTTTCTTTAGACATCCACTGGCCTGTTTTCAATACGCTAAAAAGTGTAAATATCGGTCCAACTGATACATTGTCAGAGGGTAGTTCTTATTTACTCTTTAAAAGAAATTTTTTTTTTTCTTTTCTAACAGCATAAAGTTTTGGTTACTCTTCCCACTGTGAGTAAGTTTACAAATGACAAAAGCTTTATGTTGACTATAGTATGAAAGGATTTTAACATCCATTCCTTTAGATACTACTACTACTTTGTACTTCTAGTTGAGTAATATTATTTTGAATTAATAGCACTCTCACTTGAGTACAGTTTTTGTCTACTCTACCACCTCTGTATATTGGTCTTTCTCTGGTTCAAACCACGTAGCCACTCCACTATAAAAAACATTCTAATTGTATTCACCACATAGTCTCACTGTTCCAGGTGAACTTCACAGCTTTGCTCTGGCCTCAGCTCCTCTCTGCCAGTCTAACAGCCGCCCTACACCCCTCACGCTGCAGTCGTCTCAGTTTAATCCAGGGAGATTATCAGATCCACTCTCCTGTTTTACCCTCTCATTCTGAGCTGCTCTGACGGTCAATCCTTGACATTTAACAGCAAAAGACTGAGGTTATTATCATGTCAGGAGAAAATGCACTGGCAACAACTGCAAAGGATAAGGAAGAATTTAAACCTCACCATGCTGACTTAAATAAACTGATGGGTAGATAGACAGCGACAGAGAAAATAGACTTTGGCAAAACTATGACAACTAAAAACTAAACACTCACGCCTCACAGTAAGAAGGTTCCAGGGTCCCTGTGCACTCTGTTTTCCCTCATCAACCCAAAACATGCACAATAGGTATGTTAGTTCAAGTACTTGACGGCGAAGACTGGCTCAAGATCTGGAGATGGGACTGGAGATTGTCCTCAGAGGCATTGAAGGATGGGTCAAGTGTCCCATGACATTACCTTTAATGATTATTTTAGTAAGCGGACATACATACGCTGCATCAAATTTGAGACTAAACTGGAAACAAACCCAGGGGTAAACCTGGAATAGATCTGGACTAAACCAGGACTGAAACAAACCTAAACCAAATCTGCATCAGAAGTAAACTGTGATCAAACCAGGACAGGATAAAACTACAACCACAGTCACAACAGTTATTACTCTACTACTACATCATAAATGAGAGGAATCCTATGTCAGCAGTGGTGTATTTCTGAAAGTACTTTCAGCTCCCTAAACCCGAGAGGCCTAATGCATTTGTCTAAAGATCTGTTGACAAGCAGCGCCTCAAACTGTAGCTTCAAGTTTCTGACAAAGTTCTCAGAAAATGACTGTGCACATTTGAAATTATTTTGAGAATGGCTCTACTCCAGGGAAATCGTGTCAATGCAGATTCCTAAGTATACATGTTAAATATTCTAAACAAAATTCATGTCTAAATTTCACTGGGTAAAAGAGAAAAAAGCTCATTATTTATTTTTTATAACAACAAATTGCAAAATAGAGGCCAAACAAGGTTAAGCGTAACTGTTTCTACATTAAGGACTTAATGCTGGTGCAACAAAGGTGTACAGTACTAACACTACTAACTGTAACTTTTCTGACAATTCATTAAGCTTATCTGTCACGTATTTACTCAGTTACTGATGTTTTGTTTGTTTGTTTGTTTTCACTAAAATACCTTGAAAAATATTTTACAGATCTGACCTGTGACCTGACCTGGTGGCATCACATGCTTGTCTCCATGAAGAGAATTAACTTCATTACAGGTAAAGCTATATCATCTCCATAGAGACAAGGAGGTGGTGGATACTCTAACGGAAAAGTTACAAAGTGCAACTTTAAGAATGTTTTAATATAGTAAAGTACAGTTTACATTTGCATATGTTTTGATATGGTCCTGGTTGGCACCCAGTTTAGTCCTGATGTACACTTGGTTTGGTCCTGTTCTAGTCCTGGTTTAGTCCAGGTTTAGTTCCATTTTAGTCTCAATCATAATGAGGTGTTTGTTAGAGCTAGTTTATAGAAATGTCGATGCCTGTTGTGAATGTTGTTTAGGATCGGACGTTGAGGATATGCAAATTTTGAATAACAGATATACTGTTAATAATACAAAAACTAAATGTTGTTTAAAAACACAAATTTTAAAATGTTATGTTGTAAACTTCCAGTTTTAAGTGTAAAAAGTGATATTTCTATACTGTAATTATGCAATTATTACACATTTGTCTGACACTAAACAATATGTCTGTTTAATCCCTCAGTCGTCCAGGTCTGATCCATACTAAAAGCCAAATGTAAGATCTGTCAGCTGGTCAGATTACTGGTGGACACTTCCTTGTATCTGTCTGAAGGGAGGAGCTAAAACAAACAAAGGAAACAGAGAAAACAATGGGGCTAGCCAGGATGCTAATAGTTGTGAAAGCATCCATTATGAGCTGAATGAATTTGCTAAGTATGATTCAGGCACAGTGCATACTTAGTGTACCTCAACAGACCTAGCCTACAAACAGAAACTGGAAAAAATAGCTGTTTTCAGTTTCAGTGTAGTTAGCCCCTCCCTTCAGATAGATAAAAAGTAGTGTCCAACAGTAATCTGACGAGAACTGAAGAAGCGGCTTGGATGAGCAGCCAAACATCTTCACTCCTGCAACTTTTTGTCCACTTGGCTTTTACTACGAAAACAATATAGATTTTTTTAATACCACCCACTCTTAGTGTTTGTGTGAATGGAACAATAGAAGCACGATACCAGGGAGTGCACTGACCAGCAGTACAGCCCACATCACACCTCATCTTCATTAGTCTGAATATAAAAATAGAAACATGATTACACTGCTCTAGGTCAAACTGACAGTTAGTATTTGTAGACATGGTGCAAACTAATAACTCAGTACTTTAAATATAGAATAATGATTTACAAAAAAGAGGATATATTCTGTTGCTACTGGTGCGCTGACTAGAACTGTGCTTCCCTCAAAAGGTCAAAGTGAAATGGAAGCAGTGGACACTAAATCCAGGCTTAAATGCTTATGCAAATGAACTAATGCTTTTATCCAAACCCTATCATTTTACCGTTATAATGCTGTGTATGATATTATGAAGTATTCTCCGTTCACTGTCTTACTTTAATCAAATCAAGATGAAATTATTTTAAATGGATCAACAAATAAATCAAACACATTTAGATGTACTGTAATAAATTATGAACAATATATAGAGAGCGATAGCATTATGCACTATGTAACTTTTTTCTGGTGAAGGGTAAGTCACCACCTTAAATTGGTCCACAGCATAGCAGTAAACATTTATCTCCATGGAGACCAGGTCAAGTTACAGGTCAGATCTGTGAAGAGGTGACCCCACTCACAGTAACAATGCATATTTCTCATAGTATTTCTATATACACGTTTGATTGAACAAAAGCATAATAGAGTTTAGCTCAACTCAGCTCAACTGTGGAACATTTCAGACAAGGCAATAACATCAGAGACAATCAGGTGGCAAATAGCCCACCAGAAAAGTTACATAGTGCAGCTTTAAAAGTCTGTCTTGTCTAATGTCTGTGCTTATATATTTCTATATCACTAATACAATATATTATTATATTTTACTGCCATGTGACCTAGTCCTAATTGATTGCATGTAAAATTGAATGTGCAAGTAGCATGTTATGAAGTGCTACAAAGTGCAGTGCATGTCTGTAGGAATGTGCCACAGAAATAGACCCGTGAACACGAGTCTGGCTCTGGTTCAGTCCTTTAGTCCTTGAGGGAGAAGCAGAGGACTTTTCAGTGAAATCATGTGAAATAAATTCAATATGCAAAACAATATGCAATGTAAATGTAAAGGAATGAATGCAAGAAACTCTAAGATGTTTTGGTAAATTTGCAGTATTGGGTTTATAAACGCAAACTTATATGTACTAAAACAAGTCTAAAATAGGAAACAATACAATTTCTAAAGGTGGATTGAAACAGGACTTAACCAGGACTTAATCAGGACTAAACCAGATCTAAACCAGGACTTAACCAGAACGTGAGCCAAAATGAGCTGGACTACACTAAAGGACTATGCAACGCAAGGCTGTAACTAACACAAACTACTGTGTAAGCCAGGTCAAAACCAGGTCTAAACAAGAACTAGACCACAACAGGACTAAATCAGGACTGAAACTGGGTTTGCACAAGAGTTAGGGAAAGTTTAAGCAAGATATAAACCAGGGCAAAACCTGAGGCCATGAACCAGGATTAAACAAGGATTAAATCAGGTCTAATCAAAACCTAATCTATGACTAAACCAGGACTATACAAGGACTAAACTATGATTAAACCGGGATTGAATGGGGTTTAAACAAATCCTAAACCAAGACTAAACCAAACCTAAACCACGACTAAATCAGGTCTAAACAAAGATTAAACTAAAATTAAATCAGGACTAAACCAAGACTAAACCGGGTATAAAAACAGCACTGAACTAAGTATAAACTACCACTTAACCTGGACTTAAGTACCCAGTAGAGATTTGAGGTAACAGAAGGCAACAATTTGAAACCACACAGGACTAGTTCTGCAAAAAACAGCCCTAGTAGAAGAAACTTGCATGCCACTATTGAAACTCCAACCATACTCCAAACGTCAAAACAGCTGTCACTCAGTGTTTACTTACTGTAGTAGTAGATGTATGTAGCAGAGAAGCACACAGGGAGATCCAATCCCGAATACTTTTCCTTGATGTTGATGTATTGTAGAGGAGAAACTTGGAGCTTGGGTTTGGCAGAGGGCAGTGAGAGCTCCGGGAGAGGTTGTAGGGACTGGTGGAAGTGTCACAGGAGAAGCCTGAGCCATAGCGGGTAGGGGACTCTTTCTGGGGCTAAATTTAGACGACACACCCCTCATTTAGAGCCCTGGCACTGGAGCCTGTCACCTGTAGGCCAAAGGTTCAGAGGGAAGTGGACAGCAATGCAACATAGCAATGGGAAAGAAAATAAAACATATATAGATTAATATAGAGTGTTCATTATTATCAGGTACTTTACAGTGCATTAAAAAAAATTAGGGAAAGTTGGTCAAATGTTTTTGATCCAAAGGTCAGTGGTTTGTATCCAGCTCTTGACATAAACATTGTTGGCAGATGCACTGGCTCACATGTTGGTGGTGCGATTCCAGCTCCCACAGATGAAAACTGCTGTTGTGTCCTTGGGCAAGACATCTGTGTAATCCCTCAGTTGTCCAGGTATGATCCATAGTAAATAATAACAATGCCTTACACTTATAATGCGTTTTTACAGGCTTGTCAAAGCGCTATGCTATAGTCATTATTCATTCACTTCCACACTTGGGGGTAGTAAGCTACTATTGTCGCCACAGCTGCCCTGGGGCAGACTGACAGTAGTGAGGCTGCCAATCTGCGCCATCAGCCCCTCCAACCACCACCAATCATTCGCGCACACAACTTTCATACTAGGCAATGTGGGTGAAGTGTCTAGCCTAAGGACACCACGACAGAACTTGATCCTCCGAGCTTTGGGCTGGGGGACCAAAGCTCTAACCATTGAGCCATTGTCGCCCCTAAAAGCTAAAGCTAAAGCTAAATCTGTCAACTGGACAAAAAGGTGCGAAAAAAAAATAGGTATAAAAGAAAAGGGTAGACCACAATATATGAATGGAAAAAAAAAGACCCTATCCCAGTCTAAACCAGGTTTAAACTGGGACTAAAAGGTTTAAACTAAGTTTAAATAAGAACTAAACCAGAACTGCACCAGGTCAAAACCAGACGTACACCAGGACTGATATCAGATTAAATTTAACATAAATACTTCAGATATCAGTTTATATTCAAACAAGTTATTACTATGTTCCAATAACACTCGTCACAAGCTAAAATATTGCAAATGTTTAAAAAATAAAAAAAAGCTAACTAGCATTAACTAGCCAACCATGTTAGTTTGATCTTGCTATTATGTAGCCCTCTAATTGGAACGTGCAGGGTACCGTTGTGCACAGAGCCAATTCAAATTCACTTAAAGTAACAGTCAGAAAATATTAATTGTCAGTAGCAAGACATTGGCTTTATTAAAACATTAAACCAGATATGCCGATGTATTTATTTTTGGCCAACCTAATAAAATCACTATAAAAGAAGTTTTGGATCTTGTTTAGTCAGTGTGATGTAAAATTAGAAAAGAACAGCAGAGGGCAGTGTAGGACAATAAAATCTAACGTGACAGTATACAACTTTTTTCTTCAATTTCATTATTATAAAAGGAAATATTAATCAAAATGCTGCTATATTATAAGCTATAGTTCGTTAAAGATTATTACTTGAGAGAAAGTAAACAACCCAAACTTATCTGAATAGAAATATGGGTTGTTGTCCCAAATATATTATTCTATGTAATTCCGTGTACTATTCATTTGTGCTTTGCTATTATTGACAATACATCAGCTATCTTTTGCTACATAATCATTTCAGTTTCCGGGGTAGAAAGGTAAATAATTTTGAAATATACAAATAAAACGTCTTTTAAAACGTAATTTATTTATTAATTGATATCATAGACTTCTATACCAGTCTATAAATATTTTTAAAATGTCTTGATTATGTTATTTTAATTTATTTTTGTTTATTTCTTGCCCCGCCCTCCGTTTCTGTTGCCATGGGCCAAACGGGACGAGCCTACCGTTGTTGGCCGACCAAAACTAGCCCTGCGTTCAAGTGTAATTTTGATATTATCTTACAAAAAACAGCATTATATAACGCTTTCTGCAACTGCATAGCTACCGCGGTCATAAAGATGCATTTCGGTATATCTTAATCGTAAATTTCTATTTCTTAATATCAATTTTACAAAATTTTCACTGATTTAAACGTAGACTAACTCCGGGTTAGCTTTTTACTTGTAATCCGCAAAGTAACAACTAGGCAGCAGCTAGGTAGGCTAATGTTGAGCTTTAAACATAGCGTAAAGGCGCCTTTTGGAGAATATTCAGATGGCTGTACGTTGGCTATGCAGGTAAGACGTTGATTTATTAAATTATTGACTTGAATGTATGGATCGGGTCGGTTTTGGTGCCAAAATAGTGAGTTATTTTGCTGAGGTAGTGGTGGGATCAAATCAGGTGACAGGCGGTTCTCCCCTCTCCATGCATAACCACGACAAACAAAAGACGCTGATGCTTATTTTAAAACATGAAATTATATAAATATTGCTTCGACTTGTGCAATGCTTATGTTACCTAGAGATGGTCGTTTTAATTGAAAGTGGGTGGGCGTTGTTTAGTAAAATAGTCGTTTCTAGAACAAAATGGGTGCACCTCAAATTTAGGGTGTGCTCTTGGCCACCGGTGTTGTGACCAATTGCGTACCCCCGTGCAAATCTGACTGCCCCTGCTGCCATGTCACCATGTTTACTTACTATATTGCATAATCTTGAGTCCTGAGTAAATGTATATTGAGGAGATGTTTTGTCTGTGCGTAAAGTGGTTGGCTGTTACACAATGATAATATTAATTTTGTATATATTTCATTTATATGGCGGTGTTATAAAGGACTTATTGTTTAATGCACGAATAGACCATAGTTAATTCCTGATTCATACCATTTTTTAATTGTGGTTTGGCCATTATGGATGCTTTTTTGGGTTATTTTGGTCACTACTTGACAATGAACCATTTTCACCCCAGTAATTCAAAATATTAATTATGTAAAATAGATTAGCAAGCGCCAAAGTTAAATCTATCAACTGGACAAAATCGTTGTAGAAGGGAAGACGTTTCGCTGCTCATCCAAGCCTGTCTTCAGTTCTGGTCAGATTGCTGGTGGACACTGCCTTTTATCTATCTGAAGGGAGGAGCTAATTACACCTAAACTGTAAAAAGCTTTTGTCTCCAGTTTCAGCCTTAATGGCCCTACTATTGTTCCCTTTTGTTTCTTTTGTTTGCTTTGGGTCTGATGATACAACTGATCATTTTATAACATCTTTGCTTCTGCCTATTCCTTTTGAGTATTGCTGTGTCAATTTTCCTGCTAAATACTGTAAACCAAAGTACTCAAATAAAATAAATTATATAATGATAAGAAATGTATTAAAATTCACATATTTATGAATAGGTCACATGGTGCCTCTCCACAGATCGGCTTTTCTCATTGGAGAATAGATAGAGAATAGATAGTTTAATGCGATAATTGTGGAATATTCCAGGCAAAGCAGTCACACTTTCTTGGACGCAAGCAAGTCACTGACCTTCCACCAGAAAAGTTAAGTAGTGCACCTTTAAAACTGATGAGAAATCCATTATAATATACGTATAATAATTGGTCTTTGTTGCTATGGAAAAGACTATCGGTGTCTTTTTGACGCTGGGTGGCAGCATTACGCACGTTACGCACACTATCCCTGACTCCAACGCGAAGAAGCGACGGAGAAGCGAATGCGGAGAGGAGGGGCCCTTCCATGCACCCAGCCCATCGCAGTCGGTCCCTCTAGCTGTCACGCCGCTCTGCTCCATCTGCATGCAAAAACCTCACCATTTACTGTATTTTTTGGCGTCTACCGGGATGCTACCGCTGCGTTTCGCGTTGTCAGATGGGATTACGCGTTTGTAGACATGTGTGCGCACGTTTTTGGAGCCATCAAGGGGTGAGTATAGCGATAACCTTTTGCCTCCGTGTGACGCTGCGATGCTTCGGTGTAGCACGGGGAAGGTGTGGTGCTCGTTTTTGGGGGGCTTGTCAGTCGATGATGCGTGGCGTACACACAGACAGTCAGAAATACGGAGATTCAAAGTGTAGATACGGATTTAGGTCCTGGTTTTAATACTGTACCCTGATTTAGTCCTGGTTTAGCATTGGTTTGGTTTAGCTCTGGATGTGTCCTCACTGCGCGTGTTCACACTCGTTATTTGATCCTAATGTGAGTCCATTAAAGTCCTTATGTGTCACTTGGGTTGCCCCTGTTCTAGTCCTGGTTTAGTTTCGGTCTAGTCCAGGTTTAGTTTGATTTCGTCCTGGTTTAGTCCAAATATGGTGCTAGTAGAAGTGTGAATGTACCCTAGTCCTGGTTTGTTTAGCTATGGTTTACTCTTGGTTTATCCCTAGTTTAGTCCTGATTTAGACCTGGTTTTCACTTGGTTTAGTTCCGACTTAATCCTCCTCACTTAGTCCTGGTTTCTTGCGTCAGATTAACCAGACCACTGATTCTTCCATAGGTACATGCGCATGGCTCGGTCTGTTCCTATAGACGGCTGTGCGTAATGGACAGGAGGACGGCTAAAAGCGTTGTGTTCTACCTGAGCAGGATTAACCAAGTGGCGATGACATAATGCGCAAATCTGTGCCGTGGCCGCGTGTCTGCTCATGTTTTGGGAAGATGCTAGAAACAGCTGGACTTGTGTTGACATGCTGGTAGAATAGACATGATCTAATATTAAGAAATAGCACTTGCAAAATAAAGTTAGTCATGTTAATACCAGGTGAAGTTGCAGGTTAGAAAAACGTGGAGCAATGAAAAAGTTGCCAACCCCGTAGAAATCATTAGTTACAGAATGTGAAGGTTGCAGCATTGACCAAAACATTACATAATAGAGGATATAAAGGTGTACACAGCAGTTTTTACACAGTGCTGTTACATGTAGGCTATATGCTGTAGTAGTAACATATTTACATTACAATTTGGTATTATTTAGGTGCAGAATTCTTGTTTGCAACAGATTAGATTGTAATCGGATGCAATATTTGAGAAAGAAGTAAAATGCCGGAAGATTGTTGATAATAGTAGGAAATGGCATAGTAACAAAACAAGTGTATGACACACCTGGGCTAATCCAGTGTTAGCAGCAACAAGGTATGTGCAATGTGTAAAGTAGTGTTGTCACAATACTAAAATTTCAAACTCTACTTTGATACTAAGGAATAGACTTGACACTCAGTAAACACTCTTTATTCAACATTAAATGGTAGTATTTAGGCTTTATATCTGTGTAATCCCTCAGGTCCAAGTAGGTTCCATAGTGGTCCATGGGCTTATACTAGTCTATGTGTCTTATACTTGTTCTGATACACCTTAAGACCATTCTAAAGCTACTCAGGAAAGGTTCATTTCTGTGAATCTGGATTTTTAGAATCGATACCTGCTCAAATGAGTGTCTAGTTTTAATACTAATTCTAGTATCAATTAGTATCTGATTTTTGATACTTTGTATTTGTCCTAATACTAGAGCAAGCTTTAACTAGGGTTATCAGTTTTGATATGCAACAGATACATACTAATAACTGTGCATTTACCTTGATCAGGCACACAGATGTTGGCTGAAGATACCTGATTGTGTTAACTTGGAATGTAACGATGCTAGTCTGAATTGATAAGTTTATGATCTGATTTATTAAATATTGTTTTATAAGTAAGTGTGAATCAAGGATAAAAAAAAAATGTTAAACTTGTATTTAAAGATGCATTTATTAGGGCTGCAAGATGAATCGCAATCAAACTGAAATAACAGTTTTTGAAGAACCATAATTTGCTCCACAAACAAAATATTTTGTCTTATTCAGCATAAAAACTGCTAACCCTGTAGTCTTGATAGTTTTGATGTACAAACATGTTCTGAATTGTGATTCTTGTATTAGTTTGTCAGTTCTCATATTTAATATTTTAGTCTTTTTGCCAGTTCTTCTGGACTTCAAAATGTGAACTTTGAACAGAATCCTGCTATTACCTATATTATAACTATTATAAAATGCAAATTTAATCACAATACTTGTCAGAAAAAGTTTTTTCCCAAATCGTTTAGCCTTACTCGAAACTATAACACAGACATATTGTTTGTCTCTGTGAAGTTGAACCCAGCAATCCTGGCAACTGGGTCATAGCTCCAAAACTGCAGCTCCAGTGGAGTTCTGCACAATCTCAGAGTCTGCAGAATCTTTTTGTTGTTAAGTACTATATTACACCGGTCAGTGCTGCGGAATATTGGAACAGATTGCCATAGCTGTTAAAAGACTCGCATTACACTATTTTCTGATCTAAGTTATAATATTGATTCCTCACCAAAAACATCCCTGGTGTTGTGTTTTGTTTCATTCACACATGTTTAACACAAACCCTGCATATTTAGGCTGAGTTCTTCCCTCAGATGGAAAACACCTTGTGATGTCATGTGGTAATACGTGTGTTTTAAAACCCCATACACCTTCAGTAGAACTGCCCATCTCTACTGAACTAAAGGTAAACTGTAGATTTTGACTTGAAAATTACCACTAAATGACTTCACAAGGTGGAACAGAGCATTTTGAGCTTTAAACATGTAGACAGACTGATAATAAAGGATTACTCAAACATGGCTTAACGCTTACAAGAGTCTATGTTGTGTAATATTGGACCTTTCAGTATTGAAATATGAATATTGTTTTGTTATTTTAATGTACTTTTTGACACAATATTTCCAGTTGTATTGAAACTAAAGGGCACCTTAATTTACTAGTCAGGTTGTCAAAATAAATACTTAAAGATGTATTATACAACTTTTCTGGTAGGGGGTAACCATGGAGAGGTTATTGCTTTGCCTGTAATATTTCACTGTATGACTTTCAACTTATCTATGTACATTTGTTTTCATGCGTTTTAATTGCTCAGACATGCCTTGAAAAGTGTACATTTGTACTTTGAACAGGCTCACCTCCTCACAGTTCTGACATGTAACTTGGCCTGGGGTAGTTACTGACTTGTCTCTATGGAGATAAATAACGCATACTGTGGAGCACCAACACCTTTAACATAGACAAAGCGAGGATTAAATCAAAGCTAATTTAAGACTTAGTTGGCCGTGATATCAATTATTGCATCTGCCAATTTGGTAGCAAAAGCTGAAGTTAAATCTGTCAACTGGACAAAACATTGTAGGAGTGAAGACGTTTCCAGTACTGAAGAAGCGGCTTGGATGAGCAGCGCAACTTCTTCACTCCTACAACGTTTTGTCCAATTGGCAGACTTAACTTCGGCTTTTGCTATGGATCAAACCTGTACAACTGAGCGACTACACAGACATCTGCCAATTTGGGTTGTCAGAGGTATCGAAAATCAGATACTAATCGATACTAAAACTAGTATCAAAATTCATTTAAGCAGGTATAGATACAAGTATAAGGCCACATAGACTAGTATACGCTAGGCATGGGACGATACTGAAATTTTGTGTCACAATTATCATGGCCAAAATAATTGCGATTAATGATTATATCATGAATTATTAAAGTTGCTGACTGTTTAAAAAGTTATAGATATTAATAGTTAGAATTTTAATGTTATGAATAAGTTCCATGTTTAAACAACTTTTATATGATTTGCTATCAGTGAGAATAACTATGATCTAGCGGAGAACGTTATGGATAAGTCACTTTTTCTGCACATTCTGGTGATACAATGGTGATTATCTTTGTTGGAGATTATGACGATTATATAAAATGTCCCACGAACGATTATTGAGAGTGTTTTTTTTTTTTATTATCTTTATGGTATTGGAATCGTTTTTTCCATAGTACCGAAATCAGTTTGAAATTTTAGTATCATGCCAGTATTTCAATGGTGATATTTTGCAATATAATGTGCAGCTCTTGTGGTCATCCCTACCTCCTCCTTTGTTTTATTCAGCCCCTCTCCTCAAAAGCTTTTCACAGGACGACTATAGACCCATGAATCAATGATGATGAGAGTGAAGTGGTCACACAGGATCATGAAATACTGTGTAAACTTCTGAGTTATGTAACGTAGAGTTCGATGAAGCGGACAGTGAACAGTGCGATGGAGAGGAGACATTTTGAGACCGCTGTCCTGCTCTTCAATTGTTTATTTATGAGTCCATTCAGGTTTGTGTGGGACCACAAACTCCCATGCTGCTGTTTATATGAGCTATATAGTCAGTCAGTTAGGGATAGGCAATACTGACATTTTTCAATCTATTTTTTGTCCTAAGAGCGATAATCAGAAGATATTTTAACAATCCAATATAAATGTACAAATGTTACGCTAACACAACATATTTAGATCACCATGTTAGCTTTTATTGTTTTAGAAATGCTATTCACCAAAAACAACATTTTAACATGTTTTACAAGTTTCACTTTTGTTTTTGACACTCTGAGTCTCCCTTCCCTTTGCTCCCCACACTAAGTCACTCCCCCTTCATAGCGGTATCACGACACAATCGACGTACATTTTGTTAATGAAACTACTGCACATCACATCAGGTTTGTCAGGTTGTTGTGTACAGTTTTGTATCATGTTTTTGTATATCTATAAGGAATTGTCGTGCGGGAGTATGGGTGATGTAGTCTTGTGAGCGGAGCATAGCACAGAATCTTACAGCTAACTGCGAGGAGGGTTCGAATAGGGCCGAGAGAGATCTCTAAAATACTCAAGCATGCATGGATGATGTCTAAAACTTTTTCAGGCATTTTTCTGATGAGAGAAGAACATTATAACATGACAGAAAGCTAAAAAAAAATCTTTTTGTGCATAATACCCCGTCTTTAAATGTATTTGTTGAGGTCGAAGATTTGTAAAATTACCCATAAAGTTGCAGAACTGTCAGTTCATAGTAGAGGTGGGCGATATTCCAAAAAATAAATAGTATGTTTTTCTAAGGGCTGGGGTTAAGAGTGGGTGTTGGAAAGTGTTTTTGAGTGTGGCGCTGCATTGAACAATACATCAGAAAATTATTTTATGGCATTTTTTTCCCAACAGCAGATCATCACAAGGATGAGATCATGAGTTGACTTATATCAACCTTGCTTTGTACCCTTGTTTATACGAACATAACTTTGTTCCATTTTTTAATCATGGCTCTTTTTTGCAGCATTTCAAATCTTTCAATACAGTGTCTTTTTCAACACAAAATAAAAACTGTCAATTGTAAAGATTTAAACCATTATACAACTATTCCAGAAAACTTCCATTTTATCCATTTTGTCCTTTTTATGTTTTTATTTATTTATTAATTTGGGTGAGTTGCAAAATTTACTTAAACTTGTATTTATTTTAGTCTTAGTACTGATTAGTATCTAAATATTGATATATCATCTTGCATAATCCAGCTGTGGTTCCTGGCAGTGATCTTGAAGAGTAATGACAAAACTTTAATTGTTTCCAATGGAGTAATTTAAATACAGACAATTTGACATTTTGTTAAAGAAGAACTACGTAACAATGGCGACAGAGCTCATATGTAACAACCACAGGCACTTATGAATATGTTTAATGGGGCAAAAATGTGAATTGGTTCGGCTTTAACTCTTGAGGCGTTTATAGTTTTGTTTCTCTCTCTGTGTTGAATGTCACTGCTCGTAAATGTTCTAATGTGTGCTCCCGTCACTCTAGAATGAGTCACCTATCCATCACCAGACTCCCCTCAGGACCCCCCTTAGACTCCCTCTCCCCCCTCCCCTCACACGCCCCTAGACCCCCCTTGCTGTATTAGATCACAGTTTAACAATACATCATTTTCTGAGTCAGAATGAACGTACCTACTGACTACACGACCAGTCACGCCTCTGTCTGTCTGAATTACTGACTGGTTTTCTGGAGTTTTGAATGCACACATCATTCAGAGGCTTTTGTTAAATATAGGCTATAGCTATAGACTGTATATATAAATGGACATGGCTAACACGCTAGCTGTTCCAAATAGGAAGTGAGCATGGGCGCGCTTCCCGCTCCATCGACTCTGGCTCCAATTCTTTTTTCAAATGATAAACTGCCATCCCTCTCTCTGTAACTGCTGTAGTGAGCTTCATTTGGTCTTAAAATGTTCGTATTAACCTGTTCTATTGTGTACATAAATCAAGATATGAACATTAATAACTAACAAATCAGGCACCTTCTTTCCCTGCTAGCATTAGCAACAGGTTTGATTGACAGTGTTGCTAAGCGCTCACACCCTTCTAAACCAGCAGTGTGGGTGGGAAGGAGCATTACCTCCAACAGCCTCACTCTGGATTGGCTCTTTGGTTGGTATGATACCCGCGGTCGGAATTCCAAATATGGAACTCTGCTCTAAATTCAGTCCATAACCGCTAACCTCAATAAACCTCATTTGGTTGGAGCCGAACACTGTGGGTGACACTCACACTCACTTAGTCACTTCTTTATGCAGTCTATGGCTCTACCACAAAAACAGCCTGTCAGAATAATTACTACATCGACCATCATTCAATATATTATAAATGGAGCAATATTTTTGGAGAGTCAGTATTTATCATGGGGACTTTTTTTTGTAGTTGTAGCGGTACATTTTTGTGTAATTTTAGTTCCTAATTCAACCTTTTACAGCTCAAATCTTACCATATGCAGAAAAAATAACCAAGTTAAATACTAAGTGTTGCATTCTGCTCTTTATTTATACAGCTCAACAATATTTAACAATTAACAATACTTTTTTGTGAATAATTCTCCTTCAATATTAACATTTATCATCTATGTTGACTTCAGATCACACTTAAAAATGTGTTATCGTGCCAGACCTAAAAACAGTATTGAAGATTGTGGAATATGTGTCTTTTAGTATACACTTGTAGGTAGAGCAGTGCAAATGATCACATTTGAAACAAAATGAGTCATGATCAGCTTGGGTGGTTTTAATGGAGTGAGAAACTACAAACTATTAATTACAGTAAAAGCCAAAAGTAATATCTGTCAACTGGACAACTCCTCACTCCTACAGCTTTTTGTCCAGTTGACAGATTTAACTATTGGTTTTTACTATGGATCAGACCTGGATGACTGAGGGATTACACATACATATTAGGCTTGATAATACAATACTGACAATACAGCAATCCAGGCCTGTCACCATAATCACTATATCTACTTTCCATTCATTGTATGACAGAAGAAACTATATATTTTGGGATACTATTTATCTATTTAAGTGGACTTTTTCTTCGCACATCTGAGAAATGTTTTGTTATTGTTTGGCTATGATAAGATTTAAGCCGTAAAATGAATAACTTCTATGACTCATTACAGATGCAAACCAAGTACTTAAGGACTTTTTAGTGTAGTGGCCTTGAATTTCCAGCACAGGCCTTTTTTTTTTTTTGTTGTTTTTTTTTTTTTGTTTTGTTTTTTTTTTTATCTGCTGCCTAAAAAACACACACAAAGTTTTATATTAACATTTTTAACAAAATGTACAAAACGTGACAACAGCTCTCTTAAATGTTTGTGGTAAAAAAAAAAAAAAAAGGGCTGTGGGTGAGTTTGTAGTAAATTCAAATTACATAATTTGAGGAAAATAAACTAAATCAGCCCCATATATTGCCCCAAAACTATCGGCAGATCTTATCAGCCATTGTTGCTCTGGATTCTAAACAGTCTGTATTGGCATCTGACATGAAAAAAACATATTGGTCGATCTCTATAGATAAGTGTTTCATTCTGCTGTTTATTTATTGCAGCTTGTGATTTTTAACAATAATGTAGATTTAGAATAGTTTTTGTGGTTTAAATCTGCTATAGAGTTATTGTGTCAGTGGCATAAATTTGAGTATTATTGTTTATTGTCTATATTTACTTCAGTGATATATTGAACTTCAAAATGTGTTACGGTGACAGGTCTAGTTCTCTTCCAGGTTCTCACCATCCAGCCCGCCCCTGTCTCCTTTGGCTCATGATTGTCTCTGTATTAGTCACAACTTTGACAACCTCATATTTTGTGAAATCTGGTTTGGCAACTTTTAAAATTGAAAGTGTAGATAAGAGTCTGTGTCTGCAGCAGTCTGTGCCAGTCTACATAACTGCATTTATCAGCGGAACAATCAGAAATATATACTTTAGTTTTCATTTTTTATTTAATCTAAAATAATTGTTAGGATTTCTGTGATGTCTTCACGTAGGCGCATTGTTCGAATGGAGGGGATCCGGTGAGTGACTGGATTCATTGATGCTTGTAAAGTTTTAGCTCTATTTCTTTGTGTTTTGGAACAATTCAGTTTAAAATAGTCTAATGTTTGAAACAAAGTTTTGAAAAAATATAGATTTTTTATTTATTTATTAAAATCAAGATTCAGTTTACAGTGTATTTTAAGTGCATATTTTAAACCCATTCAGGAGCATTAACCTTTGGAAGAAGACTGAAATGTGGACCGCTAAACTAATACAAGAACATGTAGAGGTCTAAATTACAGGGCTGGCAGCTTTTACACAGAATAAGACCCCACGGAGCCACGGGGGGGCATCTGACACACAGGGACATTTCAGAACATCCTTATAGAGGTCTAAACTACAGGGTTAGCAGCTTTTACACAGAAAAGTCTTGTCTGATGTCTCTTTGGGCTTTGTTTTATTGTTGTTCAGTTGTTTGTCTGGTGAGCTGGTTTTGTCTTGGGCCTTTTTCCTTATTTTGGCTTCCTCAAAGTAATGGATGCTGTTCTTTAGGTAATATATTGTCATCTTTGAGAACTAAATGTCCCTGTGTCTCCACGGGGTCTTATTCTGTGTAAAAGCTGCTAACTTTGTAGTTTAGATCTGTTCTGAAATTCCCCTGTGTGTCAGAATATATTCCAATATTTGTAAGAAAATGCTCACTTTTCACCATTGTATAAGATCCATTTGTAAAAGTTGACAATAGAACAAAGTTACTGATCCAACGATGACTCACTGCTGTTAAAGTAAAAACTTTTCATGTCTTCTCTATTGTTGTACCCAGGAAATTGTGGGCAAGTTGGTGGAAGTTTAGTGGCAAAAGTTTGCTTTGAAAATTGACTTTTTCTAACAGTTTGAATTTTGGATGGTGAGTTAGTAACATCTGTTCTGGCTTTACATTTTAAAGAGACAAAATGTAGAGTGACTTATTTTGGGAATGACCTTGTTGCTACAGTCAACTCATCACATATTGGATATCAGCTGCTTTTTTCACAGTGATTCGGTCCCACATATGTAGGTTTAAAGGTGCACTATGTAACATTTCTGGGGCTGTCACTGTTGTCATGGAGAGGTTATTGCTGTTCCACTGTATGCCCTTAAACTTAACTGTCTTTTATTGATTTAATTACAGGTGGGATATTTTCTCAAAAATGCTTTGACTGAAATACATTAAGATACGTTTAATGCCATACTGTGGAATATTTCAGGTAAAGCTGTGAAATGTATGGAGTTCAACAGTGACCGCCCATCCCCTGATTCTGGAAGTAAATGTACTATTAATTTTTATACGTTCTGAAAATTAAATTAAAATTAAATTATTATTATTTTTAAGTTTGAAATTTCAGGGCTAATCAGTTCTGTGGTAACTAATAAGCACAAGACCTATCATTTTATTTAAAATCTTTTTTCTGAAACTTTATAAACCACACAGTTATTTTACATTTTACAGAATCTTGAGAACTTCTTTGAACTTAAAACAGCTGCGTTGTTCATATAAGCAACCACGTAGCTGGTTAGCCTCCGTGATGCCTTTGAACTCTTTGAATTTGGCTGTAGGAAGTCTACGGAAAAATGAAAGGAACATTTACTTCCGGAACCAGAGCAGACTTGGAAATGGGCAGGCTGTTAAGGATTTTCTAACAAAAGCTTTGAACACTTTAGTACTGTTTAACATTTTGAAATAATATATGGAACACAAGTAATTAAATGTTCTTGATTAGGAAACCATATTAGAACATTTTAAAACCCCTAAATCTGTCATTGCAGACTGTAGGCCCTTTAAATCCTACTACTGGAACAGATGCATTTGTGTCTGAGCCTCAAACTGAATCGACTTTAACCTAGATCTGAGCCGCCCACATCCTCCGCTCTGGAGACAGGCCAGGGACTGGACTTCATAACAGGACTATCTCTGAGCTGAACAAGACTGAACAGTGTTGGTGGAAAAGTGCTATTTGGATAGTGGGAAACCAATTTGAATGAAATAATATTGCTGTAGTTAAAATCTGAATTTAAAAACTGAACCAGGATTGAACCAGGAATAAGAGACAACTAAACCTGGACTTAAACAGTCCTAGGTCTGCAAGATTAATTGTAATCGAATTGAAATCGCAGTTTCAATGGACACATATAGCAAATCACAAAGACTGCAATTGTCTAAGTATCACTTCACAAACAACCAAATATCTTGTCTCAATCCTGCATAAAATGTGCTAACCCTGTAGTTTAGATCTGTTCAAACATGTTCTGAAATGTGATTCTTATTAGTTTGTCTTTTGCATCACATATGGCATATTCATATCGCATTTAAATATATCTCTATGGTGAAAAGTAGGTGACTCCATCAGGTCAAGTTACAGGTCATATCTGTGGAGAGGTGAATTTGCTCTCTGTAACAATGCACACTTTTGAAGGTCTTTTTGAGCAATAGAAACATATCTAATTGTATATGTTTAATGCATTTCAGGCAAAGCCATAAAATCTCCATGGAGACAAGCAGGTAGCAAACTCTGAACCAGAAAAGTGGCAGCTTGCTGTTCTATTGCCCATGGTTTGTTCCACCTGGTGAAGTGGAGGTTGTATAAACCTGCGTAATAATGGTGTTTGTTATTGTGCTGTCTGCTGCTGTATGATGTGGCCTGGTGTGGTCAAACACAGTGACTCATCCAGCGCACACTCTACAGCTTCACTAAACAAGAACGATCAGAGGAACGGGAGGAACGGGAGGCACAGGAGGGCAGAGGAAAAACAAACACTTTACGTCCAATCAGCAAATTGATTCTCTGATCTGTGTCATTTTGAGCATTATGGAGCATTTGTTAGGATATTGATTCATCTTGTTACAGTTGATACTTTGCTGCTGATATCATCAACATTCCCTGGAGAGGTGAAGCTAACTGGAGGCACTGCTCTGTCAGAAGCTCTTTTTGTCAAGTTAGACTTTAATCTGAGCTTTATTATGGTACAATTTGACCATAAAGAACTGACTTAGTTGCAAGTAAAACAGGTGAGCTGGTTTGTGCTGCTAAACAAGTCCCTCTCACATAAAATTACAGTCTCAAGCTGGCTAGCATTAGCTAGTTTTTCAGTCCTTCTCACCTTTTTGTTGAAAATCAAACTCCTAAACAGAATCATTAACCCTTGTATTGATCACAGGCTCCTGAAAATATGTTGTTTATAACCATTTTAGTTTTTTGGCAGTGTTCTAATGTGTAAAGTTTTAGTTCTATTTCTTTGTCATGTCCCAGCAAAGTCTCAGTAAGCTAGTTTGAAAAGACTGCAGTTATTACAACATTATAGTCTGTTCTCTTACTATAGGGCCTGCTAACTCTGGCATATAGTTGTCTTGTAGTTGAAGCCAATGACCAATATTCACCAACACCTGTATCAATCATTGTTGTAGAGTTTACAAAAAACTTTTCACATTTTGTTAAAAAAAATGTAATAAAAAAGCAACGTATAATTTGCTGTAGAACTCCTACAATGGAGTGGGATTTCTCCTTTAGTATGAATCCTCATTAGAGAAGAATATTGAATCAGCATTTCTATCAGAGGGTCCTTACATAAGAGAGAGAGGTGCATGATGGGAGCACAGACCAGAGCGGTGCATGATGGGAGCACTGACATAAGCAGAGTCCAGATCTGGTGTTTAACAAGATAACAAGAGTTCTGGTTTTGTCCCCTCTGCCTGATGCTCAGAATGTGATTTGACTGGCAGATGAATTAGAACAGATGTAAAATAAAAGAAAGTTTGGACTTTTAAAAAAAAAAATACTTTTGGAGGCCACAGAAATTCACATTTTATTGCAAAACAATATAATTTTTTCTTTTTTATTCTGGTGTTATAGGGCTGGGTATCTTTTTTTTTTTTTTTCTTTTTGCATACCAGTACTTGGATGTACATATTCTTACACTACACAGTATAGTGATCATGTCCTTAAATACAACTGAAGTGCATTATTCATTTGTGGAGAGTGACAATGCCTACTAAGTTTCTATAGTTACGTAATCGGTAGTACCTTAACATTTTAACGGTAACTAATGTAGTCGTACTGGTACTGGTACTCATCTAACATCTAGAGTTTTTAAGTGTGATGTCACTTTGAGGTCGAAGGCACATTGAAAACAGTGAGCATGTTTAAAATCCTTTTTTTTTTTTTTTTTTTTTTTATAGAAACGACACATTAAAAAGGGATTTTTTTTTTTTTTTTATAGAAACGACACATTCAAAAAAAGGGATTGTAGTGGTCCTATATTATGCAAAATGGATTCTTGTGAGCTTTAAGCCATGTTATAAAGGTGTTACCTCCTCAAAAACATACCTGGAGTAGTGTTTTGTTTCATTCACACAGGCTTGAGTAACACTTTATTATTAGTTTGTCTATATCTCCAAAGCTCAAAATGCTCCTGTGATGTCAAGACACACTTTTATTTTAACAGCTGCCTTTTACCTTTAGTTCAGTAGAGACTGGCAATTCCAGGTCTGAAATTATCCACATAATTCTGTTGGAGGTGTACGGAATTAAAAACACAGTGGCTCACTTCCTATATTGGCACATGACATCACAAGGTGGAACAGAGTGTTTGAGAGAAGAATTCACGTTAAATATGCAGGGTTTGTGTGTTAAACATGTATGAATGAAACAAAACAAAAGGTCTGTTTTTGATAAAGAAACAACATTATAACATAGATCAGAAAATAGCATAATATAGGTCCTTTAACACTAACAAGGTTGTAAGTGTGACAAAGTGTACAAGGGAAGTTGAGGTAAGAAGCTAGGCTAGGCTAAATTAGCATTTGAGGTGACCGACAGCCAGTATACTAGTATTCAGTGTAATGGAATGGATTATTACTACATTACTTGCATATCTGATGCAAGTTGTGGTTGAACATACATTGAAAGGTTATTATCTCTTGTTTGGTGAACACAGCACTGTGGCAAAAAGCTAAAACACAAACCTAAAAATTAGCTGTGAAATTTTTGGTTGGACCTGGAAGTGACATCATCACTTAATAAGTCTATTTTCCCTTTCTCTCTCTGCAGCCTGTTTGGGAAGCCCTTTGATGGAGGGAAGCGAATGGACCCAGGCATGCCTCAGTCCCCTCCCCAGACACAGCCTCCTCCTCCTGGCTTCACTGTACCCGCCTTTGTGGTACCCGGGTTCACTGTACCCGGGTTCACCGTACCCGGGTTCACCGTCCAGCACCACCCGGCCCTGATACGGCTGGGCGAAGTGCACAGGGAGGTGGCTGCGCTTGGGCCCCATGTCTGTACCTTCAGTGGGCTTCAAAACGACAGAGAATACAAAAGACTGGAGAGAGAGCTGGCCAAGCTACAACTGGAGGTGGACCAGGTGAGTGTGGCAGAGTCTCCTCCTCTCAATGAGGAGGTTGTGGATTAGACTCCTGATCTGTGGAGAAAACAGGAGTACAGTGAATGCCATTGGACTATTTGGATGTACGTAATTACTTTCATACAAATTGTCTAAAGGTACAGCAACAGTTTGCACTGGAACCAGCGACAAACAAGACCATAAGTCTATAATGTAGTAACGGGGGCGTTTCCACTAGCTCTACTTGAGCTTTGGTGAAAAAAGTTTAGACGGGGGAGTTCAAATAGTCCAGGAGTGTCTGAAGCCTAAAGTCCTATTTGTCCCTGGTTCAGGTGGACACAGAGGGCCGTGCTGATCTGCAGGCCGCTCGTAAACGCGCAGCACAGGAGGTAGAGGGTTTGCTCCGGTACATGGAGGAGAACGCCACACATCCCTCCAGACTCGCCATCGAGCAGTTGAGCACCGAGGCACGCAGCCTGGTGGAGGACAAGATCGTTGCCCCCCAGAGATCAGGAGGAGTGGCCGAAATCAATGATGAGCTGGTGGACGCGCTGCAGGAACTGGTGCTCAAACTCACACAGGTAATGCATGGTTTAATATTATACTATACTATATTAATATTATTATACTATTCTATACCTTATTAATATAAGGTAGCATCATTGATACATTTAGGCACTGCTGTCAGAGAAGCCATTGAAGTTTTTGTTTCATGTGGATAGACCCTGTAATTACCATAAACCAGATTAAGACACTGACAGTTAAACAGCACCACAGAATTCACATTTAAACTATAGGGATGCTACCAATATTGGTCGATCTTGGTGTTGACTGGTGTTTTTTTATGGTCCTATCATTCAGGTGAAGACAGAGGGCCGTATCCCTCTGAGGAAAGCCCGGTATCGCGCTCTGACTCGGCTGTGTGCGGTTCAGGAGGTGATCGAGGGCAGGACCCAGCAGACCCTTTCTCTCCCTCTGTCTGATGATACACATGAGGCTGTGCACCGCATCAACAACATCATGGTCAAGGTAATTACATGAGGAGGTTTAATTAGAGGAGTAGTGTTAATAAATGTGTGTGTGTGTGTGTGTGTGTGTGTGTGTGTGTGTGTGTGTGTGTGTGTGTGTGTGTATATGTGTGTATAGATGTATGTGTGTATGTATATATATGTATGTGTGTATGTGTATATATATATGTATATGTATGTGTGTATATATATGTATAATATATGTGTGTGTATGTATGTATATGTATATATATATGTATGTATGTATATATGTATATGTATGTATGTATGTATATATATATATATATGTATATATATATGTATATGTATATATGTATATATAAAATACATACACACACACACTGTACCTGCCTTTAGCCACATCTCACAGTACCACAAACTTGAACTTGAACAAACTTTTGTCAGCTCCCTTGTGATTTAAAAATATCATTCAGATTTATTAAATAAACTTCTGTGTTACAATTCCTCTTCCTGCCTTTTCTTTTAACTCTTGGGATACTACAGTTTATTATACAATACTTATATGTTTTTGCCTTGTGCAGGTCAGTGTGGCGAGAGGCCAACTGGTGGCGCTGTTGATGGGTCTGAGTGGGCGGGACAGCTGTGCACACCTGTCAAGGATCCTGACGGAGCTGCAGGTTGAGCTGGATGCCCTGGACGTCTCTGGGAACAGTGTGGTCAGAAACTACAGGAAGCAGGTGGTGGAAGAGATCAACGGACTGTTAAAGCAGCTGGACCTGGAGGAGGAGGGAGATGACACACGCAGGTCAGACCAGGTTATCTATCTGTCTATCCATCTACCTCTATCTACCTACATTTTATTCAAGGTGTAATTATGAGCCATAGAAGTTCCCATTGGGCAGGATTAACTTTTATCGGATAAAATTGCTCTGTAAATGAATGTCTGTGTGATTAAGTCAGACTTGTATGATCTTAATCCAGACATACTCTTGTCTCTCTGCTTCAGATATGACTTGGCTCAGAACGACTCTATCCGAGAGATCGAGGGGGTCCGCTCCCACGTGTGTCAGCTACGAGAGGCTGTTCTCAGGAGCTGTTTCATGGGAGACTTCAGTTTCAGACCCAAAGCTGAGCTCCAGAGTCTGGTGGCCCGCCTGGACCAGGTTGACACAGCCAAAAACCCCTGTATCAGAGAGGCCAGACGCAGAGCTGTGCTGGAGGTGCAGGCCGTCATCACCTTCCTCGACCTCAGGGAGGCGCTGGTGAGATGTGTATATGTGCTGACTAACACTAACACTATAGACATTCATTAGCTAATGCTATCGACCACACGCCATCAAGGGAGTCCAGAAAGTTGGTAGAATTCTGCAGCCACTCCCTTGTATTTTCCCCTAGCATTAGCCCTCAAAATTAGCTAATTATGAATAATCCAGAGGGTGTCGGCTGGTACCAAACCATCAACCTCATTTGCGTGAGGTCAGAGCTTGATTAAGTCTTTGTTGAGTGTGTAAACCTTTTGGCGTTTTATTTTAGATCATAATTGGTGTGTAAAAAGTGGTATCTGAACTAAAGATTAAGCAATTTTAACTTGATAACGAGCACTTTTTTTTTTTTGGTGAGAAGATCACATACATGACATAAATAACATGAAATAAACATGGGGATTGGCTTACTAGACTCATGTCTATGATTCTAGTAAAGTATATAGTTTTGGTCAATGTGATATATATAGATGTATGTCAGAACAAAAGGAAAGTGAATAGGAACTGTGGGGACAAAATGCTTCAGTTTAAATGCTCTCCATTGCAATCCCAGAGCCCCAAACCAGATCATACACAAACTCACTCTTTATTATAATAATTTTCATGATGTTTTCTAGAATAATCTTTACTCTTGTTTTAGACGTTCCGACAGCCGTGCCCCGCGGAGCACCCAGCGTACCGCGCCGTGTGGACCGTCCTGGGTAACCTGTCCGAGCTCCAGGCGCAGGTGCTGAGCTTTGACGGTAAACGAGCCGATAAGAGCTACCTGATGCTAGAGGAGCTGCTGACCAAACAGCTCCTGGCTCTAGATGCAGTGGATCCAGAGGGACACGAACCCACCAAAGTGTCCCGAAAACAGGCGGTCAAGTTCGCTCAGAACATCCTCAGCTACCTGGACATGAAGACAGATGAGTGGGAATACTGAGAGACTAATACAAGTGTGTGAAGAGAAATGAGATCCAGAAGTCACTAGAGAAAGGGATATTCAAGAAAACAACCTCCAAAAACTCCATCAGATTTACACATAGGCAAGGTTGGTGTTTTGCCCAAGCACACAATAAAAGTAGTAAGCAGTGTTGGGCTTAAACAGCAACCATCCCCTGCTATCTGGACATGAGGAATTATGAGACAAATGCAGTGTGTTAGGAGATATTAACCTAAATATCTAACAAAAAAATCTGAGAAATTAATCCAAAGAAATTTATCCAGTAAGGGCATTGGGTAAGCTCAATAAACCAAGTTGATTTCTTACATCCAAACTTGGTGATGGTCACAGCTGCGCAGAAGACTGACCAAAGTGTGGCTCCCAATCTATAATTGGTGATGCTCTGAGGGGACATTTATTCAAGTGGAAGATATAATATACAAGTATTGAATATTTTAGTTTCTATGCTCTAACACAGAATTCTTAAACACTTTTTCCTGAGCTAGTTTTATCGAATACCCCTTTAGTGTCTGTAAACAGCAAACATCATGGCCAGCCCTGTTTTTCTTTATAGGTCTACTTAAAAGACACTGGATCTCATTTCTCTGAGCACATTATAAACAAACACTGGTCATTCCAGCCTGTAAATAGACTCCAACTCTCAGAGTGCACTGCAGCAGCCCCGTTTGCTCATTGACTTTTGTTTGGGAGGATTTTGTCGCCCTCTACTGTCCGAGTGCCGTGTCTGTCTCCTCTGTGTCCGCTGCCAAAGCTGCACCATGCGCCTGTTTAAAACTCTCATTCATAAAAACGACTCCAGAATTCAACTTTTCTCTCAATACAAAACATTCCCGAATATTTTTGAGCTGTTTAATTTTGACCTGGTTATAAAGACAGACTGATGCTGCTAGAACGACAAGAAAAAATTGAAAATAGGAATTTTTACATCAGTATTTCTTTCAGTTACAATCTGTTTTGAGTGGTACTATCATACTGATAATTCATTTCAATTTTCACATTAAAAAATAAAATTCATTCAAACTGTCTGTAATTTAAATTAAGTACAATGCGCCAAGATATCTTGGAAAATTGGATCATCCTGATTTGGTCCTGGTTTAGTCCTAGTTTACTCCTGGCTTAGTCCTGGTTTAGTCGTGGTTTAGTTGTGGTTTAGTTATGGTTTAGTCCATGAATCACTGCTGGAAAACTAGACAAATTAGTTAATTACTGGGTTCAGAAACTCCGCAAAACTACACCATCCAGATAATGAGTATTAGTCGAGGGCAAAGTAACTCACAATTTTAATTGACTTTACATAGATACCATTGTTTAAATGCATTATTATTATTATTAGCACAATGTAATATTTGATTAGAGCAATTGGTCCCAGTCATATGTTATCCAAATAGGTACCATTGTCTATTTGGCATATTCTATTTGTCTCTCAAACTTTTCGCACTAAGCACCACAAAAAAACAGTGATTTGATTTGGCTTTCTGAGTACTACCAGATCTAAACCAGGTCTATAACGGGACTATTCCAGGTCTACATTGTTGGCACTGTACTTGTAAACAAGACATCATTCAATTATCTGAAGGAGTTCGTGTACCACAGTTTGAGAAACACAGATGTACCGGTAGTCCACAATTCTTGCGTTAAAATGCATAAATAATACTGGTAAGCTTTTGGATCTGGTTTTATTATAATGTCAGTTTGGGATATCAAGAAAAGGTTTTATCTTTCTCCTCTCTACAATCTCCCTGTGTCACCAGCAACTGTTTGATAAAAAGCATTGATTTTAGCCCTCAATGTTATCTCTCGCTCTCAAAATGGCCGCCAGCAAAACGTCACCAGAACATTTTCAACGTGACTCCTCATCCTTCTCCTCCTCTTGAGCTTGTTACATGTGGGATGTGTCTGAAACTAAAACTGATTGACTTTTTTTTATTGAAAATTGTGTAATTGAAATTTTTAAGGAATTGTGCTGCTACTGCCCTTACTTAAGTTTTACTATATCCCTGAGAAATAAGTGGACTATATACAGACATTAATGAGGAATCAAATTTGACTTAATTCTTAAAAATATTTCCATTAGGTGATAAGGAGGTATTTGTGCCTTTATTTTTGTCATCTGCTTTCAGTTGTCTGTCAAAGTAGTATTGTGAATAAGTATGTCTACAAAGTATGTACACGAGACCGAGGGTGGACTGAAGAAAAGCACATGGAACCAAAATTTGATTTCATTTAAAACTTCAAAACTGTAGCACTGTAGTAGGATCTTATCAAGTCACAGACATGGCAATGGCAAATGGTGCACTGCCTAACTTTTCTGAAGGGTATTCCACAATGTCTCCATGCTTTGACTGGAATGTTCCACTGTATGCTAGAGATGATATCTCAATGGAGGCAAAAATGCAGCAGATCCTCCACAAGAAATGTTACCCAGTGCATCTTTAATCTCACACTACAGGGAATTTTTAAAAACTCAGAATGGCACTACAAGACTTTCAAAAACACATTTCATTTGTATCTTATTGAAAATGTCCCAGGTTAAAGATTTGATCGTTTTTGATGAATTCGCATTTTGAAGTCCATTTTGCTCCCTTAGATAACACTACAAAAACAAAACTTGTATGTCTGTTTGTGTATGAACACTATGATATTCACACACATTTTGTTTGTATTATCATGCTTATTATTGCACTAATGATAAAAAAAAAATACACATTTTTAGAGTCAGTATTATACACACTGGTTAAGATTAACATTTGGACAATAAATTTCTGACAAAACTGATGCAAAATGTTACACCAAAACAGCTCGATACAGATGTTATACTTTTAACATTACATTTTTGAAAACCGTGGTGTAATATATTGGTTTTAATATATAAATTGCTAAATGCATTTTAGCTTCCATGTATTTATAAAAAATAGCCTGAAGGACTGATAAAGTCAGTTTGAAAACAATTGGGTGAAATTCAAATGAAAATTATGTCTCAATTTGCATATTTTGGTTAGCAGCTCACTCTATACATATTTCAATTGATAAAATCAATTTGTGCAGATGAATCTGATTAATCAGAAATGCCTAAAAATAAAACTGTTATTTAATAATAGTGAAAAAATAAGGATACACTGGACATTTAGAAATGTATAATTTTGTATAACTATTGGCTATATTTAACTGCATTAAAGAGGTGGGAAGCATTAAAGGCGCTATACCTGATTTTACTGTTTCTAAAAGCTTGAAAAACAACAGTTTTGCACAGGTGCAAAGTTGTCCCTCACACCTAATTTTCACAACTCTCAGAGACCATGCGAGGACTTATGCTGTGACGGTAAAGCTAACAACAACTAGAACGCTAACGTGCACATCCTGCTTATCAGACAATAAAATGCTTTCTAATAAGACGATGTGCAGTGGAAGTATTTTGATCTCTCATTTGGTATTATCTTGGTGAAAACGCATCGCCCACCTCTACTCGTTGCAATTTGAAATTACTGAATGAATCATGTACAGTTATCCAAAATGAAAACCTAAACGCAAAACTAACATTTCAACCAAAATGAATGCGCAAATGTACGCACACCCCATTTGAGAAATGATGACTATAGATAGCCAAAATATGTAATTTGAGACAATGCAAAATTCAGCTTATTGTAAAATGCATTTGTACACAGAATATATTTACGATTTTTGATCCTAGACTTTTGTAAGAAAACAGCAGCAGACCAGCAGTGTTACCGACCCCTCAGTCCTTCTAAAAATCTCTAAAAGGATCTAAAATCACTCTTCACTTTTTGGTTTCTTCCTCCAGCTCTATCTCTGAATGTAGTTTTCGAATGTCCTGTCGCTGTCGCATTTTTGCTTGCACCAAAGTTTGTTTATTTATTTAAAGGTAAAGTTTGTAGAAAAGATGGATTTAAGACTGAGATATCTGGGATTGTGTTTTTGGAGAATGCAAAATGTGTAAAGTTGTTGGTATGTACGGAAGCTGAGGAGGCCCATACAGCTTAAGAGACACAGTAGTATTTTTTTTCATTAACCAACTAACTGTGAAATGAGTTTTTGCAGTTCTAAATGTGATGAAAAAAATGCCCTGATACTGGAAAATTATCAAAGAATATGACATTGTACTAGCAATATTTAGTCAATTTATTTGGAGGTTGTATGTTTTTCCTGTGTGTGGGATGGATCAAATCTATATTATAAGTTCTAAGTTTGAGGAAAGTTATTTTCTTATTTTTTTATTTTTATATCTTTTCAATTTGCATAATCTATGGTGCACTACATGGGATGGTCACCACCTCCTTGTCTCCATGACAACTCCATATTGCAACTGCTACATTCTTAAGCATATTGCATTGAGTTTTATTGCTAGAACGATACCTTGGAAAAAAAAACATTCAATCTTACTCTGAGTGTGCTTGCCCCCCAGATCCGACCTGGAATTTGGTCTTCTTGGGGTCAGCTGCTGATTTCTATGACGATATGCAAGTTTAATGCCATGCTGTGGAACATGTCAGGCTAAGAAATAACATCTCCACAGAGACAAGCATGTGTTGGTCCAGTAAAGTTCCATAGTGTACCTTTACAAACAGTATTAAACAGCCTGGTCCTCCTCAGCTCCTGTTTAAAGTATGTACTGCTGTATTGAACGAAACTGGACAATTAGAAGTAAACAAAAGAAAGAAATATGTTTTTAACTGTAAAATTTCAACAAATGCACTTTTATTTTAATTTAATTTCCGATTTATTTTGCTTTGTTGCTGCTGACAGAAATCCTGCTAGTTTTTCTTCCACTGGTGTCTTCTCTTAAGTCGCCTTTAAACGCGCGAGTATTTGGAGACTTTGGACCATGTTTTTGGCTTTTTGTGTCACGGTTTCAGATTGTTGCTTGTACAGAAGCAGTGAAGTGATGTGTCGTGTGAATGAAACAAACCCGGACGAATAAACTCTTTCAGCAGAAAAAAACCCTGTGAATTCTGTTTTTTTTTTTATAATTGGGCTTGAACATGTAAATAGTGTAATATGTTCTTCAATCTTCAAACTTCTGCTCCACAAATGTTGAACCTTCTCCTATTTTTTGGGACTGGCTCCACAAACTTTCAGCTGACAAGAATCACGCCTTTGGTGTTCATTATTTTTTCACTTTACGAAGCTATAGTGAAAAAATAATCTCACTTTTGTTTATTTATACTTGTAGAGAAGACACTGAACTTTGTGCCAGTCTCTGTTTCATGTGGATAGGCCCAGTAATTACAGAGATATTAATATAAACCAGGTCGGTCAATAAACCTATTTACCTGGTTTAGGCCTGACCAAAGAAAGGTAGTACTCAGTTACATGTACTTGAGAAACTTGAGAAATAGTACTTTTCTAGCAGCATACTTTTATTCCTGCTTAGTAATCTTTTTTTATATTGAAGTAACATTGCTCTCAGTCAATTAATAATGTACAGTGTAACAGTACTCCTACATGAATAAAAGTTGTGGTTCCTCTTCCCACTGTATCTAAGTAAGTGACAAAAGCATTGATATGAAAACATTTGCAAGGCAAGGCAAGTTTATTTGTATAACACAATTCGTACACAAGGTAATTCAAAGTGCCTTACAGAATAAGAAAGACATTGAAATCACAAACAATACAAAAAAATTCAAAATCACAAATAATCATCATAAAATTGACTTTAAAACAAAAGAGTGCAGAATAAAAACCTTTCAGTCATATGCACAGATAAACAGAACTGTTTTGAGCCTGGATTTAAACATTGTCAAAGTAGAGGCCTGTCTCACATCTTCAGGACTATTCCAGGTTTTAGCTGCATAAAACTGAAACGCTGATTCTCCATGTTTAGTCCTGACTCTGGACACCAGCAGGAGGCCGGCACCTGAAGTCCTCAGAGTGTGAAATGGTTCATATGGCACCAACATGTCCTACTATACTATACTTCAGACTTAGGCCATGAAGAGACTTGTTCTCAAGCAGAGCTGCTTTAAAGTATTTTCTTTGAGCTACAGGAGCCAGTGCAGAGACACAGGACAGGACTTGCACAGGACTTATGTGCTCATACTTCCTGGTTCTGGTCAGGACCAGCGTTCTGGATGTACTGCAGTTGTCTTAAGGCCCGTTTGGAGAGGCCAGTGAGCAGGGCATTACAGTAGTCTAACCTGCTGGAGACAAATGCATGGATAAGTCTCTCTAAGTCTGGCTTTGACAGTATACCTTTGATTTTTGCAATGTTTTTTAGATGGTAAAAAGCTGCAGATGTTTGCACACATGTGTTTCTTGCAGCATTCCTTCAGATATGATTTTTGTTTCTGTTCTTTGAAAAAAATAGATTTAGTTCAGATTTTTAATCTTGGACCACTACTTTATACAACTACTTGAGTAATATTATTCTGAAGTAACGTTGGGTAAAAGCTTTGGGTACTCTAACCAACTTTGGTCCTGACCCTTCTAGACATCTCAGGCCTTGTTTAGTGCATGGTTTTGCCCTGTAATTCCTCTCTTGTCCAGCAGATAGCGCCACACTCCAGCCTCTTACGCATGTCTTAACATCTCTTCAGTACTGAGGTGTTTCTGTGCAGACTCCCGTTACATAACTGCGAAGTAACACGCGCATGAATCATCCCAATCCACCAATCACATTCCTCCAATCGCGAGCCAATCGGAAGGAGCCAATCACAGAACCGGGTTCACAGGGCACCAGCTGTGGAGGAGAGGGGCTGCAGAGGATGGCATCACGGGGCTTCAATAACATTCAGTCCTGATTTAGACCTGGTTTAGGCCTGATGTAGTTTTGGTTTAGACATGGTTCACTCCTGCTTTAGATCTGATTTAGTCCTGTTTTGAGTCCTGGTTTAGTTCTGGTGTCCTGTTTTAGTCTATACTTTGCCCTGTTTTGGTTCAGGCTTTGATTAGGTGTTGGTTTAGTCCCAGTTTAGATGTGGTATAGACAGGGTCTAGTCCACGTCTAGTTTAGTTATAGGAAGTGTGCTCACTAATCATCACATCAAAATTTTGACTAAGCTGGGACTAAAAACAGAACTAAACCTGGACAAAGACAAGACTCGGGATTAGAATTGGACCAAATCAAATCTATATTAGGACTCAAACTGGGCCAAAAAAAGGACCAAATGTGAATGTCCCCTTAGTGTTGGTTTAGTTAAGTTGTGTTTTAGACATTGTACAAGATATGTATGTATCCACCACCACAATGTCCACCATCACCATTCTGTTAGTTTGTATCTGGAAGTCCCACAGGATCTTGCCTCGATTATTCTCCACTACCTTTGGAGGTGTTTCCCACCTTGGCCTTGGGGTTTCTGGTCCGTACTCTGCACAGATGTTTCTGTACACTATGCCCACCACTTGGTTGGTTGGCTGCTCCATGTATGCTTTCCCTGCCAGCATCTTACACCCTACAGTTATGTGCTGAATTGTCTCAGGGGCCTACACCTTGGGTCTTGTCTGATGTCACTAGTCCTCGGCGTCCTTCCTTACAGTTTCAGGATGTGGCATGGAACCCAATTCAGTCACATCACAGGTTGGTCTGACGGGTTCTACAGTCTCGGGCCACTGTTCGGTCAGGCTGGTGTTGGGCTCCCCTGGTGTCTTTGCCAATGCCCTTCTGTGCTCATGTATTGATCCATGTGCCCACTTATCGTAGCTGGAATGATGCCTTCCATGTTGTGGAGAGACAGGTTATTGGTCGACAGTTGGATGGAACTGGACCCTTTGAGCCAGCATCTTGTAAGTTTGACTCGCACTCATCATTGTATGAGGTTGCCAGTAGCGCAAAGGGTCTTGGTTGCAAATTGTGAAAGTCAGATGACTTACCAAGTCTTTTTTCCATTTTTCATGTGGTATTGCTATAGTTTGTCTGGTTGTAAGATGATTCTTTAGATATTAGTTGCTTTTTTTTTTTGTTTTTTTTGTTGATTCAATATTAATTATTCTTGAGATGTGTGGGGGGAGGGGGAGATTAATATTTTTTTCTATTATCTTTGGATCACAGATTTGAGTTGGTGGTATTCTAGATATTGTATCTCCCTGATGCTGAACTTCTGGACCAAGAGTGGGAAAGAGACCAGTCTGTTGTCTTGAAATATATGCTGTAGGTGTGTGATCCCTTTCTCTTCCTATAAGCGAAAGTATATGGGTTTCTTGTCTTGTAGAGGTCCGTATTGTTCCAGATAGGTGTGAAATTGGATGGTGCTATGGTGGAGTTAGTAATTTTATGAAATTTCCACCATGTACGTTCCTGTTTATGAGTTAACATAATGGGAGCAACATAACATAACACAACATAATGGGAGCATATGTTTTTTTAAATTGAAATAGCCTAACATTTCAGTATTCACATTTCTGACAGCCTGTCCCGGTCGCATTGTTTCACGTTGGGACGTTAGACTCTCCAGAGACTGACCTGGAGCTGAGCCATTCATTAACTTCTCATTGTCCCCAGATCAAAACATTAATTACACCAAACACTCCACTCCAGACGGGCTGAGGAGGAGGCCAGATACTGCACGAGTGGTGCTTACATGTGAAATGCAACATGGGTGATTGTATGATGATCCTCAACCAATCAGCTCTCAAGACATTCACATAAACACACACTCCTGTCCTTTACCGTGCTGTACCTGATATGTACTGTGTACCTGATATGTACTGTGTACCTGATATGTACTGTTTTTAAAACGTGACAAACAGAACTGTTCATTTCAAATGGTTTTCACTGGTCCAAAGTTATACCTCACTTACCTTATTCAGAGCATCCAAAGTTTTCACCACAATGAGTATATAAGTGCTTCTTGCATCTCTCAGAGGCCAGAGCAACGGCCAACAACTAGCATGCTAACGCACTCTTCTGGATGATCAGACAACAAAACACTTAAATAATTAGATGTAGAGTAGACAGTGGACTTATTTTGACTTCAAGAGCTGCTTCTACAATATATCTGTACTGGGGAAAGACACACCCTCCTCTGCCCCAGTTCCGCCGCAGCAGCAGAACCATCAGCCTCTTCAGCCTGTCCATCTCCTCCTCTTCACCTCCACCAGTGTCCCACCAATAGACCCCAGGGGAGATATTTTCACTAACAAATCAGTAAACGGCATCACATCTCTGGGTACGTTTGAGGAAATCAGATTACTCACATCAAACGCCGATATATCTGATATCTCTAGTAATCAGATACTGACGATAGTGCAACACTGGAAAAATTTTTTTTCTCTCCCTCTTCCTCTTCTCTGTCCCTTGCTGTCTTCTCTCCCTCCCCTTTTCACCTCCCTCTTTTTCTTTCTCTCATCTCTCTCCACTCTTTTCACTATTCCCCCTTCTCTCCCCCTCTGTCTCTCCCCTCTCTCTCTGTCTATCCCTCTCTTTTTTCACCTTCCCCTGCACTACTATCTCTCCTCCGTCTCCCCCCTGTGTGTGTTTCTCTCTCTCTCTCTCCATCTCTCCTCTCTCCCTCTCCTCTTTCTGATCCCCCCCTCTCTCTTCCTCTCTCCCCCCTCTCACTATCCCCTCATCTGTCTCCCCCTCTGTCTCACCCCTTTCTCTGTCTATCCTCCCTCTCTCTCTGTATCTACCATGCCCAATCTCTTGCCTCTCCCCCCCTTCTTTCCTTCCCTCCCTCCCTACCTCTCACTCATCTATCTCTCTCTTCTCTTTCTCATCATCCAATAAATGTCTTAGGGAATCTCTCTTCCGTCTTTTTCTTTCTCTCTTCCCCCTCTCTTCTCCCTCTCTCTCTACTCCCTCTTTGTATCCCCTGCTCTCTCTTTCACCTTCCTTCCTTTCTCTTTCTCTCTCCCCCTCTCCCTGCAGTGAGGGTCGTTTCAAAGGCGCACACAACACATTTCTGCTGATTCACCCCACCAACTGCAGACTCATGAACAGGACTGCAGAGATAAAACTGTGTGTCAGATGCCATCCTTTCCTCCTGTATTCATGTGTGTCGGATATCATCCCATCCTCCTATATCCCTGTGTGTCAGATGCCCTCCCAGCCTCCTATATCCCTGTGTCAGATGCCATTTCACCCTTTTGGTTTATGGTGAATATCTGTGTAATTACTTGACCCATGCACATGAAACTAAACAAGTACAAAGCTCAACATCTTTTCAGCATAAATAAGCAAAGGTATATTTTCCCTTTATTTTCATCCAAACCTACCAGTATATTGAACTAGCTGAAAGGAAAGGCCATAAGATTAAGATGACAAGTTTGTGGAGCCGATCCCAAACAAATAATGAACGTTTGTGCATCATAAGTTATATAGGCCTCGCCCTCCAGCTGAGATTATGTAAAATATTAATTTAAATTCTCCCAAAAAGGCTTAAGACCAGTGCAGCAGCAGAACACCATGTCCTCTCTGTGTCTCCTGATTTATTTAAACAGTCCAGCCTCCTACTCTCCTCTCTCTCCTCTCGTCTCTCTCTCCTCCTCTCATCTCTTCATCCTTCTCTCTCCTCTTTCTCTCTCTCTATCACCTCCTTTTCTTCTCTCTCCTCTTCTGCACTCCACCTCTCATCTCCTCTAGTGCTCTTCCCTTTCTCTCTGCTCTCTTCCTACACTCCCTTCTCCCCCCCTCTCTTCTCTCCCACCATCTCTCCTCCTCTCCCATTTTTCCTCCTCCCCTCCACCTATCTCTCTCTCCTGTCTTTCTCTCTTCACCTCTCATCTTCTTCACCTCTCCTCCTCTTCCGTTCCTCTCCTCTTCTTTCTCCTCTCTTTTCTCTCCTCTTGTCCTCCTCTTCCTTCCCCTCGCGCTCTCTCTCCTCCTTCCTCCCCAATGTCCTCCTTCTCTCCTCCTCCTTCCCTCAATTCCTCCCCCGCTCTCCTCTCTCCCCTCCTTGTCTCTTCTCTGTCTCTTCCTTCTCCTTGATTCCTCTCCTTTCCCCTTCTCTCCACTCTTCTGCCATCCCCTCTTCCTCTCTGACACTCCTCCTCTTCTCTCTCTCCTCCTCCTCTTCCTCTCCTTCATAGCTCTAACAGTGAATGAGGTTTTGTGTAAAAGTCTATAGGACTCTGTCTAAAATGGCCAGAAGGAAAATGTTATATTTAAACATGTGACCATCAGAAGTCACAATGTAACTTTTCTAGTGGGCTGGTTCCTTCTCATCTCCATGAAGATGTAATTTCATTGCCCGGAATGTTCCAGAGTATGACATTAAATGTATCTGTTTAAGATGGATTTATTTGTGTTTTGGTTTTATTGAGGAAAAAAAAAAAAAACATGCATTCTTACGATAGACCAGGGGTGTGTCAAAAAAATAAAAACTGTGACTAAGGTGCAGGCCAAACTAAATATTTATTGAAACATTTTAACAACATCTGCATGTTTTTCAGAAGGGTTGGATTAAATTTGAGTGAGGCGACAGGTAGCACATGCTAATAAGTGTCAGTAGAAGGGGCCAGCACCAACACATTTGCAAGGCATTCTGGGATTCATAGTATTAGAGGTGCATGTGCAATACTGGCGTGACAGCAAATGGGCCAGCTCTAATACATATTTAATATCATCTCGTGGGCCAAATATATTCATATCGAGGGCCAAATTTGCCCCACGGGCCTGATCCTAACCACTGCTTTCAAAATAGGAAGTGATCATTCGTTTTTACTTTGCTGTTTTGTCTGTAAATCAAGATATTAACATTAATAACAAACAAAACAGGTGCTTTCTTTCTGAGGTTGCTCCCACTTGAATTAGCAACAGGTTTGATTGACAGGGAGATATACAAGTTTAATGCCATACTGTGAAACATTCCGGGTAGCAGCTAATGGCTAAACATATTAATAATACAGTATAATGGGGGGAGTAATTTTAGAATACTAGAAAATGCACAAAATACATTCATTTAAGTGTTACATTATTGATCCTAATTGAAACTAGATTCTCATTTGAGCAGGAATCAACACTAATTCACGAGACTGAAATGAACCTGAGGGATTACACAGATATATGTCCACATGGGAACAGAAAACAAAGTACTGTTTATTCATTGGAATCTGTATTTAGTATCGGGTCTATTCCTTAGCATTGAAATTGAGTTTTTGAGTTTTTCTGTGTAGTTTGCATGTTCTTCCTGTATCTGTATGATGGGGTTTATTTCTGCAGCTTCTTTTCAAGAGGCCTGGATTCTTACCAAGTACTTCATTTAGAGTAGAATCACGTTTACCTCCAGACAGAAGGAAGGAGGAATGAGAGGAAGAAAGAAAGCGAGGTAAGGATGAAGAAAGAAGAGAGGAACGGAGGCTGAAAGTGATAGATGAGAGCAGAGTCAGACATAACCCAAAAGAGAGAGAGTAAAGAAGAGAAGGATGGTGAGGGATAAAGGGAGAGGAAAGAGGAAGGTAAGAGGGGGAGGGAGGGAATAAAGGAGAGAGAGCTGACAGAGGGGTGAAAGAGAAAGCGAGAGGGAGAGAATGAGAGGAGAGAGAAGGATAAAAGAGGAGAAAAGATGGAAAGGAGTGAGGAGAGAGGGAGGAGAGGATGAAAAGAGATGCAAGAAGGGGGAGGTGAGGTAGACGCAAAGAGGATAAAGCAAGAGAGAGAGAAGAGAAAGAAGAGAGTGAGAAATGAAAGGGTGAGGGAGAGAGAGAGAGAGGCATTAAAGAGGAAAAAAGGGAGAAAGGAGTGAGAGAAGAATGAGGAGTGCGAATGGGAGACGAAAGATAGATAAAGAGTGGGGGCAAGTAAAGAGAGAAAGAAAGACACATAAAGAGAGAGAGAGAGGAGAGAGGGGAAGAACAGAGGGATAGAGGAGGAGAAGACAGAAGGCTGAGCTGGTTACATAAGCACAGAGCTCTCCATATAGTGCTCCACAGCTGAGAGCGGTGACGCAACTGAAACGCTGAACGCACAGCAAACACAGAGGACAGATTTAAGAGCAGAGAAAGGGCCAAAGGCTACAGGGCGTGGTGTGAGGAGATGTGTACTTCACTGACAGATGGACAACACAGCCTCCAGATAAACAGGAGAATGACCACGAAACAGTGACGACGCTATAATGCTGTAAGGAAAAGGTAAACTGTTACCATGGAAGAGTATCAAAAACTGAAAAAAAAGACAGCTTAAAGGGCCGATATTACGCTATTTTCTGATCCTTGTGTTTTGTTTCATTCGTACATGTTTAACACACAAATCCTGCATATTTACACTGAGTTATTCTCTCTCAAAAAGAAAACACTTTGTTCCTCCTTGTGATGTCATAATGTGATGATACAGGAAGTGTTCCACTGTGTTTTAAAACTGGCAATCCCTACTGAACTAAAGGTAAAAGGTATAGCTGTTAACTTGTGGAACAGAGAATTTTGAGCTTTGGAGATGTAGACAGACTAATAATGCCTAATAATTACTCAAACATGCGTGAATGAAACAAAACACAACTCCAGGTCTGTTGATGAGGTAACAACATTATAACATCACTTAAAGCTCACAAGAATCAATTTTGTGTAATATAAGACTTTTAAAGAAGACATACTGTGCTTGTGTCTGCTATATAATTATAATCTATGACATCCGTGGATCATTATGTTATAATTAGCTAAAATAAAACGATGAATAATGCATCTAAAACGACTTAAGAAAAAAAACAAGTCCGCTATCTTGTTATCTATCTGAAAACTGCAGTGCCAAGCTGACATTGGTATGAACATCATCATAATAAAGAGTCATGAACTTTTTTTTTTTTTATTTTATTTTTTTTTTTTCAATTGTCCCAAAATGACTCGATAGATTAAGAAAATTAAATTGGAGAACGAAGTAAGTACGTCACAGTGGGCGTATACCAGTGGTGGTGAAAACAAGAGTTGTTCGGCAACTGAAATAAGTAAATAAAAGATTGCTCAAACATGCACGAATCACTCCAAGGAGGCTGATAGTTCTACTGCTGCGGAGTAGATGGGGCAGAAGAAGTTTGGAGATGGAATAAGAGGAAGGAAAGAGAGTGCACTGAAAGCGGTGAGGATTAAAGGGATGAGTGAAGGGGGAGGAGGGGCGTGGTCTGTGGGTATAAGGAGCAATGCAATTGGTCTAAGAGGTATCCACACTTCAAACTCTGGTTAGGCAAGGTGTTTGTAATCAGAAACACCTGGTTATAATCAGGACAGTCCTGTGTGATGTCACCAACTACTGGTAGTGGCAGAGGACACTGAAGGCAGCACAAACTTAGATTCAGCTGTTTTTGACCAGAAACCTGCAAATGTACTTTAGGTAGTTGTAAATAATGCTATTCAAATGTTTATAGTTTAGTAGTGAAAAAAGTGGATTTAGTATTTAGTTCCACTTTAAATGTGTATCTTGACCACTAGATGTCTCCAAAACCACTCTCCACTCTTTTACCCTCCTTATGTTTTAAGATCAGACACAGCTGTATTTACTGAACCTTTTTCAGAGTTCATGAAGCTGTGAGCTGCGTGTGGCGCCGCTGACATCATCAAACAGGGACGGCAGGAGTGGAAGGTCAAAGATCGGCTTATGAGGGGTCAATGTAACATTTGATGTGCTTACATAATACCTGACTCACAGCTCTGACTTGCTGTTGGTGTATGCCTCCTTGGTATATAGTAGTAGTAGTAGTAGTAGTAGTGCATGTGTGGCTCATTGCGACAGGAAGGGCAAAAAAGTTCAAGTGATACATGAATAGCAAATGTAATCCTAGATATAGTAACAATAGTAGTAGTAGTAGGAATCGCAATAATGGCATTAGTAGTAGTTGTTGTGGTAGTAGTAGTAACAGTAGCAGCACAAAAAACAACTTAATGTAAGTTACCCAGTATCAGAGGCTTAAAGGTGCATTTTGTAACTTTTCTGGTGGGGGAAATGGGTGTTATTGCTTTGACTGAGTGAGTTTTTTACAGCATAGTATCTAACTTATTTACTCATTATTGATCATGATCATTATTGTTCAAAATACCCAGAAAAATACGCTTTTGACCAGAGACCACTCTCCACAGATCTGACTTGTAACTTGACCTGATGGCAACGGGGCATCAGTTGCTTGTCTCCCAGGAGATACGTTTAATGCCATATGGTGAAACATTCCAGGTAAAGCCTTAGCATAGTCATGGAAGGTATCTTTTTTAGGAGCAGCAGCAGTAGTAGTAGTAGTAATAGAAGCAGTCAAAGCAATAATAGCAGTATGAATTGAAGTACAGTTGCAGTAGTTGCCGTTACTGCATTAGAGGTAGGCCTAGTTAACTCGGCACAGTTTAAATGATGTTGTCTGGACACAGTTTTTGCAGTGTCTTGAGCCAAGTTTTGTAGTGCATTCCTGCGAGCGTTTGGGAAGAGTCCAGAACAGGAATAACCCACATTCCTCAAAGTCCTGGATTTATGAGGAGAGTTGTCGAGATTTCCACAACTCTTAAACTCAAACTACTGCAGCTGAGGATTATGTAAGACCTGGGAGAATCCACAACCTTCTTAACGTGGGAGGGAGAGGTTTCTGATGATTCTATGGCACAACAGATACGAGAATTACAGGCGCACTATGTAACTTTTTTCTTAGGAAGTGTACCACCTGCTTGTCTCCATGGAGAAGTTACGTTACATCCCTAAAATGTCACACACTTTGGTATTAAACTTATCTACAGGTCTTACAGTTCAAATTTGTGTGATTATCTCATTAATTAAAACACATTTACTTCAATTTAAAAGTGCCATATATACTGAACAATTGTGTTTCTCCATGGACACAAGTAGGTGACTCCATCAGGCCCAGTTACAGGTCAGATCTGTGGAGATGCAAACCCACTCACAATAAGAATATATTTTTTTCCCCCACCAGAAAAGTTACATAATGCACCGTTAAATGTCTCATAATTGGTCTGTCATGATCTGGTCTCCCTGTTGATGGAAACCACAAATAATGCAGAGCAGAATGCATTATGGTTTATTCATGTCATCTGTGTTTTTTTCTCTCTCTCTCTTCCTCCCTCTTTCTCTGTTCTCTCTCTCCAGAAACAAAAGTGGCATACTCTTGAGGTCCCTCTCTTTCCTCTATGCCTCCGTAGCTCCAGGCCTATATTGCATACTCTTGCAGGTTTCTTTGTCCCCCCTTCTCTCTTTCTTTCCTTCTCTCTCCTTGTCTCCTCAATCCCTCCTCTCTCCCTTTTTCTTTCCCTCTCCTCTCTCTCCCTCATTCTGGGCTCATAGTGCATGCTCTTGCAGCTCCACCTGATTCTGAAGGACACACACGGCCATATTTGGACCGTTTCCACAGCGACGCAAGCCATTACTCACCAGACCCCCTCCCTCTCTCCTCTCTCCAGTCTCCTCCTCTTTGCTTCTCTTCTTCTCTTTCTATCCCTCCTTTCTCCTCTGTTTCTCCCTCTCTTTCTCTCTCACTCCCAGCCCATCCTTCCCTGGCAGTCTCACCCTTTCCATCTCTTCCTCTCTTCTCCACATTTCTCCCTCCCTCTTTTTCTATCCCTCTATTTTCTTCCCTTACTTTTTCCTGTTATCCCCCAGTCCATCCCTCCTTGACCCTCTTCTCTCTTTTTCCCTCTCTCTTCCTCTCTCCACTGCTCTCTGTCTATCTATCCCTCTATTTTCCTCCTTCTCTCTCTCTTTGCCCTTCTCTGTCTCCCTCTTGCTTTCTATCCCTCTTCTCCTCTCTCCTACCATTCTCTCTCCTCCCTCCTTCTCTCCCAGCCCATCCCCTCTCTGACCCTCTTCCTCCCCTTTTTTTTTATCCCTCCTCCTTTCCTTTACCCTTCTCTCTCCTCCTCCTCTCTTCCCTCTCTCCTGAGCAGCTGGCCTATCTTTAGACCCTGCAAACATGTTCTCTCCTTCGTTCCTCTACATCTGTGACGTCTTGTGTTATTGTGCACACTGTCAGCAAACATGTAAAAGACACTGTACTATTATAATAATGCTAGTCGCGGGTTAGAACTGTTTAAGTCCTGTCCTAGTCCTGATTTAGTTCCTGGTGTAGTCCTGGTGCAGTCCTGGTTTGGTCCAGGGTTAGTCCTGCGTTAGTCCTGGCCTAGCCCTGGTTTGGTGTCACTCAATCACATGAGCTCATCAACGTATATATATCCCTGTGTGTCAGATGCCATCCTATCCTCCTGTATCCTTGTGTGTCGGATGCCCTCCATAATCCTCCCTGTCAGATACCCTCCCACCCTCCTGTATCCCTGTGTGTCAAATGTCCTCAAACCCTCCTGTACCTATATCCCTGTGTGCCAGATGCCTTCCCATAATCCTATATTCCTGTAGTGTCAGATGCCCTGCCATTTTCCTGTATCCCATGTGTCAGATGCCCTCCCATCCTCCTATACTCCTGTAATGTTAGACTTAGATGGGGGCAGGTCAAATGCGTCCAGTTAATCTGCAGATGTTGTGGTGTGTCAGATGCCCTCCCAGATGTTGTGATGCGGTTGGATAAACACAGTTGGAGAATGGACTCTTCATTGATTGCACTTTTTATGCATTTTGAGAATTTTTTGAATATTCTAGCATTTAAAACCCAATAAAATATGTTGCCATGTTTTTGTTATTGTTAAAAAACAAACTGGACATTACCAGGGATTACTCATGTTGTTTACAAATCGATGAGTAGGCTGGAGCAGCGAGAGAGAGCGAGAGGAGAGGGACTTGCACGGCTCAGGTTTATAAATAGCTCTAACAGTTCTGTGTGCGTGTGAGAGAGCGAGAGCATGTGAAAAGTGCATGTGAACGTGTGCACGCTAACAGCAGGGGGCAGGGCTGTTCAGTGAAGATGGATGGAAAAACTGTATAGGATGTCTCTCCTTTTTCTCTCCTTTTACCCTCTCTTCCTCTCTTTTTCTGTATTTCTCTCTCCTCCCTCCTCTTTCTCCTGTCCCCTCTTTTTCTCCACCTCTCCTATCCTCGTCTTGATCCCTCTCTGTCCTCTCCGTCTTTCTCCACCCCACCAAACTCACATCCTCTCTCTTTCCCCCTTTTTCTTTTGCTCTCTCCTTTCCCTCTCTCGCTCTTCATCTTCCTCTCTTTTCTGTCCTTCTTCTATCTTCTTTTCTTTACATTTGTCCTCTCTCCCTCCGTCCCTCCCTCTCATCCACCCTTCTCTCTTCCCTTTTTCTCCTCCCTCCTCTCTTTCTCTGTCCTATCTCCCCTCTGTCCTCCTCTCCCACTTTCTCTTCACCCTCCTCCCCCTGTTTCCCTTAATCCCTGCCATCTCTCTGCCCTCTCCCTCTTTCTCTCCATCCCTTTATCCCTCCTCTCTCCCATACATTCTCTCTTCTATTCTCCCTCTCCATCAGTCTCTTTTCTATCTTCCTCTTTCTTCCTCTATCTTTCTCTCCCCATCTCCCCCTCTGATTCTCCCTCTCTCTTTGCCTTAAGCTCTCCCTCTCTCCATCCTCTTTCTCCTTCCCCCTCCCTCTCCCATCACATTACTGTACACCTGCTGTGTTGCCGTTAGCTCGTCTGTGTTAGCATGTTAGCGTTCGCTCTGGAGGATGACTGCGCTGAATCAGCCTGAAGTACAGAGTGTTCTGTTCAGAGCTGCACAGGGAGACTCCAGTTCGTTCCATCATTTACTACAATATGTTTATTTTCAGATAATCATTATATAAATAGTAAATAGTATTTTTATAAGACATCTCTAATCATTTCTATTAGTGACAAGATCCATTCTCCTGCTGTATTTATCCAACCAGGGCATCTGACACATCTGCAGATTGACCTGCCTCAATCTCAGTTTAAAACTACAGAGATATAGGAGGATGGGAGGGCGTCTGACACACAGATACAGGATGGGAGGACATCTGAGACACAGGGATACAGGTGAATGGGGAGGGCATCTGACACACAGGAATGAAGAAGGATGGGAGGGCATCTGACCCACAGGGATAGAAGAGGATACTGATAATCTGATGTTTCATGATATGGAGGGATACAATAACAATGGTAGAGACAGATTGACCCTCTAACCAAAAAGTTGCTGATTGAATCCCCATTGTGCTCATAGTAGGGCTGCAAAATCTTAAATCCTGTGTAATCCCTCAGTGGTCCAGGTAGGTTCCATAGTGGTCCATGGGTGTAGGTTTATTTCTGTCCTGTGCGACCATGGCCTTTTTTTTTTTAGCATCAATACTTGCTCAATTCAGTATCTAGTTTTGATACTAGTTTTAGTATTGAGTCGTATCCTTTTTTCAGAACTTTTGACAATCCTATGTCCTTCCCCTATGTCCTCTGTGTAACATGTGTAGACCTTCTCTCTTGTGCTCCATGTGGTCAGACTGGTGCAGTGCGGTCTGATTCTGCTGCAGGACCAAGGGACACGCCTCAGTCTGTACACTGACTTTACATGGACTATGTGATCATGTGTGATATAATGAGGACTTAAAAGGCCCATATTACGCTATGCTATAATGTTGTTTCATCATCAAAAACATACCTGGAGTTGGAGTTTTGTTTTAGTCACACATTTAACACATAAGCCCTATATATTTAGGCTGAGTTCTTGACTCAAACAGAAAACACTCCTTGGTAATACAGGAGTGCTCCACTGTGTGTTTTAAACTCCATACACCTTCATTAGAATCAGTTAGATAATTTCAGCCCTGGAATTGCCAGTCTCTACTGAACTAAGGGTAAAAGGTAGATGTTAACCTGAAAACGACCACTTCATGACATCACAAGGTGGAATAGAACACTAGTTTGAGCTTTGGAAATGCAGACAGACAAATAATAAAGGATAACTGAAACATGCATGAATGAAACAAAACACAACTCCAGGTATATTTTTGAAAAGGTAATAATCAATCATGGCTGCCAAGGGTCAAATCTGTATAATATAGGACCTAAAAACAGTGGTGGAAGGAGTACTGAAAGTTGGTATATGACTAAAAATAGCAAAATTTGTATAAAAAAGTATACAGTACAAATGAAAAATACTACTGAAAAGTATTTGTTACTTTTAGGCAGTTTTAGTGCCATTTAGTCTTTCAGTCTTTTATACCAAACTTGATCAAACAGTTTAACATCCTTCTTGGTCTGATCAAAAGTAGTAACTGGTCCACTATTGCTCCATATTAGTAACATGAAAGCTTTCCAATAAACATCAAATATTATGTTGAAATGATCCCTCACAACAATGATATACACAATACAAATGAACACCTATAGCCACAGTCCACACCCATGTCTGACCTGGGCAGTGCCTGGAGGACTGAAGAGAGAGAGGAGTTTACCCAGAGTTCAATTCAAGATCATTTATATTATACATACTTGGCAGCATACTGTTGGTTTTTGACACTTTTAGGCCACAAAAGCTGGTAATTCACCCTAAAATGGTACAAAGCAGACTAAGAACAGTGCCTCATAACACAAGGACATCCATCGACACAATGTTGTGCTTATTTAGGTCCGAGCCCCGACTGCAGGGCCAAATGGTTTGGCTGTTGTCAGATGTTATCATCACTTCAATCACATCGTCTACTCTCAGCGCTGTTAACGTCAATGACAAGTGTCAAGATGAAGAGCTCATCTTCATCCTCCATGTCGCACTTAGTGTCAAGCAGTAAACAAGCTGTTTAAAGTAGCCAAGTTATCCAACTAAAATGAATGGAAGTCAACGGTTGACCCTAACAAGTCAGTGAATGATGAGGGTGTTAGCCTGAGCCCCAACCTTAGCCTTTTTAGCCTGACTAGGGGTAAAGGTTTTGCAACAATGTTTTGTTCGACATTACCTACGTATTGTTTTTACTAAAAAAAACAAAAAACATTTTATTGATTTGTCAACAATGTGTGTGGACAGTCCTGGGTGAAGCCATCGCTGACAACTGTCAAGATGAAGCGCTCATCTCTGTCCTAGCAGTCGCACCCAGCATCTAGCAATAACCAAGTAAACTAACTCAAAATGAATGAAAGTCAATGGGCGAAACTGACAAGATGGTAAATGATGAGCTTGTTGAACCCACAGTGATGTGGAGAAAAGAGCTTTCAAAAAACATATTGACAGTGGCAATGTACCAAGGGCACATTTATGAATCGAACACAAAATTAAATGAAGTCATGCGTGTCCTGTGCACACAAATAAGTAGTGCACAAATCAAACATTATAATGATATATGACCTTCACGAGGACGATGACGCTGAAGCACTCGTCAGTGACCAATGACGTAGGAATAAGCAAGTGTTTTATGAAACCCAATAGGGTGCCCTATAAGGGCACCCTATTGGGGGGCTTATTATTAGTTACAGAGTGTAGAGCCCAACAGGGTGTAGGGCAGACTGGTTACACAACAATGTATGCGGACATTTCTGGACAACACCATCATTGACAGCTGTCAAGACGAAGTGTTCATCTTTGCCCTCCAGGTCACACCCAGCATCAACATAGTTGGCAGCACAGTTTTTGACACCGTTACCCGGGGCTTGGACTACATGCAGTGCAGCTCCGGTTCAGGTGGAGGTCAGACCGCACACTGTGCAGTCCAGTGGTGCAGGCGGAGGTCAGACTGCACACCATGCAGTCCAGTGGTGCAGGCGGAGGTCAGACTGCACACCATGCAGTCCAGTGGTGCAGGCGGAGGTGCCGCAGTGCTCTGGATTCTTTCTGTTGGGACTGGGAGTCTATTCTGGCTGGAGACCGAAGCCGACCGTAGCCTTTTCCCTTATTAAATGTTGAGTTATGGCATGCTTCAAAGGCGGTGACCGCAACAGAACAGCAGAGCTCCACAACTAAACTGCTCGCACACAGGAGTCACAGCTGAACCGGGTGCAGTCTGTGCAAGGCATACACCACAAAATCTGCTAATTAACCTACTTTGCACTATAAAGTTTAACATGGAAAGAATCCTCCTAAAACTCCAGATATTTTCCCTTCACTGTTGGTCTGTGAATCGTGAGTCAGAGTCACAGGACGATCATGCAGAGGTGACTGCACAACAACAACATTCAACGTGTGCACTGCAAAAAATAACATGCACAGGAGGTACAACAAATAGGACATTAGAAATTTGATATTCATGTGGCCAAATCTCTGCATAAATGTCCAATCTCATCTGATTTCTTAGCTAAGCAGAGTTGAGTAGCATTCATACCTGCTTGGCATGAAACTGGTGTGTGAGTGTTGGTGGTGGTTGGATGGGCTAATAGTGCATATTGGCAGCCTTACTTCTGTCAATCTGTCCCAGGGCAGCTGTGACAATAGTAGTTTAGCACCACCACGTGTAGAGTGAATGAATAAAGCACACAAATATGTAAATGTGTAAAATTACTTGGAAAACCATTACTCTATGCTTACATACTCCAACAGTAAGACACATTGTTCACTGTTGTACCTCCACATCACCTGCGCTTCAGACACAGGAAATTAAACCAGCTCAGATATTAAAGGTTATGTTTAAGTCCCTGTGTTTCCTCAATCCTTCAGACTGAATCACTGTTAAATACAAATCAACAAGGTATATATGTTTACATAACGAATAACCTGTATTTGGTTTTGAGAAATAGTTGAAGTCATTTTTTTTTAATAGATTCATGAAATGTTGACATGGTAGTTTATGCTTTGGTCACGGATTTTTCCAAATATTAGAGACTCCAAGTCACTGTAAGAGAGACCAAAAGGCTTGCCTTCGTTTCGTTTTTGACGAATATAACATTTTCAGACCAACATTACTACTACTAGTCCTCATTAAAGAGCAAAAGAACAAAAGTTTCAATAAATAAATAGGTAAAAACAAAAAAATATATAAAAGGCACAGAGGATCACACACACCCTGCACTGACTCAGTATGTAGAACAAACTCATGTGTAGAATAAAAGTAGGATTCTCTTATGCCAAAGTCCACAAAGTGCAGTTGTAAATTGCATCAGCTGAACGCATTGGCCTTCAAGGTCATGTCTGCTCCATATCTCTGGTTCAAAACTTCCTCAATAACACGCGCAAAGTCATGTGACCTCACTAAGAGCCAGTCACACGCTGCAATACTGGCACGTGTCCGCACTGATAAAACTGGAATGCATGATATGGATTTATTTTGAATGCGCTTTGTTTTTCATTGCTAGAAATAGGATAATATGTAACAGGACTGCAGGCGGACTTGAACAAACAAGATATTAAAGGAGCTTTATCCATGTAAATGACCTAGTACAGATATATTGTAAAAATAATTCTTATGGTCAACATGAGACCCATGTGTACTGTTTGCATCTAATTACAAAGCATTTTTACTGTCCACATATCAGGAAGTAAGGATGGTGCGCTGTTAGCATGCTAGTTGTTGTTAGCTTGCTAATTTGTTGTTAGCATTATTGTGACGGCAAAACTCCTTTCTGGTCCTTTGCCGCCTGCTGAGGCCCTTGGTCAACTATAACTTGGTTTAAATGAAAAGATGACAAAAATGATGTTATTCTCTGATACCAAAAACCTTGAAAATTTGCCTGATATCACTACTTTACAAGGTTTCACTATTGAGTGGTTTACAAACTACAAAGATCTGTTTTTTGTTTTAACAGATGGTGGTGAAAAAAAAAGGAAATTAAATTAGGTTTTTATTTTTTAATCAAAGGAAGCTTGTGTCTGCTACCTTTATGCTGATATTAGACTGTGGAGATGTTTTATACTTGCCTTCTTCTGTCTTCTCAGGCCATATATTCTTTTGACACTGTGTACCTTTAATTTAAAACATACACGCCTTTACACTCCCTTCAAGTGAGTCCTGAGTACAAAGTTAAAAACATAACACATTCACAGTGAATAAAATGTGTAATAAAATGTACATTTACATATCTGTTGAACCTGTGGTTGGCTTATGAGTGTTCCATAAATGAGGCGCATAGAATAGAAAGCCAGTTTTCCCTTGCTCTGTGTATGGAATGAACTTCAACCTGAATTAAAGACTTAATGATCTGGTCTGGCTAAAGATGTTGTAAATGTTATAGTTGTTTTATATATGAGCATCTACTTTTACAGGTTTTAATTATTTTATTGAACGTAATCATGTACATTTAAGGTTGATGATTGTGAATTATACTGCATCTTAGCCAGGACACTCTCAATGAGGTTCTCTTGGTTAAATAAAGGTTAAATAAATAAACAATACATAAAAACATTTATAAACTCATTGTGGTTTAAGAATTAGGATGCCACTGTGCTAGGATAGTTAGAAATAACTTCGGACCACTGTTTGGACCATACCTGTGTCTGGATGGGTTTCCTCTGAGTTCTCTGGTTTCTATATCAACTCAAAACACAATAAGACAAATCCTCCAACTAAGGTGGTCCTGACCAAGAATAGCTCAAAATATGGAGATGGTCCTTGGTACTGCTCCAGTCTTATTGAAGAACAGGTCAAATGCAGTAGACATATTTCCGTGTGAGTGCAATAAAGTTTACATCAGAGGTACACTAGATATTTTTTCTCGCCCTCTACCCGGTCGTCTCCATGGAGATGTTATCAGTTTGACTGGAATGTTCCACAGTATAGCATTAAACTTGTATTAAACCATGAAGACAAGGAAGTGACCTGAGCTAACTTACAGGTCAGATCTTTTGAGAGGCGATATATATTATACTGTCCAGCCAAAGCAATGAAATCTCCATGGATACAAGCAGGTGGAAGACCTCACCAGAAAAGTTACATTCTATGGGGTATTAACTACCAACAAGTAACATATTTAAATCATATTAACTTTTTATAATTTGGAAAATGCTATATTCAATTTTGCATGATACCCCCTCTTTAAATTCTTCTAAAAAACGATTTTGACAAATGTGCAAAGTTCATATTTGCTGTTCTTGTTTGAGCTCGCAAAGTGCACTATATCTAATCTGAGTGTGAATGTGACTCAGGACATGTACTGCAGTTTTATCAGGGTTAGCTTATTAGCATCAGCGCCGGTACTGCACAGGGCGAGCTGTGCTAGTGTTAGCTTTGTGTACCGAGGCAAAACAAACATGTAGCCAACCAATAGCATTTAGCCTCAACAGGAAGTCAAAACTGCAGATAGAGCGATTTTAAGTAGGGTAGCGGTGATTGAGTGCACTGTGTGAGATAAAATGTTTTGAATTCCAAATGTTTATCGAGATGCCAGGATAACCACAGGGAGGACATGACACTCCACTCAGAGACATGAGGAGTCTAACCCCACAACCTCCTTACTGAGAGCACGAGACAGGATAACCACTCTGCCACAGTAAGACAGGGAGGACATGAGAGAGATGAGGAGGAGTCGAACCCCACAACCTCCTTACTGAGAGGACGAGACAGGATAACCACTCTGCCACAGTGAGACAGGGAGGACATGTGCGCTCCATTAAGAGACATCAGAAGTCTAACCCACAAACTCCTCGCTGACACCATTCACTAATAAATTTGCCCTCTCCTCTCCAGCCCTTGTCGTGTGGTTCAGTCTCATTAAAAATGGAGTGACCCACTTTCGCTTTGCTCAGAGGCACAAAGGCTCTTTCTGTTCCTGAGTCCAGTTTCACATCAAATATTCAACACTTCTTATCAAGATACAATCCAATCCTTTTAATAAGTTGTCGAATGGCAAAATACCGTCTGGGAAGTAAAGCAATTTGTAATCTATAATTCATACAGATTGATGATTTAATTTAATGGCCTGAAATAAATGTATAATGTCATACCTCAAAACATTATACTTGCTAATCTCTTTCTCTCTAGTTTTCTGGTTCTCATCTGGTCTCATGTTGAACTAAATAGAAGATTGTGGAGGTTGTGGGTTAGACTCCTGGTGTCTAACCCGTCTCCTTCTCAGTTAAGGAGGTTATGGGTTAGACTCCTCATCTCCATATCTTGCTAATAGTTTGTTACTGCAATTTTATGCCGTAGGAACTTAAAATGGCTCCTTATATAAACATGAAACTTACAAGATTAACAGTGCATTTGCATATAAAAGGATGAGTGAATGATTTGAATACTAAGTGTGAGTATTACCCTTGTGCTCTCAGCCTGAACACTAGTCTTTTGTTTGTGTGGGAACTTGCTTCATTAAAAATCCACACGACGCTCTGCTTTGGCCTGGATCCAAATGCGTCTCAAACTGGGGGTCACGGACAACACGAAGGACAGAGATGGACGAGCTAAAAAGAAGGAATAAGTTAAAGAACGCTACATAGCTTTACTTGGTGCTCGTCTCCATAGAGATATTATATCTTCACCTGGAATGTTCTGTAGTGCTACATTAAACTGATCCATCTTGTATTTACTTATATATTTAGTTGGCTAAAAAATACATTGAAAAACATGCATTCTTATCATGAGTGGTGTTGCCTCTCCATAGACCTGGTCTGACTTAGCCTGGTTGTGTCACCTGCTCATTTGGAAAGAGACAAGCTCAATGCCATACTGTGGAACATTTCAATGGACACAAGCAGGTGACAGATCAGAAAAGTTACATAGTACACCTCTAAAATTGGCTAATATTACTGACCTTACAATGTGATTACTTCAGAAAAATATACCTGGAATTGTGTTTGCATTTATTTAAGCAGGTTTGAGTCTCCAGAAAAGCCCCTCTGTGTTTTTAAAGTCTATTCTCATGGCCAGATCTCCTTGTCAATGCCCGATCTCGTCTGACCTCAGAAGCTAAGCAGAGTTAGGCCTGGTTAGTACTTGGATGGGCGACCGCTGGGAAAACCGGGTGCCACAGTGGGGCAGCAGTAGCTAATGCAAATTGGTGTTCTGCCCTTAGTCAAGGCACTTCACCCACATTAGTGTTAGTGTTGGTGATGATTGGAGGGGCCAGTGGCGCATATGGCAGCCTCGCTTCTGTCAGTCTGTCCCAGAGCAGCTGTGGCTACAATCTTAACTTGCCACCACCAACTGTGGAGTGAATGTATAATGCATTGAATTGTAAAATGACTTTAACCTACTGGAAAAGCATTATGTAAGAGTAATGCATTATTTATTATTACCATACTATTATTAAATCAAAAGGGTTTTATGTATTGTATTGTATTGTGATTATACTTTTCCATTTCCACATAAAAAGTTGATGAATAAACCATGAAGATAATATTTTGAAATGGGTGAGAAGCAAACAGTCTTCCAGTATTCAGAAAGTTAGGCCTAATAAATTGAGAAAATATATATTAAGTTCTAAAGTCATTTTACCTTTAATTTAGATCATAGATGTAAGTTTTGAAATACATGAATGGGGACCAAGGATACAGGAAGCAGCCACATTGGAGTTTTATACAGACTGAAGGAAGCCTGGACCAGAGCAATGGGACCAAACAGGAACCGCGCCAAGAAAAGACAGAACTAAAGAACATAATTAAACAGGAGTGAAATCTGCATTCACCAAAGAGAGAGGGAGAGAGCAGGGTTTGTGAATGAGCTTGTGGAGGAGGTGGCCATTGATAAAACACTCACACCAGTCTGAATTCAACCAGAGACATTACATAAGACTGGTAACTGCACAAAAAAGTCTATTTAAGAGTTTGAAATATAAGTTTTGGATACTTCAGACTTTACAACTAACCAGTTATTTATTAAAGTTTAAAGCAACACTATGTAACTTTCTGGAGGGCCAGCCACCTGCTTTGCCTAGAATGCTTCACAGTTTGGCATCTAACTTCTTTACTACCATGGAGAAAAGCAGATGATGCCACAAGGTCAAGTTACAGGTCGGATCTGCGGAGAGGCGCGTCCACTTACAAGAAGAGTACATGTTTTTAAAGGTATGCCCATTCTTGACACAAGATGTTTCAAAACTTCAGAAGATTCCAGGCAAAGCAATAACATCTCCATAGAGACAAGCAGGTGGGGTCCGCTACACCAGAAATGTTACATAGTGCACCTTTAACAGTGATTCCAGTGTAATGCATTTAAAGTATAATTTTCTCATTCTAGTGCCATGTTTAATACTCGGTTGGTATGGTATTTTTGAAATGAAAAAGTATTTTGAGAGAATTGTTTTTGTAAGACAAGTAACTAAACAACACAATAAATTGAAAAACAAAAACCTAATGACTGCAGGCCACTCTTTAGTCTGAAAAAGGTGAAAAAAACTGATTCTGTGAATGGGTTTTGAGGAGGAGGTCATTGATAAAACACTCGCACTACATCTGTATTTGAATTCAGGACTAGTGCAATTTACATAACAGTATTTCTTGTAATTGAGAGCTCATACTTTGAAAAGCTCAAACAAATGGTAAAATAAATCTTATAAATATGACCTGACCATTTTTAAGTACCCTGCAGAAAGCAGGACCAGGACCACTAAAATGATCAAGGTGTAGACAAGTTATTGTTTTTTGATTTATTTTTAGTTCTTAGCTTTTATTTTCCTATAACTAAACGCCATGTATTGTCTGGGATCCACAATACACACTTGAAAATGTGAGTCTGGTCACTAGTGAATCAGATGGCTATGATTGACAGGTGGATAAGCCAATCAGTAACATGTATGGAAACAAGATGAAACAAGAAAGGAAAAAAATATATGACTGGGGACTAAAAACATGGCAGATTTCTGCAGAAACAATGAGGGAAGTACTAAACTCTGCTAATCTGAGGTGAGAAAATGTTATTTTGTTCAAAATGATGGATGACCACTGAGCTACTTCATTTCAAATGTGTCACTGAAAAAACAAATCTGATTGGAGAATCGTGTTTGGTTGGACTTGAGACTTGATGGAGGGAGTGCAGACCAGACTGACAGCCATCTATATAAAAAATACAGAGACATGGGTCTAGATTTGCCACACAACACCATATATAAACAATCTGTAATAGAAACATGTGTAATAGTTGTATAAACATAGCAAAAATCTGAATAAAAATATATATGGTAGATTAAAGTGCATATAAGATTTTGCCATTAAGCCACTTTGCAATGAAATTCACAAGGCTAAAACTAAATGAAATGAAAAAAGATAATGCTATAGATTAATCCAGCCTTATTATAATTCAGTGAAGGTCTAGATTTGACAGGTTTATTGTGTGTCTTTATTGCCTACCCCAGCCTATAAGGGGCATTAATCCTGGTAAAATGTTGTAACTGTTCTTGGCAACATTGGCCATTATGGGTCTCTGGTTGGTTCTTAATCCTCTCACCTACTCTGCTACTGTTTTTAGTCCATGGATTAAAAGGTTAAACTCACACCAATACTTCCTCTAGGGGCACTGCTGTATCCCACAACCAAGGTTGAGATGTGTTGTATAAAGACTGCTATTTGATTGAATTGAGAATGTCTGATATTCTCTAGTGTAGTCTTGGTTTGGTCCTGTTCTAGTCCTGGAGAATCTGCAGTTTTGATCCCGGAACATCTGCAGATTAATGGGTTTCAGCTTCCTGTTTATAGGTGCCATTTTGAGGACTTTTCCCCATTCAAAACACAGAATATTTTGTTTTGAAAGTTGCAAAGGTGCTAATCTTACATCACACTGAAATGGGTAGACATTTGGACTTCACCTACTACAGAGAGTGTACATCTGACACACAGGATTATAAAAAAAAATTGGAGGACAGCCGATACGCAGCACAACTAGATGACTATCAGCATTTGAGATACCTGTACAGTCTTTGGTCCAGTCTCTGGACTGAGCACAGACTGGGTCAGATTAGGATTGGGAGGCTCAGAGTTGCTATTCCAGGTCTCTCAGATTAAACCTCTCACTGCAGAGCGCCCTTTAACCGTTCTCTTAAAGCACTGCACCTTTATATGAGCAGGAGTGTGGTAATGACACAACAATCTGGACCACAAATATTTCTAAAAACCTGAATTGTTTTTAAGTCGCACTTTGTAACTTTTTTGTTGTCCCCATGCAGATGTTATTGCTTTGCCCAAAATATTACATGGTATAGCATGCATATAGCAACGTATCTATTTCAATGTAAACAAGCAATTCAAGCAACCATGCAAAGTTACAAATCAAATTTGCAGGGATTTTTTGTATATAAACCTGTTACTGAATAAATGCAAGATTGATGGCTTTAATCCCATACTGTGGAACATTCCAAGCAAAGCAATAAAATCTCCATGTATACAAGCAAATGACAGAACCTCTATCAGGAAAGTTAAATAGTGCACTGTACCACATGCACTGTTAACATTATTTAGGGAATCTGTAAACATTTAAAGAGCTCATCTTAAAATTTGGCTCCATGTTATAATGTTTCCTCATCAAAAACAGACCTGGAGCTGTGTTTAGTTTCATTCACACTCATTTAACACTCCAATCCTACATATTTAGGCTGAGTTCTTCTCTCAAACAGAAAACTCCCACTCCACTGTGTTTTTAAAGTCCATATGAGAATCATTTGGAGGATTATAGTCCTTGAATTGCCCTTGAATCGTCTGTCTCTACTGAATAAAAGTTAACTGTTATCTTAAACACTACCAGTTGATGACATCACAAGGTGAACCAGAGCATTTTGTGCTCTGGAGGTGTAGATGGACAAATAAAGTAATGTTACTCAAACATGGTTGAATGAAACAAAATAACTCCAGGTGTTTTTGATGAGGTAGCAACAATTTTGTCAATTTTGCGCAATCTAGGACCTTTAAGTTTTTAATCCTACCAATCGCCTGCCTCCTTAACAAACAGTAGACTTTTATGAATGGTCTGTCAGTGGATGTGGTCTACAACTTCACTGGGATTATGGACTGTCCCTGGTCTAACCCGAGTTACTACAGGTCCTGGTTTTACTTTGGTTTTCACACCATCACTTTCCTCGGACACAGAAGATATTTATATTCCTGCCCCACGCTAAGAACAGGATTAGAACGTAAAAATACGCTAAAGAGATTAAACTGTGCTAACCTGAAAATGAGCGGCTAAATACAGCAGGCTTTACAACCAGAAAACCACTGCTCCAAGAAATCTGGCCCTCTTCTCTGCATCCTCTCTTCCAACTGACCCTGTCCTCTGCTCCATCTGACCTCTCTTCTGCATCCTCTGCTCTCACATCAACTATCTTCATGTTGACTTGTTCCATACCATTGTAATATGTAGGTTTTGGGTTCTAAAGAATAAAAATAACTTCTAAATCATATTTACACAGATGTAATGTACACAATCAAAACACAAATGTGCAATTTAGAAAATAAAATATCTTTAATATTGCAAATATCAAAAAAACTTGCGTATCCATGAACAAATGATGTTCAAAAGGCACTGCACCTTATTTTTAGTCTTTAAAACAAAGTAGTTCTTTTTTCATGTTTTATCAGTTTGCAGCAGTACAAACTCATTAAAAGCATAATTCTTCACCGCAATTATTCACAATGAATGCAGACGCACCATAGTGAAGTCATTTGCAGTCACACCACTGCCAACACCACCTAGCATGCTAAGAGCGCACTGGCGTTACTTCCTGATATAATTATAACGCTATAATAAGATGCTGACGGTACATAGCAGTCTCATTTTGGCCCCAAGAGCTGCTATTAAATATATGTACTGGGTAAAAACAAATTTTACTTTGTAAGATGAAAAATCAGGTATAGCCCCTTTTAAGAAACAGATTTGAACACTGAAAATCCTAACGCAAACAATTCAGTATTTGCCTTGTCTTCCCATTTTCATTTATTCAAGTACAACACAAAATGTTTAAACTAAAAAAAAAAATACTCAAAAAATGTCCTCTCAAGTCCTTGGTTTAGTGGCAAATGTGAGAAACCCAGTGTGTCCCGGTATCTCTCTGGGCACTGTGGTCGTTTTGATTGTCACTGCACCTGGACTAGACTGGTTCTGATTCTGGGTTTGATTCTGGTCTTGGTTCTGATCCTGGTTTAGATCCGAGTTGGGTCCAAAGTCCGGGACTGGTAGAGACACAGTGCGGACATCGTGGACTTGAAGGAGGATCTCAATGGTACAAAGCTCTGAAAACCCATGGTCTGTGAAGGCAGCACACGTCCTCTGCACCTGCTCGATACAAGGGAGAAGGAGCAGACCCGCCCACCTGGAGAGAGAGGGAGAGAAGGGGGAAGAAGAGGAGAGGTGGGGAGGAGAAGGAAAGCGAGGGGGGGGGGGAGAGGAGGGAGAAAGACGGGAGAGAGAGGGTTAGGGCAAAATCTGGTCTTTTTCATAACAAGTGCAAACACAGATTAAAGTCTCAAAACTTTTAACTGTATTGTGATTTCAGTAGTAAACCTACAATAATGAATAGGTTCTGTTCAAGGAGAGAAGGGGCCTATGTAACTCTATGGGAGAGTCACAGTTTTTGAAAAAAAATCTCCAAATTTACAATCCACAAATGTTCCTTCTCATTATCTGTTTAGCTCCACAAACTTGTCGTATTAAATCTTATGTTTTAGAGTCTGACAACAATCACGGATCACAATTTGGGATTGAATAATGGAACCACTTTCTGAAGCTAAAATAATTTCACTTTTGTTTATTTATACCGACAGACGACATTGAACTTATTTTTGAGCAATTCAGTTTCTTGATGTAATCTGAAACACATTTTTTGACACATAATTTTCACAACCTGCTGCAGTTGAAAGGTGCATTTATGTCACTAACACAGTTCCACCCCCTCCACTGCATATTCCAGAGTCATTTCGCACCTTTAGTCAACACTCAAGTCATAAACATTACTCTGTCTCTTAGGAACCCACACAAGCCAATGGGGTGTGTCTGAATACTTAAACGCGTTACAGAGTTCAGTTGGGTTTTCCTGCTGACTAATGACTGTTCTTCCTGTTAGCATGAAGATGTCGCCAACAGAGGCCATGAGGCAGATTAGCTTCGGACTCGGGCCAAAATATTATAAGAATTACAACATTACAACATGGAAAAGAGTGAATACTGCAGAGGGAGAGAGAGAGAGAGGGGGATTTGGCGAGGGTGGAAAATTGATTTTGATTTGTTTGGCATGTTAAAAAAAAAGGACCTAGTTAGAGGTTTTAACTAAAGCTGCACAATTAATCGATATTGCAATTAGAATGGACACAATTAGCAAGGCTGCAGTTATTGAAGTGAAATATCCCATAATATCCCATCCCAAATATAGCACATCCTATCTTATTGTAGTTTAGATCTGTACAAATATGTTCTGAAATGGGACTTTTGTATTCGTTTTTGCAATTCTTCTGGAGACATTTAAAATCTGAACTTGGATCACAAACTTGTTAGAAAAATCACACATTAATGATGAGGGAACATGGTTAAAACTAAGGCTGCACGATTTGGGGGAAATCAGTTTCCTCAGCGTTGTATTGTGATTATATCATGCACGTTTGAGAAATCTTGTATAGTCCTGCATTTGAGGCTTGAGTGCCCAGAAAATTTCAGTTTTCACCTACCCCACATCTCTGCCCAGTGATCTGTACTTTTTTCCAATTATATGTATATAAAAAAAAAACAAATCATCAGAACATGTAGGGTTCAATTTTCTGTTTTTACATTTGAACCAATTTAGACCAGTATTGTAGTTTATAATAAACTAAATGTTAAATAATTATCAACATATGTTACACTTAAATACCAATATATTCAAGCATACTACGCCATTTATAACGATGATATATCATGCGTTTGTTTCTGTGTTAAAATGGCACTGATTCAAAGTCTGTATTGTATAGTGATCAATATAAGGGGAAAACAAAATATGAACTGATTATTTTATATATATATTGCCCAACCTTATATTGGACTATACTTACAAATGGAAAAGTTGTACTCTACATTTGATCTTGGACAAGTGTCTGGGCCATAGAAACGCAAACTCGCATCTGATAAACAGTGAAGCAGTAAGTGGAGTTTGCCCATATGAGGTCAGACACAGAACTGCTCTGCTCCTCTGGGAACGCACGGCTGGGAAATACTGCGTACTACCAATACTACTACTTCAACTGCTATCCCTACCAATACTGCTACAATTACTGTAACAACTGCGGATACTATTAATAGTACTATTACAGCTACAACTACCACTACTACTTCTACAACTCTTACTACTACTGAAACTACTACAACTACCATAACTACAACTACCAATATTATTAATGGTTCTGCTGCAACTGTCACTACAGCCATCACTACGAGTTGTACAACTGGAACTACTATTGCGAATAGCTTGTACCAGGAACTCAAGCTCCTGGAGGTTGGGTTATGACGGTAATGGAGGAGGTAGAGTTCATTTATCAGAGTGGGGTATTTCCACATAAGCAGCTTTTACACTGATTTCATGAATTTAAAGGGCCAGGCTCCACAACATGGATCTGAAAATGTGAGGGACACAAGGGGCAGTCCAAGGTTGGATGTTTTTAGTCTATTTTAGTTGAATACACTGAATCCTTTTATAGTCGTAATGCTTTTTGAATATAATATGACAGCTTCTTGGTTTGCATATTCTGCCTATGCCCTCCAAATGAGTTTAGATTGGACACATTTTGCATATTTAAGCAGAAATTCGGGTATTATCTTGTAAATTTCCCACCTCTAATGGTAAAACATTTTTTGAGTTGGTACTTAAAAGATACAATATGTAACATTTTCCATGGAGACAGATACGTGTTATGCCATACTGTGGAATATAATAGTCAAAGGAACATCACTGGCCCTCCTCCAGGCCATGTAAGGTTCAGGTTTGGAGAGATGCAAGTTCGCGCAAAACAAAGACGCATGTTTTTCAGTGCAATAAATAACTAAAAGCACATTGTTTCATTTTAGTTTAGTCTATTTTTGGCTTAAACGTTACATACTGGGGCTTTAAATGTTTAAGTTATCAAATACATAATTACCCGATTAGTAAATTCTAATGCTACTGTAATTGACTTTAAAATGTGCTCTAAAACTCATTTCTCAGACTAGCAGCTGTTTCTGAGTGAAATGTGAAAGCCCATAGACAGAGTGGAGCAGAGTACAGTGCACCATAAAAGGACTGAGACTCTTTCATATGAGCCTTTAGAACTGAGTAAAAGAAGCCTGTGTTTGTGAAGCAGCTGATTCATACAGAGCACAGCCACTAAAGCAGGATTTATAATAGTACTGTGGAAAATGTAACTAATGTAGACCATATAACAAGAAATATTTGGTTATTTAAGGCACTGTACCAGATTATTCCGCACATCCTAATTATTCACAACAATTGTTTTTTAAAGCCTTTTTGTACAACTTTCAGAGGCTGTCACGGTAAATTTCACAAAAACTAGCATGCTAACAGGGTACCAGTTTTTCTTTCTGGATTGTGGATGATAAAACGCTTTATAATTACATGGGTACACACATTTTTTACGTTCTTAAAATCAATAACTGTGATTATTCAGGTCACAATATAATCTTAACAGAATTATCTTAACAATTGAACTTCCTGTTCACTTTCACTTCCTGTTCGCTCCAGGTTACAGACTGACAGACAGATAAACTACAGTACTACAGGTTACGCAGGAGGTGGTCGAATGTTTAAAGTTTGATCTGGGGCCTGTTGAAACTTGCGGTTGTTGGGGGAAACCAGAGAGATGCTTTCTGCTCTCATGACCTCAAACTGACCCTGAACATAGGAGGAAGTTAATCAGTAGTAGAGTTAGTCATGGGTTTCAGTAGGCCTGAAACGATAATATGCAATATATCATACTTCAAAATATGTTAAGAAAATGTAAGCGATACATGATAATATTGAAACAAATTCATGCCATTGACACAATAACCCTAAAGTAGAATTATCCCAAAAACAAAAATGGAATAAATAAATTGCAGAACAAACTGCTTTATAATGAGTCATAGAAGTTATTTATGCAGCTCAAATCTAGAAACAAACTAACTACAAATCATAGTATGGAAAAATAAGAAAAGGTTCCCTACTACTACAAAGAAAAAGAACCCACAATAAATATTGTCCCCCAAAATGATTGTTCCCTCTAACATATATTGAACGATATAGTAATTATTGTGACAGGGCGTAGGTTTCAGAAAAGCAATTCCTTCCTGATTTGATCTGCAGTGAAAAATTATTTAAACTTATTTAAAGTGCAGCAAGAGTTGAGCATGCAGTGAACCCCCAGCGTGATGTCACTGCTAAGTATCAATATAACCCTAAGTGATGATGTTACTTCTGTCCAAGGAGAAACTTCACAGCTGATCTCAAGCTTTGCTTTTGTTCCTTATTCATCAAACAAGAGACAGTTACCTTTCAAAATTGTATGTGTAACCACAAACTGTATAATATAGCTTATGTAAATAATGTAGTAATAATCTAGCATAATATAGGATTACCAGTGTGTATACCTCACCAACTGCCCATCAATGCTAAGGCTAACTTAGCCTAGCCTAGCTAGCTTATCTCACCCTCCCTCGTACACTTTCTGTCACAGTTATAACCACAGATCCATGCTTAGAACCTTTTAGCTTTAAACAACTGCAATCTCTTTTTAATGTGAGATGTGTTGTCTCAAAATTCTAAACATGTTCATTGTTTTCAATCAGCTCATTGACCCGGAAGTGACATCACACATAGCATCTCTATTGATACTTTGCAGCTAATGTCATCAACATTCACTGAGGGTGTGAAGTGTAGAGGTACTGCTCTGTCTGAGGCTTTATCAGATTTTAATCTCAGCTTTATTTTAACACAATTTGATCATAAATGACTGACTTTGTTGAACCTACAACAGGTGAGCTGATCTGTGGTCTCTCTCAAATAACATTACAGTCACGAGCTAGCTAGCATTAGCGAACAGTTTTACAATTAATCTAAATCACCTTTATGTTTAGGTGTTTGATTTTCAACAAGACCATGAATGTTTGCATTGATCACAGGCTCCTGAAAATGTGTTGTATAAATCCATTTTGCATTTTTTCTTGAGTTTTCAGATAGACCTGAGTTTTGTCACTCTTTGTAAATGATGAACATATATATGCACACAGAACACCCTCAGCGTGATGTAACTGCAGAGTATCAACAGATCCATGGTCTCGTACCTTGTTTCTTTAGGGCGCTCTTGGCATGTCCCACTGCGTCCCACGGCGACGGTATGTCCAGAAACGCCGCATCTGCTACTCCACTCACCCCAAACCCGTCTTTGCACACGTCCTGGTTCCTCACGGTGACCATGTTACCCACGCGGTGCTCCGTGAACTCCTCCTGAACCTTCAGAGCTCTCTGCTCGTGGAACTCGACAGTGTGGAGGTGGCCTGTTGGAGCGATGGAGCGGATGATGGCGTGAGACAACGAGCCGCTGCCTGTACCTGGAGAGAGAAGCACAAAATGTATGATCAGTCATGCATATTATTCTTCCTACACTGGTCCCAACTTCTTTGCAAACTAAAACACCATTGTTACAAAACACAGGGTGCATTTTAATTAAGGCAGAAAACAGAAAATGTTAGTTCATTGCAAATTCTGCTTTGGCTGCAAAATTAATCGCAAACAAATCGAAATGTGAATGGACATAATTACACACAAATTTCAAAGGCTGCAGTTTTTGAAGTACCATAACTTCCTCCACAAACAACATGCCCTGTCTTATTAAAAACTGCTAACCCTGTAATTTAGGTCTGTACAAACATGTGATTCTTGTATTAGTTTGTCAGCTTGTCTTTTTGTCAGTTTTTCTAGACTTGCATAAAATGTGAACTTTAAACACAATCCTATTAAAACAAATTGCAAATCTAATCATCTCCATCACAATGCTTGTCACGAAAATCACAATTAATAATTTTACCAAATCGTTCAGCACTATAATACATTGTGGTGAACATCTAAGCAATGAAATGATCATGGCCCAATAAAAGGTGTATGGACTTCAGAGACATAAATGAGTACTTCCTTTAAGAGAAGACCACCACCTGATGACATCAGCAGGTGGAGAGTGAGTTTAGCGACATCAAGACCTCAGATGTTGTTACAAATATGTCATGAATTACTAAACATGTTGGAATATAGGATGTAAAGGCTGAAAGTGAAATATTTTTCTTTCATTCACTTTGTTTAACAGATCAGCCTTTGTCTAGTATGTGACCAGCTTTATCAAATCAAACTTTATGAATGAGAAGGTACTGTTTTTGATTAGATCGAATTGAGGTGACTAGTCTATGTGGTATTATACTTGATATAGCTCAAGATCATTCTAAAGCTATTCAGGAAAGGTTCATTTTTGTCTTGTGATTGTGACTTTTAGTATTGATACTTGTTCACATGAGTATCTAGTTTCAATACTAGTTTTAATATCCATAAGTATCTGCTTTTCATTACTTTTGACAACCCTAGAGGTGACTTAATTTTGTTCTTAATTATATTATATTACAGTATATTGGTTCTTATGATTACATTTTCACTTGAATAATCACAATTATAAGCTAATGGGAAAAAAAACTTAATCTTCCCACAGCTCAATCTTTTTCATGAAGAAACTACATTATAAAACTCAAAAAAAGGTGAAAGAACATAGATTGAATTGTGAGACTGAGTTGTGCCTAAGACAAAGAGCACACATCCGGTATCTAAACAAAGCCCTGTGCTGTTCCTCTTTCAGTGTGTGAGTGTCTCTACAGTTTAGAGTGTTTCCTGAACAATGATTCTTACTGTACATATTAAACACACTGTGAGGAGCACCCTGGGGTATTTAAAGGGACTAGATTACACAATTTTCTGGTCTACATTGTAATGTTGTTTCCTCATCACAAACATACCTGGAGTTGTGTTTTGTTTCATTCACTCATGCTTAACACACACATCCTGCATATTTAGGCTGCGTTCTTCTCTCAAACAGAAAACACTCTGGTCTACCTTGTGATGTCATACTGGGAGTGCTCCAATCATCATTTGGATGATTTCAGTCTTGGAATTGCCAATCTCTACTGAACTAAAAGTAAAAACTATTAACTTGAAATCTACCACTACATGATATCACAAGGTGGAAAAGAGCATTTTGAGCGTTGGAGGTGTAGACAGACTAATAATGCATTACTCAAACATGTGTGAATGAAAAAAAACACAACTCCAGGTATGTTTTTGACGAGGTAAACACATTCTAACATGGCTTAAGGCTCACAAGAGTCCATTTTGTGTCATATAGGGCCTTTAATTTTGGCATCAAGTCAAATATAGTACTGCCAAAAACTAAAATGTTTGCCGTTTACTCATACTAAAATCTGTCAGATGTTGTAGATTTGCAGATAGCCGTACAGACGAGCAGAGGAGGCAATTTACTGAGTTTACGTCATTGCTCCTTTGTTTGAACAATCACAAAGAACCCAATGTTTAGAACCGTTTAGACCTCTGAGGGAGAGAGGAAACTACAGTGAAATACACAAAGTATAGGGAGGGAAATCGTCGTTCAGTCCTGCTTCAGTTCTGCTTCAGTCCTGCTTCAGTCCTGCTTCAGTCCTGCTTCAGTCCTGCTTCAGTCCTGCTTCAGTCCTGCTTCAGTCCTGCTTCAGTCCTGCTTCAGTCCTGCTTCAGTCCTGCTTCAGTCCTGCTTCAGTCCTGTTGGCCTTGGTTTGGGCCAGGTTTAGTCATGATTAAGTTCCAGCTTGGGTCTTTGATTTAGACCTAAATGAATCAAGAAGTGGAAAATTTTAAAGTAAACACCATTGAAACAAAAGGAAAAGTTTCTGTGTCTCTGTTTGTGGGGTCAAACTGTGGCACAGTCTGGAGGAGCAGCAGAAGCACTTTATACTGTATTTATTTAATTATTGTTGTCAACCAGTGCTGTAACTGCTTTGTCTTGGATATGTACATCTGAATTTTTGTGAATATTAATATTATGAGATTTGTGTGACTTTATAATACATGTACAGGGAGCACATTAGAAATGTATTTTACATGCATAACACAGGGGTGGAATTAAACTAAACTATTACTTCATTCCACTCCCTTTCAAGCAATGAGACATTATTTATTTATTTATTTATTTATTTTCCTTTCTTGGACAAGTATGAAAAAATATCCTAGACCAATGCTCAAAATAAACCAAACCATCATTCTCATCACCATCATCACCATCATCACCATCATCACCATCATCACCATCATCACCATCATCACCATCATCACCATCATTCCCAGGTTTAGTGCTGAATCAGAGCCACTTGGAGCCCCGATTGCAGCCCCGCTTGGAGCCCCACTTGGAGCCCCACTTGGAGCCCCACTTGGAGCCCCACTTGGAGCCCCACAGCCCCACTTGGAGCCCCACTTGGAGCCCCACTTGGAGCCCCCCCCCACTTGGAGCCCCACTTGGAGCCCACTTGGAGCCCCACTTGGAGCCCCACTTGGAGCCCCACTTGGAGCCCCACTTGGAGCCCCACTTGGAGCCCCACTTGGAGCCCCACTTGGAGCCCCGCAGGCTAGGATAGACGATCAATGAATTTGAAAGAATAGATTTCTGACTTCATGGCATAAACCCTGGGTCACTGTACCACAGAACAAAACATCCAATTAACAAATCAATATAATTTAATGAAGTGAGTGACGAAGGACATTGACAAAATGAATAGCTGTAACGCAAACCCACAACCTCTTTACTAAGAGGAGGAGACAGGATAACCACTATGCCACCTGCTAATCTAATGAAGATTAACTGCTATCCCTGGAATGTTCCACAGTATGGCCAAAATATAATGACATAAAAATACTTGGCCTGGCCGTCACTTGCTTGTCACCATGAAGATACTTGTATTACCTTTATATATTACCATTTGATTTGCTCTTTGTTATTGTAATGTAATATGTGAGCTGCTGCGCTGAAGCAATTTCCCTTGTGGATCAAGTTTGCCTGGAATGTTACACAGTATGACATTAAACTGAATTAGACAAAGTAATAACATCTCCATGGAGACGAAGAAGAAGAAAGTGACTGAACCTCCACCAGAAAAAATAGGCCTAAATAGTGCATAATAAAATAAAGGAAAAAATCTAATAGATTTTTTCTTTTATTTTATTATGCACTATTTTATTTTTTTATTCATGCATAGTTCCAATACTAATAGAGTCCAAAGGTTTTGACTTCACATTATTATGAGCACTACAACTATTTATGCCATTGCAAGTGTAATAGTGAAGTTAGCTTCAGATTAGCCTTGTTTCTGTTGTGGGCTTGTCAGGGAGGGTCACCTTGGGCAAAATACTTTTTCTGTCTCCCCCCTCCCTCTTTCCTCTCTTTCCTCTCTCTGTTCTCCCCCTGTATCCCCCCAGAACAGCTTTTTATCTCCCTGTATCAAAGTCCAAGTGTTTACTGTGCAAATGTTAAGCTCAAGGGCAATGGTCAATACAATCTGCTGCTTATGTTATTAAAATATCCCTTTGAGATTTGGTTCTGTCAAATAAAATAAAACATTCTTACAAAAATACCTAGTTTTCCCCCATTTTTGCATAACACTATAAAAGTTCAAGGAGTCACTTACTATAAAGGGTTGGTAATTTGACTCAACTATGATTGTGTGTTTATGAGCAAGATACTTCCCCCATCATGTATTCCTCTCACAACATAGATCAGGGTTTAAGGTAAAGAACAAAAAAATATATTCTCTGTGGTTCAATTCCCTGAGCGAGATATGACTTTTTCCAAATACAGTAAATGGGCCAAACTTATGATCCACAAATGTTGAACCTCATCATTTCTTTGGGACTGGCTCCACAAACTAGTCAGTTAAAAGGACTTATATTGAATATTGACACCACTTTATAAAATCATTTCACTTTTTTATATTTATACTTCATGTTGTTTTATGTGGATAGGCCCAGTAATTACCGAGATATTGACTATAAATGTTTCTGCAGTCTGCAAGAGAGTTAAACAGCAAATTCCACCTGAGAATTGTGACCTATCCCCCATCTCAATTTAAACTATAGGGATTCTACAATGTTGTGATATCATGTCATCTATTTATCTACTTTAGTATAAAGCAGATTAACATAAAACATCCACACTGCAGGTTCAAATTATGGCTCCAGTCATTCATATCTAGTGTTTAATGTTTAACCTAGTCTCCCTCAGTCGGCACACTTCGCTCTGCCCTGGATCTGACTCAGGTCTGGGTGACTTCTGCACTGCTCTAAAGCAGACGTGTTATTTTAAAAAGAGGAAGAGTGAACAAATGGAGGTGACCTTAGCAGGCACTCCCCTCCCCCACAGCCTCATCCTCTTAGAGCTACAACACTGAACTGTGCAGAGGAGACTAATGCTAACGCTACATCACTGAACTACATTGGAGGCTGATGCTAATGCTATGAGAGCTAAAACCATGAATAGGGCCAAATGCAAATGCAAATGCAGGTGCATTTGTTTAAAGACAGTAAGCTGTTCATACTTTAAAGGGCCCATATTACACCATTTTCTGATCTATGTTATAATGTTGTTTCCTCATCAAAAACATACCCAGACTTATCTTTCATTCATACACAAACCCTGCATATTTAGGCTATGTCCTTCTCTCAAACTGAAAACACTCTGTTCCACCTTTTGATGTCACTACTACTACTACTACTACTACTACTACTGCTTCATGACATGAAGGTGGAACTTTGGAGACTAATAATTAAGGATTACTCAAACATGTGAAACAAGATATATAATATAAGACCTTTAATCAGTCCAACTCTATGAAAGCCATTTAGTTTATCTCATCGATATCGCCTCCAAGTCATACAGACGAAAGACACCAAGCTAATCTACAGCAATTATCCCTCAGGTTCAGCATTCTCTCAAGGCAGAAGGAATTTTGTTCATTTACATATGTATTTGTGCATTAATTTAAATACATTTTATAATGTAAAAGTTTCTTACAAAATCAGACTCTTCTTACACATCACTGTGCATTGTGTCCATCTCATTGCCCACAGCATTTGCAAACAAAAAGTATCATGGCTATGTGCATAATATTCCATTTGATATCAACTTAAACTTGCCGCCCTTAGAGCAGTGTGATGCACACAGGAATAGATGAATAGGTCGACATCTCGCCTGCTGACAGCAGGATTTCTTTATCAAGACTCGTCCTGCCACTTTGTTACTTTAGTTTTATCAGAGCACAGTCTCTCAGTCACACAGAGAGGAGACCGAGGAGTCAAATGCACATGATACAGCCTAGTTCAGCTCTGACTCAACGGTTTTCCATTTCCCTCATGTCAGAAAAAAAGTATAGCTCACATACTACAGACTTTAGGTGGGTAAGATCGAGAAAAAAATATAGTATAATTTTTTTCTAATAAAAAAATCAAACCACTTGTTTTGTTCGTTTGACAGTTGCAACATAAAATGTGGGAGAAAGATGCCAACCAAGTGTGGTTATTGTGCAGATGACGGGTGAGAAAAGGCCTATCTAGCATTCACGCTGCACTTGTCAAATGTTAAACAGAGAACATGCTATTACTGCAGCGGCTTCTCTTTGCTAGTGTAGGGATGCACCGGTTCAATACTGGTATCGGATATTGGTGCAGATTCTGAAAAATTTGATGGATCAGATATCGGCTCTCAAATATCGGTTCAACCGATATCCTGGTTGGACCTATACATTGGCATAACAAGACTAGTCAAATGGCCCAGAATGCCTCCTCATTTTTATTGATACAATGTTGTTCTGAAGTTACTTGGGAGATAACAGCTGTAATACACTTGAATCCATTCAAAAACCTCAACCATATCACTGATGATTAAACATGACTGTTTCACAATCTCCCGATCTTTCGATTAATTGCCCATCCCTAATTTTCAGTCTCTGCACTGGTATCAGTTGATCGGGGATTGGCAGATACTTAAAGCCGCAGTATCGAAATTGGTATCAGAACTGAAAAAGCTGGATCGTGCATCCTTAATCGTTGTAGCCTCTTTAGCCTGCCTCTTGTAGCCTTTTGTAGCTTTTACAATGCATGTATTATTCATTCATTATTTTGCAAGGCAAAGCTTCACAGCTCACGAGTCTTCTTGTGGTCCTTCTTCAGACTAGATGAACCAGGACCAGTGTTATAGATCGTTTACTGTCATCAATCACATGTCAAGGTCTGAGCAGAGCCAACAGCAGATTTAAATGAAGTCTCCAGCTCAATGAGAAATCTAATAATGTCTGTTTAGAGCGGGTAAACTGTCAGAGATCAGAAGTGACAACCTCCAAACACTTCATCCTACTCAGCTGCTGCTAATGTGATACCATTGCAGATATCTGATCTGGGACGGAGGGATGGAGAGAGCAAAGTGGAAGAGAAAGAGAGGATGAAAAAGGGGGAGAGAAAGAAGAGCAAGAGGGAGGGTAGGAGTGAGCGAGAACAGATAGCAGGGAGATGGAGGGAAAGAGAGAAGATTTATGTACAAAAAAAAAAAAAAATTAGAGAGAGGAGAGGCAAAGAGAAGGATGGGAGAGGGGGACAGAGATACAAAGACAGGAGTGGGAGAGGGGGAGAGAGAAAGAGTTGGAGAGGGATACACAAATAGACAGGAGCACCAGAGAGAGAGGGTGTGTGGAGAGAAAAAGAAAAGGAGAGAAGAGAAGAGAAGAGAGAGAGGGGATAAGAGAACGACTAAGACACATAAACAGAGGAGGAGAGAGCCGAGCTGACTGGGCGCATTTCCATCCCTCTCTCATCTCTCCTTCTTTCCCTCTTTTGCAGTGGGACATTCAGAATCGGAGGATGGATGGTGACGTGTACAGAGCCAGAGCAAAACATGATGTAGCACTGCACCACCGGCTCCCCGCCCCCATTGCACGGCCCTCCCCCCAAAACAGAAAACAAGGCTACGCAAGGCAGGCCAGTCCAATATAGTCCAATACAATTCAATATAGTTCAAGTAGTTTGACTTGAGGGAGTTAAACTGGTGTTAATCAAAAAGGAGATGGGAAATACCTTTACATCAAAATAAGCACTGAGGCTCACCAATATTGGAAAAATGAAAAAAAGCATTGTGATAGATTTGTGATTTATGTTTTAATAATAGGATTCTGTTCAAAGTTCACAATTCAAGAAAGAACAGACAAATATGAACTGACAAAAATTAATCACAGCACGTTTGTACACGGTTGACAGTTTCTATGCACAATTAAGAAAGGAGATGTTGTTTGCAAAAGGAAATGATGGTACTTCAAAAACTGCAGCCAGCAATTTGGCAATTATGTCCATTCAAATTGCAATTTCGATTTGATTGCGATTAATCTTGCGGACCTAATATGACCTCACTAAACAAAGCTGCTACAGAACATAATCAGGAAAAAACTATAACAGAATTATGCATTACAAATGAAATTACAAGCTTCAATGCACCAAGATGAATAGAGGATCTTGCACAATAATTACAATATTGACTTGCGGTTTAAAAGCAAGATATGAACAACAACAGCAACAAGAGCATGGTAAATTTAGGCTTTTTACACTCACACCGACCCAACTAAAACTGAAATCTACAAATGATGAACCAGATAATAAATGGTTAGATATTGTGTCCACAAATCTTCAATATTACAGTGGGAATAAACAGCAAAACTCCTCAATCAACCACACTTCAAATAGACCTGGATCTGAGGGAATAAGGAGCAATGCGATTGTTCAAAGAGGTATCCACACTTCAAACTCCAGCCCTACAGCCAGGTGTTTGTAATCAGAAACACCTGGCTATGATCAGGGCAGTCCTGTGGGATGTCACCAACTACTCAAAATTGCAGAGGCCACTGAAGGCAGCACAAATGTAGATTTAGGCTTTGTTGATCAGAAAGCTGCAAATTTACCTCGTTGGCACTAAAGTTGACAAAAAATGACTTGGAACTGTGGATAATTAAAACACCATACACACAGTTTAGTGGTGAAAAAGTGAGCCATCAGTTTAAAGTGGATCTAAATCCAAAGTCTTTGCACAAAGAGAAGACTTCCTGCAATATATGTGGACTCACAATCACAAACTCATGAGAATCCATCATTTGGGCTTGAGTCATCGAATGAATATTTAGTCTGTCAAACACATGCATGGGGGAAGCGGTTTGGACATCTGTGGAGGAAAAGATGTCTGCTTTTCTCTTAGCTGGATTGAACTACATTTCTTGGCATGTTTTGCAGCTTCAAATATTTGTCTGGAAGATTACTTTCAGTAACTTTGTGTAATGATGCCAAGTCCAATTATGTTGAGAGAGAAGATGTCGAATGTGGATAACCCCAGTAATTGGGACGGTATTAAAGGTCCTATATTACGCAAAATTGATTCTTGTGATCTTTTAGCCATTTTATAATGTAATTACCTCCTCAACAACAAACCCTGGAGTTGTGTTTTGTTTCCTTCACAGATGTTTGAGTAATCCTGATTATTAGTCTGTCTATATCTCCAATGTTCAAAATGCTCTCTTATGATGTCATGAAGCTACCTTTTAACTTTAGTTCAGAAGAGATGGGCAATTCCAGGTCAGGAATCACCAAATGATTCAAGTGAAGGTGTAATACATTTAAAAACACAGGGTAACACTTCCTGTATTACCATATGACAAAGTAAAAGATGAAATTTGAAGACATTTCGCTGCTCATCCAAGCCGCTTCTTCTGTTCAGAATTGAAAAAACGTCTTGGATGAGCAGCGGACGTCTCCACTCCAACGATTTCTCCAGTTGGCGAAAATTTAAATTTTGTTTTTTTCTATGGATCAGACCTGAACGATACCACATGACATCACAAAATGGAACAGTGTTTTCTGTTTGCAGGGCTGTGTGTTAAACATGTGCGAACGAAACAAAACACAGGGTAACATTTTGATAATGAAACAACATTATAACATAGATCAGAAAAAAGCGTAATATAGGCCGTTTCAACCAAAAACCAGGTAAACAAATCTACAATCTAACAATTAAACAGCAAATTCCACTATAGCATTCTGACCTGTCATCTAGCTCAGTGTTAAAAGATGAGCTGTATACAATTTTGTGATGTCTTGCTAGCTCAACCCATTGCCCTGTCACTATTTGTATGTTTTTTCTCACATATTTGTTCATCCCCTATGTTTATATTACGTCACAATCCACAGAACAATGGCTCTGAATATTAGCAGCTGGTGTGGTGTAAACAGCATCTGGCTTCCACTCAACAATCTGCAAATCCTGAAGCTGGAAACCTGATCGTTAATATGAAAGTGGCTCTGCAGAGAATGACCCTCCCCCTCCTCTCACTGTGGTAGGGCTGAAGGAGGACTAAACTAGAACTAAACCAGGGCTAAAGCAGTACTAAAGCTGGACTAAAGCAGGACCAAAGCAGGACTAAAGTAGGACTGAACCAGGACTTAAGCAGGGCTAAAGCAAGACTAAACCAGGACTGAGGTGAGACTTAACCAGACCTACAGCAGGACTACAACAGGACTACAGCAGGACTACACTACAGCAGGACTACAGCAGGACTACAGCAGGACTGAGCTAGAACTAAAACACAGATTATAACAAGTTATAACAAGGAATAAATCAGGACTAAACAGGGACTGAAGTCCTGCTTTAATACATGTTGAAAACTCATCTTCTAAATCAGGCTTAATTAATCGGGATTCAAACATGACTAAACCATGCAGGACTAATGCAGGGCTAAATCAGGACTGAACCAGGACTAAGCCAGCAAAAAACAGGACTACAGCAAGACTGGACCAGCACTAAACCAGAAGTACAAATCAGCCCGTCGTCCTGGTCATACTGTGACCAGGACAACACCAAGACTAAAGACAAGCATAAACCCTTAACTAAAAATAAACCAGGACTACAATAGGGGTACAGAAGAAATAAGAATAGATCAAGATGGACCAAGGACTATGCCTGGACTAAAATAGAGCTAAACTATGACTAAAGCGGGACTAAACCAATACTAGATTAGGACTAAACCAGGATTAGGCTGCAATTAGACCGGGGACTGCACCAGGACCTAACCGGGACTAAACCAGGATCACTGCAGAATCTAAATCGATGTCCTTTGTTTAGCTCAGGTCTGGACACAGATGCCTGGACAAGGACACAGGTCTCCCCGGGGGACGCAGGCAGAGACGCATGGGACTCTACTAAAAGCTTTTGTTATTTTAGAGGAAATGTTTCACCTCTGCAGCGACTGAAAGAAAGACTGGATAGATCTATTTGGGAAAAAAAGATTTCTTAATTATGCATTATTCAAGAACAAGAAGAATTTGGGATATTGGGGAATATTTAATCGCAATTTTTAAGACAAGCATTGTGATATATGAATATGATATGACAAACTAAAATGAGAATCACATTGCAATTGTGATTTGACAATTGTATTAATCTTTCCCACTGCATGACAAAAATGCAATGTTTTTTGTCATGTAAATAAAGTAAAATTGGGTTTGTCCAAGTATATATTGTAAAAGAAGCTCTTGGGGTCAAAATGAGGCTGATGGGTGCTGTCTGCATCTAATCTAAAGTGTTTTATCATCCGCAAACCAGGAAGTAAGGCTGGTGCTTTGTTAGAACGCTAGTCGTTAGCATTACTGACGAAAACATGATGCAGGAATAAGTTTGGGCCGGTGCAAAGAGTTTAAAACTAACCAGTTCAGCTTTTCATGTTTTTAAGGCACAGCTCCAAGTAAGATATGCTTTGATGAGAAGAAAAAAAACAAAAAAATTAAAAGAACATGTTAGCGAGAAATACCATAATTTAGGACCAATAGAATTTGAAAGAAGTCACAAGAAAATACAAACATAGCTAAATAAAACAAAGCAAAGCTGCACATTTGACACAGTCTCAGAGTAAATGATATGAACACAATATGAATAGAGTTGCCTTATAAAGACTGACTGCTACAAGCATCTGAAATATCACACTGGGATCTTGTCTGGAGTTTCCTAGTGATTCACGGAGGCCGCTGGAGAATGTAATTTCATTTTGTTGAGTGGTTTAGGAATGTTACCAAGGAATGCAAGGACATTGTTCTCCATAAAAATAGTCCCAAACTAAAGGACAAATATTTGTTTTTATTTACTTTGGGTTTTTTTTAGTTAAATCAGAAAAAAATTGGTTAGGGTTAGTTAAGTGTCTAGCCAAAAGACCCGACACCATGCACTTGTCACAGTTGGGATGTTTTTAACTTGTTAATTTGCGGTAGATTAATCAGCCGATAGTGTGATAGTCGACCAAAATTTGTATTGAGGTACTAATTATTTTATTTAGATGATAAGGATTTATATGGGACAACAGCAGACGTTAGTGAATGAGTGAGTGAGCTAAAGATTTGGTATTTTTTGGTATTTATATGTAAAAAACAGATTAAAGCTGAATCTGTCTTTAGATAAATACATTGTTTCCTATTACTTTTATTCTGCATAAGTGGTAGTTTTTTAGGAACTCCCATGTAGCTGTAGTCTTGTGAGTGCAGTTTGGGTCAGATACATGGAAATCTAATAGTTTTGAGAGCTTTTGCCACGGTCCTTTTTAGTTGACTAATCGATTAGCAGGACATGTCTTTAGTCGACCAAGAATTTCTGTAGTCGACTACAGCCCCATTATCAAAAGAATTTTTTCTGTCCTTTAATGTTTCTATCTACCAATAGTACCTAAACATGGTACTTTTTAATGCTACTCAGCACTAGCTCTATTTAACCAGTATGTCAATGTATTAATGTGACTTTGCATGTAATTTATCCCACAGAGACTAGCGCCAGTACAGTGTTACAGTGTTTGATGACTTCCTTACCCGACTCGCAGACGATGGAGCCGGGCTTGAGCTCGAGCATCATTGTGATCATGGAGATGTCTGTGGTGTAGAGGATCTGAGTGCGATGAGGTAGAGACACAGTCCACAGCTCTGGGGTCGGGTGGAGCACGTGCACCCAGCCTTTACTGCAGCTCACCTGAAAACAGTTTGATCAAGTTTAGCACAGTTTAAAGAAGACCTATTGTGCATGTGTTTGCAAAATAGTTATAATCAATGACACCCATGGATCATTATGTTATTATTTGAACGTTTTAAATCACAATATTCATCTAAAACGACTTTATAAAAGAAACAAGTCAGCTGAGTTCCGCATTAGAAAACTGGGCTGTTGAGCAGATATTCTGGATGAACAAATGAATTTATGTCATAGCACTATTTGCTGGTCATAGTTGCTCCAGAAAGTCTCACAATGTGTAATTTTATTTACACAATGCTGTGCTGTAGTTACTGGAGGGAAAATAATAGCTACACAACGCATTAGGATCAGTTTTGTCTTAGATTATTTTCGTTTAAAGGATAGAAATTCTGTTATCAGTCTATGCTCTGGTATTGGTAGATAGTGGATATCGGCAGATACTTGAAGCTACTGGAATCAGTATCAGAACTAAAAAAGCTGGAGTAGGCTAAAACAACTTTTTTTTTCTTTTAATCAAACTTGAGACACCAAAATTAATATTGTTTTACATTTTCCCTCAACTGCACTACTTTGATTGCACTAAACGCAATACCCATGTTAACTGACTTACCTTGGATCCATATTTGTGCCCGATGAGGTCCTGAGAATGCCGGATCACCCCATATCTGGTCTGGGTCTGGGCTCCTCTCTGGACTTTCACCGGCATCATGGAGTCATGGCTCAGGTAAATAATAGCCACATCTCCTTCAGCAATGCTCTCCGAGTACTCCGCAAAACTCATGCTCCTACTGCAATCTGGAGGAATAAGAAAACACAGAGGTCATACTAGTTGTAATTGTAACACCTGCAAGTATTATAGAGCTGTACCCAATATTATTTCACTTGAGGAATTGTTTGCTCTTTTTATTTATGTTGGTGGTCTCATTATGCATTTCAAAAACAAAAAAACTAAACAAAAAATCAAAAAGAATGGCCCAAAATCAAAAGTATAATAATTAGGGGTAGGACAAGATAATTTCCACAAAATGAGACGAGACACAGCTGTAACTCACCAGTGTTTAAACTTTTTTGGTCTTTTTTTGGATGTAAACATGGAAAAAATAGATCATTTACCAATTTACAATCTTGTTGCAATTTTATCTTGCAAGATTTTGTGGGATGAGATATTGTCCCATCCCTAATATTAATATTAACACAGCTCATGTTAATATAATTTTACAGAATCAGACTACATTTCATAGTCATCCTGTAAAAGTAGATGTTTTCTTTGAGCTTTTCAATAAATAAAGATATGCATTGCAGTATGAAACATTAAAATAGTTTCAAGTATCAGTTCTTCCATTTGACCAGGTTAAAATCACCTGATGTTCTCCACCCACACATTTACCAATATGATAAACACATATGTTAATCGGCGCAACAGTTGGAAATTTTGCAGGAAAATTTGAGTAACCATGGCGATAAGAACGGTTATGTTTTATCATCTTTTGATTTTTTTCCACAAAGGTTTGGATCATTTGACAGCACACAACTTTTGACTTTCTGGCGAGTTTATTTGATATTTTTCTGAGTTTTTACACGCAGAAAACATGAGCGACAAGGTGGACAAAGTGTGAGTAGAAAAATCAGAATGACTTGAGCTGTTTTTCCTATGTTTTGTCAGTTTATGTGATGTCTAAATCTTCTTTTCACTTGTGATGGAGTAGTTACACGTTGTATTGTATTTGTATTTCACAATTTTTTAAGATATTATAACAAATAACAGTGTGAAAATGTTACAAAACAGCACATAACTATCGTATTATAAGATATTTTGAGTGTTTCGACGAGCTGTCCTCATGTAACGCCACCTCACACCTGCACGTTATAATTTAACACGTTAATATGCATTTTAGTCTTATGTATCCAGTATAAATTAACAGAAGAGTAAAAATATTTCACTATTAAAGCATCTGATAACTTTTGCCATGACAAAACTTAATTTGTGCCATTATGAGCAGCTTGATTTTACAGTTTGCCAGTTTAAAAAATGCTTCGTCGATCAATCAACGTTTTGACAGTTACACTATTTTAATTAGATTTACTAACAAGATGGCGTGAATACATCCGTTAACGTGCTTACCAGTGTCTGAGCTAGTTCAATTTGATATTTTAAGGCGTTGAAATATCAAAATACGTGTATAGACTCGAGCTAAAACTGAAAGCTACCCAATGCTACCCGCGGTTCTGTGCGTAATATGCGCGTAAAGTTGCCTTCCATTGGTTCTCCTCACCTTTCACCAGTACACTGCACCACAAGAGGCCAATAGATGTTGAGATTTCGATTTAATCCTTGTGTAAAATGATGAAAGTTGATGAGAAGAGGACAATCAGACGTCCATGCGCTTTCTGAACGCACACGTGGTTTTGTTTTGACAGGAAACGCGTCTTCTTCTTGGAGATTAGTGCTATTGGCGTGCGTTACTGCCACCTACAGGTTTCAGATGCTCTCCTTTTATCGGGAAAAAAAACCCCATAAACAACGTCTTTTCTACTGTGGACACATTCTGCATATTTGAATAATGTAGGTTTTGTCAACACGCGTTAGCTGGTGGATACATGGACTGATTGTAGCAACAGGGGCCCGGAAACACCACACCCGCCTGCCCGAGCATCGCACCTCCTCCACGGCGTGAATGCGAGCCTGGTGGCGGTGTGACGATGGTGGTGAGGATGTAAGGATGTAAAGGCGAGATGACAGCGCACACTGAAGGCACGCAAAGCTGGGACCACTCACTGTCAAAGCATCCTCCTGCCATATAAAACATAACAGGAACAAATAGACTCTGCTGTTTGCATTGCACCATCGGCAGCGCGCGGTTCTGGCATTTGGATGTTTTATTATTCATAGGCAATGCGTCACACAGCAAAATAGAGGAAGAAGTGTGAGGGTACAAGATGAGTTTACGTCTTGGCTGCAATGAATGATGAGCGTGCTAGAGTGAACATAAATGCAAAAGAGACAAGACTCAAAAGACTCCATCCATCCCATTTATGTAAACAGAAGAAAAGTAAAGCAATTGTTAACAGAAAGTGACAATGAAGTCTAGTCTCGTGGTGTTAAACAGGCACGAAAAGAATGGAGGACCCCAGGACCGTTACATGTGTCCTTAAACAGTGGGACTCATCTTTACGCACTGCAGCCCAGAGCCTATAATACACTACTGCTGCTAAAAACAGTGAACCGAGCGGGTCTGACACAGGACAGAGGAGCAGAGCACCTCATGGTCCTCCTTAGACGTCCCCTCTGTGTTTTTGTGATACATGTTTTTATCTGGAGTCGTTATGGCGGCAGACGCGGGCCACGCACTGAATGAACGGCAGTGGGCCGCGGCCGGGGGGCGGAGACACGCGGCTATAAAAGGAGCGCTCTGTCTCGGACTGACACCGCAGAGCCGCCGCTGAGAGGAGCAAACGGCCCACAGCTCCCACCCCGGACAAAATAGGGATCTTTGTCTCCACTCCTTCCAGCACCAGTCACCTTCAGACCCGCAGACAACAGGTACGGCGTCCCAGGGCTTCTGTGCCCGGGTTTGCATGATTTTATTCGGGGAAGCTGCAGCGTTAGCGGGACTCAGACAAGCGTCTCGGCCCATTGTTATCCGCCTGTCATTGTTAGACCGGGGGGACAGTTGTGCTAAAGGGGGGGATGCACAGCAGCTGGTTTCTTTGGGCCAGTGATAATCTAGTGATAATGTGAGTGAAAGCGGCTGTGGGCGCTGCGGGGCGGGATGTAGCGGGTCTATTCGGGCTGTGTGCACACTCTGACCGTTTCTCCTCCGTCCCTCCACCGCCCTCACCCAGGGAGCAGCCATGCCTTTCGGGAACACGCACAACGAGTGGAAGCTGAAGTACTCTGCAGATGATGAGTACCCCGACCTGTCCAAACACAACAACCACATGGCCAAGGTGCTCACCAAGGAAATGTACGCGCGCCTGCGGGACAAGCAGACCCCCAGCGGCTTCACCCTGGATGACGTCATCCAGACCGGCGTAGACAATCCAGGTATGGACCCACCCAGACACCCGGCCATCTGCCCCTCATCCCCCCCATCCACAGCGCAGGGTCGCTAATGGCGCAGCAGGAGCGGCTCTGGGTGACCTTGTGAGGGATAAGCGCCTCCGCGGCAGAGTACAATATGGAGCAGAAGCACTTAAGAGTCTAAAAGAGGCACCATTATCAGCGCGTGTCAGCGGCCAACGGCAAAGATTACCGTTACATAACTCTAATCCCGAGCGGTTCCCACTTTTCTACTGTACGCTCTGGGGAACTGCGGTCTGTCCTGTGACTATGCGTCTCTCTGCCGCAATCTGCCGCACTGATCTTCATAGAATGTCCGCACTGACGCGCAGAGCTCTGCCGCCTGAGCGCGCAGGCTGTTCATCAGGCCTCGTTAGCAGGCAGCTGTGATTCCTTCACTCAAATGACATCAGTGATCCAACGCCTCATCACAGGCACGTGCAGGGATAAGACGTACAATAACGCAGGGCAAAACAGACGCACTGCGCCCATCAGTGATCCATAATGAGGCATTTACGCGTTTAGAATAAGACTTCCTCAGCATCTTTCCCTCAGCGCGGCAGTCAGCAGTGAACGGGTGAACTCTGCGTCTTAAACGGGTCTCTGTACCGTTCAGATTTAAATATTCCTAACGCGTTATATTAAACAGTGAAGTAGAATCACGCAGCTCATGTGCGCGACGTCCCGGGCCCGTTAATCCCGTGGAGGCACAGATTGGCCTATTTATGGTCCCGTAACATGATGTACCTTTACGAGCTGTGAGCGTGCAGGTGGCGCCCTCTGGTGGTGAGACTCAGACAGTGTTGAGTTGTGGTAGTGATGTAGTATGTTTGTGCAGCGCGGACCTCATGTCCACTCTGACGCTGACTCTGAAGCGGCGTTCGGTGGATGAGGAGTTCCCTGATCTGACCAATCACCACAACCACATGGCCAAGGTGCTCACCAAGGACATGTACGAGAGCCTGCGGGAGCGCGCGACCCCCAGCGGCTTCACCCTGGATGAAGTCATCCAGACCGGGGTGGACAATCCCGGTACAGTGCAGGCTCAGCAGGGAGGGACAGACTTGTTATAGAGGATGACATAACTTATTACATTAATATACAATACTACAATTGCACCCACGGTTTTACTAATGCAAGTGAACAGTCATGTCTGGCAAAGCATAATTTCTAGTATTTTCATACCATGGACCCTTGGAAGTTTTGAACCAGTTAAAATGTATTGATACAGTTCATTGTCCTACTCTAGACCCAAATCTAAAATGTGACACAAAATATTCATTGTCAGTGTAATAACTCGAACCCTGTGCGTGTGCAGGTCACCCGTTCATCATGACTGTGGGCTGTGTGGCTGGAGACGAAGAGACCTACGAGGTGTTCAGAGAGCTGCTGGACCCAGTGATCGAGGACCGTCATGGAGGATACAAGCCCTCAGACAAGCACAAGACTGACCTCAATGCAGACAACCTACAGGTACTACAAATATAATTACTACACTACTACACATGCCCACAGACAAGCACAAGACTGAGCTCAATGCAGACAACCTACAGGTACTACAAATACAACTACAACCTTTCCTACCCCCATTGCAGACAACCTACAGCAGGTATGGCTACAGAAAATGCTAAACCTGTTACGGTGAATGTATACAACCTACTGTCAGTCTTGAAATGCTAGTAACCCAAAACTACAGTTAAAATGATTACTACACTAATTGTAGTGATTTAAATCCCTACCTTTTAAAATGACACTGCGCATAACAGTGGCACTGCAGTGATGTGCTACAGGTCTGCTCTGGAGCTCTGCAGCAGAGTATTGACCAGGTGACACTGCCAAGTATCACTGGTGAAAGCCAATAGTTCTGCAGAGTGGATGCTCCACTAATACTGGTGCAGTACAAAAGTATCTTTGGGGTTAAACTGGAGAGACCAGGAAAGTCACAACTGTGTGTGTGTGTCTCTCTCTGTTTCAGGGCGGAGACGACCTGGACCCGGCCTACGTCCTGAGCTCTAGAGTGAGGACAGGGCGCAGTGTTCGTGGGTTTGCCCTGCCACCACACTGCAGCCGTGGGGAGAGGCGTGCCATCGAGGGGCTCTCCATCGAAGGTCTGTTGGATTACTGACAATGTTTAGAAAAGTTCTGGTTATAAACTAAACATGGAAATGCACTGCATTTGATTTAAGTGCACAAATTCTGAGGGCATCTAACATTATTTGGCTCAATATAACCTTCGACCATTTGACTTAAAAGTACAGATGTTTTTCTTTCAAAGTTAATTTCTTTTAACTAGCTTTAGTTTTAAAGTCTCTCACACGGTCTTAGTTATTTAGACTCAAAGTGCACATTTTATTTCTCTTTAGTTTAAAGTCTGTCTCTGGCCCACAGCCCTGGACTCCCTGAGTGGAGACCTGAAGGGGAAATATTACGCTCTGAAGAACATGACTGAGGAGGAGCAACAGCAACTCATTGACGACCACTTTCTGTTTGACAAACCCGTGTCTCCTCTGCTCCTGGCCTCTGGCATGGCCCGCGACTGGCCCGATGCCCGCGGCATCTGGTGAGGAGTCTGACCCAGATGTTTAATGTAATTTAATGAAGTAATTTTCTAATGTGTTACTAATGTGTTTGCTCAAAGGCACAATGACAACAAGACATTCCTGGTGTGGGTGAATGAGGAGGACCATCTGAGAGTGATCTCAATGCAGAAAGGAGGAAACATGAGGGAGGTGTTCAATCGTTTCTGCACAGGTCTCACCAAGGTCAGGAGAAGAATACAACCAATGTACTTCACAGTGTACTCTCCAGGAGGCATGGTCTTGTTGTGCATCTCTGATGTCCTGGTTTTGTCCCGTAGATCGAGAACCTATTTAAGCAGCGCGGACACGACTTCATGTGGAACGAGCATCTGGGCTACGTCCTGACCTGCCCCTCTAACCTGGGCACTGGTCTCAGAGCCGGAGTCCACGTGAAGCTGCCCAACATGAGCAAGCATCCGCAGTTTGAGGAGGTGCTCAAGAGGCTGCGGCTGCAGAAGAGAGGCACTGGTGAGACACTGAATACATGTATAAAAACGTGTGAGGAGGGAGCTGGGCAAATGAAACTGTAAACAGTCATTCTAATGTGATTCCAACGATGGCCTTTTTGCGTTTGTAAAACCTTTTTAAATGCCTCACAACACATTGTGACGCCACATCAAAGTGGCATCAACTCCAGTACCTGTAAACATTTTTAAATTCACTGGACACAAATTAAATGGACTTTCTCAGTCAGAAATGTGAGTGCTGCCTCCAGAAGTTGTGAAGTCAGGTGTTTGGAGGGAGTAAAAAAATTTAACAAAGTTTCTGAAAGTTTCTACTCACAATACTGAGCCACAGCACCTGACAAAAAGCATATGAACAGTCTGAGCCAGCAGAACTTTGAACTGCCTGATGATGTGTTCACACTGTAATCAGCATATTGTCAATTTTCCGAATGGTCTTCTAGAAATGGTTGCATTGCTTCACATACCAAGTGGTACATCAGCACAGATCTTTGTCCATTTGTACCAGTCTAACCCTTTCTCCCCCTCTCCCTCAGGTGGAGTGGACACCGCGGCTGTGGGTGGAGTCTTTGACATCTCTAATGCTGATCGTCTGGGCTTCTCGGAGGTGGAGCTGGTGCAGATGGTGGTGGACGGAATCAAGCTGCTCATCGAGATGGAGAAACATCTGGAGAAGGGTCAGGCCATTGATGACCTGATGCCCTCCCAGAAGTAACTCCCCTCACCCCCTCCCCCTCCTCACCCCATACACTCCCGACTGACTGTCCTGAATGCACTGTACCACGTTTGGTTTGCTCTATTTAAGAAATGGTTACTGTAACAGAGGAAGGAACTGCAGTAAATAAAAATGTTCAACAGTCAAACCTGTGTAAGCCTGAATCAGTTTGAAGTAATGTCCGTGAAATTGAAATCAAAATGGCACCCAGTCCCTTTTAAACAAGCCCAAGTCTAAGCCTGAATCACGGCTTAAGCAGAAGGTCTGATCAGGAGGAAATGCTGAGAATAACTTTATTTCCTGTCTGTCGATTCAAGGCTGAACTCCCACAGACTAAACACTGGTAAGAACAGTTGGGCTGACTTCATAATTCAGGGCTCTAATTTCAAATCATTATAGAGAAGTATAATTGTCTGACGCAATAAGACGTTTGTTGAGTAATGTTTACTGACATTCTGGTAGTTCACGCAATATCATGCAAGTGAAGTACCGAACAGCAGCTGACTGTGTTAAACAGTGTTATGGGAAAACATAATTTGAACAGTTTGGCCTTAGCTTTAAAGTTCAGATTTGAGATTTAAGCCTGAGGGTAAAATTATATCCAAGACTTTAGCAATTTAACTCTGAATTTCAGCAGACCAATGTTGCTATCAGAAATGCTATTCAACATGGCAAATTCCATGAGCTTCACCCGTTATTTTGCATATAATGTAAAGCAGCCTAGTTTTTTGTGCAATAGAGTGCCTTCTAAGTACCAAATCTTTAATAAAACTCTGAATGTGTGACTCTTTAAATTAGAAGAAAAATCTGAATAAAAAGGTTATCAACCCCTGTAATTGGGGTCAAAATTCAAATTAATACACTGAACATTTAACTAAATATTGTTACATCTACCATAGAAAAAATACCAGGGACCAGTTTTGACAGACACTTTTTAATGTAGACATGTGTGGCCATTTACACAACTCCATCTACCTCGTCAACAAAATACAAAAAGAAAAATAACAGTTTGCGGTGAAGCGGATTTTGAAATTAAGATTACATTATTTACAGTGAAAACAAAAAGCTGTCATTTTTAAACTTAGAGGAAAAAAAATGGTGAAATAATAAATAAGACTACAAATGCTCTTGTCCATTCACAGCATGACAAATCATATTCAAAACGTGGCGTCAAGGGAATTTTAAACCAGAAACTTATGCAGAATTGTACATATTTCAAAGTATATTTCTGCAATGAAAAGTGGAAAAATTTAAACCAAAATTAAAATATTTCCTCAAATTAATTTAGAAGCTGCAACATGAAGGCAATGACAGTTTGAGTAGAGAAGAGTTTTGATTTTAAATCAAACAAAAATAAACCAATTACACTTCATAGTATAGGCATTTAAATGAAAATATATGGCAGTCATATACGGTATGCATAATCTGAGACAATTTGATTATAACTGACTATTTCCATGGCAGTATTCTTCCACTCAAAAGTCCCAACCACATAAAGGTAAAATTATGGTAAATTCACTGAATTCAAGACACTTAAATATATTAACCTTCTGATTTTTACAATGTACCTCCAAGTTTTAATTTTGCAAACTTAATCATAAATTTAATGAGGAAAAAAAGTAATAGTTTTGCCCAAAATTTCAATCGTCAATCACCACTTAAAGGTGCAATGTATGTAACGTATGTAACTTTTGTTGCCTTCTGGTAAGGGTCTCCTTGGAGATGTTATGATATTGCCTAAAATGTTCCACAGTATAACATTAAACTCAACTCCATAGAGACAAGAAGGAAGCACCACCAGTCGAAGTTACAGGTCAGATCTGTGCAAAGGACATCCCAATTATGTTTAGCTTTTCAAGATATTTTTGAGCTAGAAAAACCTGTAATTCTATTTTTAAAATGCAAAATAGATGTGTTTAATGTCATACTGTGGAACATTTCAGGCAAAGCAACAACATCTCCATGGAGACCATCAGGTGACTGAAAAACCTCCACCAGAAGAGAGCACCTTTAGACTGCTTTCCATTGCTTTGTTTACTTTCAAATTCTCAATAGCAAATCTGTTCAAATTTGGCACCAAATGTATTCAAATTCTACATGTAATCCTGCTGAAAACTCCCTTGACGCCACTTTAAATGTCGACCATTAAACTTCCTGAAAGATATTAGTATTTGTGATTATTGCCAAAAAGCTTTTTAGTTTCTCTATACATTATAATATTCCATACATACTCTTGTTTAAAAAAAAAAAGAAAAAAGAAATTCAGATTTGGAAAAACTGCTACTTGGGTGATTGCAATGTACAGTTTAAATACTAGTTCTTATATTTATACTTTGCGGTAATTGTTTTTTACTCATAGTTTTAACTCGTTGGCAACTTTTGATGCTATGTTTTTGAATGCGATTGAAGAACCGGATATTCTTTTGAATCGCACTCCATTTAGAGAGAGGCGGGGCAACTTGCAAACCTCCATCTCCCATTGGACGAGGTTTTCGGCTCTTGCGTCGCCGTGGACACAGAGGAGGAGGAAGCTTTCTTGCTGTTCGTAGTCGCAGTTGTTGGCGTCGAGAACTTTTCGGATCTCGCGGAGGATCTCATTGGGTTCCATGGAGCTGGTGGTCCTCATACTCCATGTGAAGCGCAAAGATCGAGGTTTGGAGTCGGCTTTGGGTCCGGTCTGGTCTGAAGATGGGACATGGCGGCTGGGGAGGAGAGAGAGAAGACCAGTTAAAAAGAGGTTAAAATGATAAAGGGATGATTGATAAAAGAGACAGAGGCGAAAGAGAGAGGGAGATAAGTGTCTGGTGGAAAAGTAAAGATTTGGGAATTCAACATGTGGACCATAAACCCACTGAATTAAAAGTGCACCACGTAACTTTTCTGGTGGTCACCATTTAACCTCTTTATTTAATCTCCACAGAGACAAGAAGGTCACAATCTTTGGTAAAGGTTCATTCTGTCGTCTGTAGCTATCTCTAGGCCAAGTTATAGGTCAGATCTGTGGAAAGGCATTCCCGCTAACTGTAGGAATATATATATAATTTATTTCTTTTTTTCCAGGTATTTTAGTGTAATGTGTAATAAAATAAATTTAATGTCATACTCTGGAACATTCTAGGCAAAGCAAAATCATCTGTAGAAAAATGCAAATGGACCTCATAATGCACAGATAATAAAGTTACATAATGAACCTTTAATGACTGAGACCTGATTAGCCCAGGTCTACACATGATTTTGTCCCGCTTTAACCACTTGGCTTGGGCTAAGCAAATAAACCAAGTTTAGTCCTGGTTAGATTTGCATTAGTCCAGATGGTCTTTTGTTTTCTTGGTTCAAATCTGATAGTCCTACTACAGTCCTGGTTTAGCCCCAAGTTTAGCTCAAGGTACGTCCTGATAAAAACTCAAAATTAAGTATAACTAAATGTAACTATTCCATTATTTGAAAATGTCTTAGTAATTTTTTTTCTTTGGTCCAAAATCCAATCTTTACCCTCACTCATATCCACCAGACAGACACATTCAATAAAAACATGCTTCGTTAAAACGGCAAAGTTTAGTAGTTTAAAAAGGCCAGCGGTTTTCAAGTCATAGATAAAACTAAAATATGCAATACAAAAATTATGATACAAATTTCAGTCCAAAATCATGCAGCACAGACGGAGCAGAGCCATGCACCAAACTTCAGCCAAAAACAAGCAACTTTTCAGTCATGATCGCAGACACAGGTAGAGACAGGACCGGGCAGTTTATCTTATTCTAAAAGGGACCAATCAGAACTGTGGGATTTTTTTTTTTCTTTTTAAGAGTTGTAGTCCTGGTGTAGTCCTGTTGTAGTCCTGTTGTAGTCCTGTTGTAGTCCTGTTGTAGTCCTGTTGTAGTCCTGTTGTAGTCCTGTTGTAGTCCTGGTGTAGTCCTGGTGTAGTCCTGGTGTAGTCCTGGTGTAGTCCTGGTGTAGTCCTGGTGTAGTCCTGGTATAGTCCTGGTGTTCACATGCTCTAGAGTACACTTATATTACTTGAATATTCCAATCTCAAGTTCTGGTTTAGTTCTCAGTTTAGACCTGGGTTTAACCAAGTTTAGCAAATTTAGATTCATTTTAGTCCTGCTTGAACCTAGTTTTGTCAAGGTTAACTAATAGTCTAGTTCTGGTTTGGTTATAAATGAATCCCGGTTTTGTTGTAAATGTATCTTAAATTAGGACCAGTGGTTAAGTTTTGCTCAAGTCCTTCCTAGTTAAGTTGTGGTTTAGTCCTGATTCAGTCCATATTTAGACCTAAACTGGTAAACCTGGTTTACCCCTGTCAATTTCTAGTTTAGTTCGTTTAGAACACTAGAACCTACTTTAGAACACTAGAACCTAGTGTAGTCCTGGTCCAGTACTAGTTTAATTTTTGTTTACTTTTGGAACCTGGTTCAGTCCTTTAGTTCTATTCTAGTGAGTCCTAGTTTTATTTAGACCAAGTTTAGTCATGGTTCATTTCTAGTCTAGCCCTCATCAAGTTCTGGTTTAGTCCTGGTCCAGCCCTAGTTTCATTTAGACCAGTTTAGTCCTGGTTCCTAAATACAATACTAAACATTACTCTGCTGCAGTTCTTGGTCCCACAGTTCTGGTCCAAATCTCACCTTGAACCTTCGAGTCTCCCGTTTCTCTCAAACTCAGTGGAGACTCTGGAATCGAACCATCAACCAAACGACCAAAACGACCAAAACGACCAAAACGACCAAACCAGCCGGAGCAGAGACACAGGGCAGTGCACAAATCAGAGTTTATTCAACAAAAACAAAACTGAACTGGTCAAAAGTTTAACCAGATGCTGCAATTGAAATATATGTTGGGTTTTAACCAATTTAGATGTATTTACTTATTTACCTTAGCTTATTGGTTCTGAAACTAGACTATTCCTTTCTAGGATTTGCTTAATTCAGAGTACATACTTGCCACATTTTTGCCTTTCTTTGGGTAATTTCTTAGAACTACTATGCAAACTGCGTATAGTCCTATTGATGATCTGCTTTAGTCCTGCTTTAGTCCTGCTTTAGTCCTTCTTTAGTCCTTCTTTAGTCCTACTTTAGTCCTACTTTAGTCCTTCTTTAGTCCTTCTTTAGTCCTTCTTTAGTCCTTCTTTAGTCCTTCTTTAGTCCTTCTTTAGTCCTTCTTTAGTCCTATATATATATTTAGTCCTAAACCTTGTTGAGTCCTGGTTGAGTCCTAGTTTCAGTCCCCGGTTCAGTCCCAGTGTAGACCTGGTCTAGACACACTTCAGTCCTAGTTGAGACCTGGTTCAGCCCTAGACGAGACCTGGCCCAGTCCCGGTCTGGATCGAGTAGTACTTAGAAAGCCAGATCTTTTCTATGGTGGTACTTAGTGTAAAAAGTTTGAGGGCCAGTGGTCTAAATTATTTGATAAAATATAATTATTTTCAAACAAAAACAGATTCTGACAATCTGACAATAAATATGACATTTTATGACAAATATGGGAGTAACTTGTATGAGCAATTATAAGTAAAATTTGAAACAAGTTAAAACTACTCCAGTTAAGATTATTATTGTGAGTTCAAGACATTTTAACTCATCTAGACAATCCTGTGCAGCCTTAAATATAATATTTGTGTATGTCCAAACTTTTGACCAGTGCAAAGTGAGTAAAAAAAACAAAAATATTTCACAAAAAATATTACCAACGTGTTATAAGAAATTAAAAACATTGCTTGTAAAATAGTGATCAGACCAGACAGTGAAAATGAGAGAGACAGAGCTGCAGAGTCACACCAGAGGCTGAATGAGAAGCACGAAGATTCAAAACTGTTTAAACTACAAAACTGGAATCTAAAAGGCAAATTTTATCATAAAAAAGAAACAAAAACATTTTTATTAAAAAATAATGGTTGTTATTAGCTAAAGAATAAACTATTGAACTGATAAGAAAATAATGTCACTACAGGCAAAAATTTAATCAAAAAGGAAAAATACATGAAACAAAAAATTCTCTCTGAATTCTAAAGTATTAGAATTATTAGAACAATATTAAAACAAACTGCTGGGATTTTTATTTTTTTGCTGAATTTGATTTTGTATAATTAGTGTAATAAGTATTATGAAGCTGTAAAGCCTAAACAGAAAGTAACTGTAATGTATGTAATATTGTGCTTTAATTTTCTAAAATAAATTATAGCAATTTTAATTTTAGAAGTGAACTAATGGAAAAAAAAATCTTTGTAGTTTATGAAAATTTGATGACAAAAATAAAAATATAAATAAGACAAAAACAAAAAAGGGAGAATGTGATTGGTGGTTGGATGAGCAGGTGAGCCCTGATTGGCTGAGGTGGAGGAAGTGGAGGGACTTACTAAGGCTCTTTGGTCCCTGTGCGGCGGATTTGGACGTTTGCCGTTTGTTGGGGTCAAGAGTGACCCTAAACAGAGGGGTCAAAGAGAGGTCGAAGGTCACAGGTCAAAATAAGGTTAGAGTGACGAGGAAGGAGGAAAAGAGATGAGGGGAAACAGGAGCAAAACAGGTATAAAATATAAAAAAGTGACAATGAGAGATGGAAAGGACAGATCCCCAGATGTTGCTTGGACTAAAAATCTAATATATTTGAAAGTAACAGCTAAACATCAGGTTTGTACTTCTCACTGCTATACGTACATGTGCAGATTAAATATCAGTATTTGCCAAAGCTTGTGCAAACCACCAACTTAAATTGTAGAATTATAGGGAATATACAATACTGTCCTTTTTGAAAACTACATGTCCTTATTACATTGCTCTTATTTAAATATTAGTTTGTGAAAGGTCTCTGATAAATGCCTTATAGCCATTTTTTATTAATTCATTTGTCTTATTAGAAGAAAATGGAAACTACATGTAAACGTCCCGGTGTCTCCATGGGGTCTTATTCGGTGTAAAAGCTGCTAAACCCTGCAGTTAAGATACTTTCACAACCATGTTCTGAAATGTGGGATTCTTGGATTAGCAGTTCAGATTTCAAATGTTAATGATCCTGGGGGTATTTTAATAATAAGAAATATATTTTAATTTCAAGAGATTTCTTTAAGTATATGATATATAATTATTGCACAAAACATTAATTGTAATGTATGCTGCAAACTATGGTTTTGCACATTTTTATTAATGAAGAAAAAATATTTGATGAAATACTTCTGGGTTTCAGTAAAAACAGTGATAAACAGAAAAAACTACGAAATGGAGATGAAGAGAAGAATGTACTCCTGCAAATGTCCACCAGAGGGCGCACCTGACTTCAATACAGTATACATGATTAGCGCCGAGGCTTATATTTTTAAACTGCAAACTAAACTACCTCCCAAAGAAGTTATATTCTTAATTAAGAGGTGTGTGTGTGTATGTTATATGTATATATATATATATATATATATATATATATATATATATATATATATATATATATATATATATATATATATATATACATACTTGTAAAAATAATTGCTGCTACATGAAAATATAAACAAAAAAAATTTTCGCTCACTGGTTCAGATGTGCAGTTTTTTGGGTTTTTTTTTTTTTTTTTTTGCACAAATTGAACCATAAAAAGTATTAAAAACAGTTTCATAAAAGTGTATTTTCAGAGAGTTTAGCAGAGAGTAGAAGCTGGACAGAGTGTGCGGAACATGCTTTGTTTGAGCCAAAGCCGCGGTCGATGTTTAGGTTAAAATGACACAGCACCACAGCACACGCTACATTTACAAACACAGAGAAGTCAGCTGAGCAAAACATTTCTGATCCTTACTTGAAAATTTGGTTTTAGTGAATACTAAAGGCTTTACTAATCAAAAAAAGACAGATTAAAGATTAAATAAAGATAATTCTATACATTTCTCATATAAGCCTGTGCACTGCATAAACTGAACAGCAACTGTTTTTAAACTTCAATTAATGTACAATTAGGAATGTCACAATAAAAACATTTAAGTAAAGTATTGCTCAATACTTGTGTATATATATATTTATGATAATATTGAAACCAAACCATAAAGCAGAATTATCCCCCAAAAGATATTCTACATGTACAAAATTGTGAAAAAAGAGTTCCAATAAATAAATAACAGAACCCAAAAGTTAAGTTGTCATAGAAATTTGTAATTCAATCTTCTACAGCTTAAATCTCATCATAATCCAGAAAATTTACAAAAAATGGCCATTAACAAAAAATGTTTTAAAAAAAAGTACCCACGATAAAAACTGAAAATTATTGTTCCATCTGTCATGTATTGAACAATAAATCAATATGGTATTTATTGTGATCTATGTATTATTCAGCTGTTTATAAATTCCCATTGGTTGGATGGGGCTTCAAACTCAATCATTTATCACTGTATTTGAAATGGATGCAAATTGCAAGTTATAAAAGACTGCAGTTATTTGGGTAATATGTCCTTTTTGACAGCCAAATGTCCTTCTCCTTCAAACATCTCCACGAGCTCTCATTCTGTGGAAAAGCTGCCAACCCTGTAGTTTATACCTCTACAAACATGTTCTGAAATGCACAGGTTTCTTGAAGCTGTCCTGAGGCAGATTAACAAAACCTGCCAAACTGTGCCAACGGTCTCATCTACCTACATCAATGAGATTTTGACATGTATTTTGGTAAAACACATATTATTCATATAAAAACATAAAGTCTCTTGTGTTTGTAAATGTAGATTGAAGTGTTTTGTGTAGAAGCGTTGAAGAGTTAGTTTGGTGCCAACAGCCCTCAAAATCATGTCTCTGTGAATCACTCCAGACTGAAGATATTTCAATTATTACAAAGAAAAAGAGACAGAGCAGAGAGAGAGAGAGAGAGAGATGGAAAGACAGAGAGACAAAAAGAGAGAGAGAGAGAGAGAGAGAGAGAGAGAGACAGACAGAAAGGAGAGAGAGAGAGGAGAGACAGAGAGAGAGAGAGAGAGAGAGAGACAGGAGACAGAGGGCGACCAGGGTCCTACCTTTTTGAAAATCTGAATGACATGTTTCTACAACAAAACCAGACAGAAAGACAGTGAGACAGTGAAGGACAAGTTGGAGATAGAGAGGAGAGAGAGAAGGAGGGATAAAAGAGACAACCTGGGGAGAGAAAGACAGAGAGAGAGAGAGAGAGAGAGAGAGAGAGAGAGAGAGAGCGAGAGAGAGAGCGAGAGAGAGAGAGCGAGAGAGAGAGAGAGAGAGAGAGAGAGAGAAAAGGAGGGAGGAGAAAGAATGAAGGAGAAGAGGAGAGAAAAGGGCAGTGAGACAGTGAAGGAGGAGAGGGGGAAGCAGGGGAGAGAAAAGGGAGGAGAAAGGGAACGGTGGAGATGGAGAGTAGATGAGAAGGAAAAAGAGAGAAAGATGGGAGGCAAAGACATAGCTAGGAAGGAGGGGAGGAGAAAGGAGAGGAAAGAGCCCTAGCAAGGAAGAGGCAGTGATAAAGGAGCAAGTGTGAGTGAGGAGAGGAGGAGAGAGGGAGGCAAGGGAGGAGGGAAAGAGGTAATAGATAGATAGCTAGAGGAGCAGAAAGAGGAAAAAGGCAGTAAGAAAGACTGAAGAAGGGACAAAGAAAAGGAAGGAGACATAAGAAATGAGGAGAGGAAGAGACAAAACATATAAAAAAACAAAAATAAAAAAAAAAAAAAAAAAAAAAAAAAAAGACCAGGAAGACAAAGGAAAGATTGAATAGTCAACAGTGGGAGGGAGAGATGAACAAAGGAGATAAAGGAAGAGGAGACAAGGGCTAAAAGTGAAGATGAAAAGGGCTGAATGAGAGCCACAGGTAGTGACACAAAACGGAGGACAGGGAGTAAGGAGACAGAGGAAGGAAGGAGGAGAGACTGTAGGAGACAGGAGAGAAGCTAGGAGCGAGAAGAGGAGCAACTGGACTGAATGAGAAAGAAAAGGGAGCAAAGGGAGATCAAAAGGAACAGTCCAAACAGTGATTCTGTTTTGGACAAATGTCGCTGCTGCTGCTGAATGTTCAGGGTTTTCAGGCAGTAAACACCACATCTGTCAATAAAACTCAAGATTTATAAATAATTATGTTTTTTTTCTTTTTTGGCCTGTATTTAAATGGGGAAAAAAATGAAGGTATCATATGTAAGATTTTAATATTTCCAGATCAGCGGTGGAACGTGGTCAAGTATTAAAGCACTGTAATTAAGTGAAAATTCGTATCTGTACTAAATTTTAAGGTGGATACTTTTTACTTCATTACATTTGAGAGACTACATATTTTAAACAGGAGTATAAAAGTATTTATTATTGTCTTCTTTATCAAAATCATTACATTTTAAGTTTTATTAGACCTCAAAATCTGAGCAAAACACTTTTACCTTTTACTCTTCAAGTACAATTTTAATTTTACTTATGTAGTTTTTTCATGTGATACTTTTCCTTGAGTATTTTTTTGCTGTGGTATTTGTACTTTTACTTAAACAAAATTGAGTGCTTCTTCCTCCACTGTTCCAGATCAGTATTTTGGGGAGAAGAATCTTTCTTTAGTTCTTACTACTTGACCAAAAGAAAGCCATAAAACTGCAAGCAATGTTTTTGAAGTAAATGGAAAGCACAAATATATTGTTTGTAACCTCAAAAAGCGCTATTGTACATAAACCCAACAAGTAAGGCTGTGCAATTAGTCAAATTTTAATCAAGTTTCAGTAATATCTAATGTTCACTGATCAGCTTGGGTGTTTTTAATGAAAAGGTTTACAGCCAAACCTCTGTCAGTAAATGTGTGCGGTTTGGAGCAGATGGAAGGCTTTTGAGGAAGAAACTGGATCATTTTTGAATATTAAATAATACATACTCTTATTCATGGCCATTTAAGATGGAATATTGGGAGCTATTTTTATGTATTTAAAAAAATGAATTCAAAATCTGGACGGATCAAAATTGGGAAAAAAAGTCAATATAAAAATGATAAGGGGTAATTTTTGTATAGTGGATTTTTTTTTTTTTTTTTTTAAATTCAACAAAGATAAAATGTACAGCATCAATTTAAAGGACAGATGAATGTTTATAAACATTTTGATTACTGCGTGAAAACCCAGAGACTAAAAGCACAAACACATAAGCATTTTGACCCAAAGATTCTACCGATTTCACCAAAGCAGCGACAGTCATTTAAAATCACATTAAGGTGAACAGAGATCTGAATGTGATTTGATACATAAAATTGACTTAAACCTTTGCTAATGAGACAGACTAACAGAGGCCAAAACACAAACATCTTTACTTAGTTTTTGTGTGTTAACTTACCAATCATTAACTAGGAAATGAATACCAGGTAATGATTCGATCCAATTGACTTATTCTAGTCAATAGCAACTTACATGGTTAAAGCAAAATTTATAAACATTTATTTAAAAGTTACCCGTCTAATCCTGGTTTAGCCCTGGTTTAGCCCTGGTTTAGCCCTGGTTTAGCCCTGGTTTAGCCCTGGTTTAGCCCTGGTTTAGCCCTGGTTTAGCCCTGGTTTAGCCCTGGTTTAGCCCTGGTTTAACCCTGGTTTAAGTTTAACCCTGGTTTAGCCCTGGTTTAGCCCTGGTTTAGACTTATTTTTGCTCTGGGCAAAAAAATAATTTTTTGTGAGTTCACCTTCAAGTTGCATGTCTTGCTGGCTCTGGTTCTAGTTTAGTTCTGGCTGAGCCCTGGGTTAGACCTGGTTAAAGACCTAGACCTGTTTTATTTGACCAAACAGTCTATTTTTGGCCTTTTCACTCTCATTCCTTCAGACCTGTTTAGTCCTGGTTTAGCCCTAATTTAGACCTGGTATACGTTGAGCCTTAGGTTTAGTTCCTGCGTTTTAACTGAGCAGACAGCGACACTCTTGGCCTTTTCAGACTCTTTTATTCTTTACGTTCATGTGTGTTGGGAGGTCCTGGTACTAGCCCTGGTATTGGGCCCTGTACTAGCCCTGGTTTTAGCCCTGGTTTTAGCCCTGGTTTTAGCCCTGGTTTTAGCCCTGGTTTTAGCCCTGGTTTTAGCCCTGGTTTTAGCCCTGGTTTTAGCCCTGGTTTTAGCCCTGGTTTTAGCCCTGGTTTTAGCCCTGGTTTTAGCCCTGGTTTTAGCCCTGGTTTACACCTGGCTTTCTTTGACTTGAACTAACTGAGCAGAAACATCTTGGTCACACCACTTTATTGTTTTACCTTCGGGTGAGTTTGGAGGTGAGCTTGGAGAAGAGGTTGCTGGTGCCTCTGCTGCGGGTTTGAGAGAGGGGTGATGCATCGTGGGAGAGGGTGGGTGATGCGGGTGGGCCATTATAGGTGGCTGTGCGTCGGTCTCTGAGCTGTCCCCCGTGGAAGGTGCTCCGGCTGGCCGTGCCCCTCGGGAATCTCAGCCTGTCTGGGGTAGTGGAGGAGCTGATGGAGTGGGTGGAAGCAACTGGGTTCCTCTGGCCACCGGGAGAGACCGCAATACTGCTGAAGGAGAAAGGGAGGGGAGAAGGAAGAAGAATGAAGAACAGTAGGGGGGCAGGGAGAGAGGAAGAGAGGAAGAAGGGTGAGGAAAGAGGGTGAGGAAAAAGTGCATAAGTGAGAAAGAGGGAGAAGGGGAAGAAGGTGGATAGAGGGAGGAGAAGGGGGGAGTGAAATGGAAGGGGGGCATATTGGAATAAATTAGTGGTATAAAACAAAATGAAAACTTGAACACATTTTTGGGGAAGAAGTTTTGGAGTGGCAGATTACACAACTTTCACAAATTCACGCAGGGGAGACCACGGTCCAGATGGGGATCTTCACGGTGGTCTTTAAGTTTCAGTTTAGTCCTGGTTTAGTCCTGGTCTAGTCCTGGTCTAGTCCTGGTCTTACTTCGGGGTGCAGTAGTCCAGGCCATAGTAGGAGTGAGGGAGAGCCGAGTTCCTGTATTTCAGACGAACAGAACCAGAGCCCAGAGCTGTGGAAAAGGATGGACTACAAGCCACCTCACACATGCTGCCCATGAGAGGAGGGTAAATATATGAAAACAAACCGGGGAAAATAGAGAAAGAGAGAGGGAGGAAGAGAGAGAGAAGGAGAGCAAGAAAAAAAAGGAGTGAAGGAGGAAGGAGATAAACAAAAATCTGAGTGAAATAAGCTTGAAATAAAGAATAGGAAAAAGGATGTTTAAGTGCCGCAAAATCAGAAAATAAAACTGGAGAAATTCCAAAAATAAAAAAATCCAAAATTAGTTATATGTCCCTTTTCAAGACTATAATATTGTTATGGCAACAGTTATCAAAATCAGCCACTTTTCAAACCTCAAATAGTACAGCTTTACATAAATTTGAAAGATTTTTTAGCCTTATTTGAAAACATTGGAAAAATGTAAACATTAGGTCTTTATACCCTTGTTTGAAAGATTAGAAGAGCTAAAGAGTATTTCCATGTATTGCCCACAGCCATTAAAAATCACAGAAAAATTGTATCTTGTCTCAGCAAGTTTATAATGGAATCACGACCCGTCACACCTGGTCTCTGGTCAATCTAGTTTGTACGATTTAGGGGTCATTTTAAGTGTTCTATGTTGCTGTGCATTGCAGACTGCAGCCTCTGTAGTATCTCCTTGTGTAAAGTGCTCCAGTTATTTTTGCTGGATTTAGTTTAAACAGGTCAAGTCTCACCTGTTCTCTTTCCCATTCGGAATCACTGAGAGTCGATCCGTGTTGTTCCGATCGCTGCAAACATATGTGTTCCTCCTGGTCATCCCCGCCGACGCAGAATTATTCTAAAGAGAGAGGAGACATAATAACCACTCTGCCACAGTAACACAGAGGACATGCACACTCCACTCAGAGAGAAGGAGTCTAACCCACAACCTCCTTGCTGAGAGGAGGAGGAGGCAGGATAATCACTCTGCCACAATAAGGACAGGGTGTAGTACTCACAGTGGTCCCGGTGGTAGCTCCTTTCCTCCGGTCTGGGATGTCAGCTTTGTTGGGGTTGTTGGCGTTCCCGAGGATGGGGCTGGTGGGCTGGGCTCGAGGTGTGCTTGGTTTGCGCAGC